>CM055110.1:23782843-24298496 GCA_029204225.1 Diphasiastrum complanatum
TAATTCTTCCTCAAAGAACACGATGGATGTTTAAATAAATCAAACTAATACAAGTGTCTTCAATCGAGTTTGTTTCTGGTCTATGTACTAATAGAAACAGTTTTTACCTTGATTGAATAAAGCATGTGGAATTAAGAGACAATTTTAGACAATCAGACATAATTGATCAAAAAATGAATTTCATAATTCTGAATTTGAATCATCAGGATACATCTCTTACTGCCTTATTTCGTTGTTGTGTCTCTGATTGAGTGAGTGAGTTACAATGAGTAGTGCACATGTATTTATATTGCTATAGGACAGGTCTTTTGGCCTTTTAATTTTGTAACAATAGATCTATGGTTGATATTCAAATAAACGTTCTGTATCCAGACTCAAATAGTTTTTGTTCACGACTTGTTCACGACAGTTTGTCTCTTCGTCTAAGCTTTGTGTTTCGCGAATTGTTCGCGACCCTTTGTCTCTCCGTGACATATTTGTGTTTCGTGAATTGTTCGTGACAGTTGACAGTTTTGAGCTTGAAGAAGAATCAAGAATATTTCGCGAATTGTTCATGACAGGTGACAGTTTCGCGACATGTGAGGTTTGAACAACAAACAAAATATTTCGCGACAAGATACTGTTCACAATTTTTTTGGGTCTCAACAAGATCTATTTCGCGAATCTTTCGATTTTGAAACAAGATATATTTCGCAAATTTTTCGAGGTTGAACACGAATAGAAATGTTTTGAGTTCGAGTTCATTTCTCATCCTTTGTCAATTAAGCTATGCACTTTGTTAGTAGAACCGAGATTTGTCTGATCGGATGTTCTACAGCTCCCTCTTAAAGTGGGCAGTTGGATTAACCCCAATCTTCTTTGCTGCTTCTTGAACAAAGCTTTACTGAGTGGCTTTGTAAAGATATCGGTTGTCATTTCCTCAATAGGTATGAAGACTGTCACTGAGGCCCGAATAACATAATGCTTGATAGCTATATGCTTTGTTTTTTAATGAAACACAGGATCTTTCTTAAGATAGATTGCTGAAGTGTTATCCATTAACAAGACATAAGATTCAGAAATAATATCATCAAACTCTTCCAACATTTGTTTGATCCATATCAGCTCGTTTGCCATCTTAGATGCTGCTACATATTCAGCCTCATAGGAAGATTGAGCTACTGTTGTTTGCTCTTGCTTATCCAAAGTATGGTTGTGCTAGATCCACAGCCCCAAGTCTCTGGATTTTGCGTGGATGATCCACGCGTGGATAATCCACGCAAATTTTTTTGACCAAATTTTTTTTTGGCGCGTGAACCAAAATGTGGTTTGCTCCTAAACTAGATGTCGACTTCTTTTTTCTTTTGTGTGTGAGAGAGAGAAAAAGAGAGAAAAGATGGGAGTGATGATGAGATGGGGATGAATGTGAGTGAGAATATTAATATTGTTTAGGGTTTTTAGTCCATTGATGGATGCTAATTGTATGTGTTTTGTAATTATAATCTTGTAATATAAGTTATAAGATCTTTTTTGTCTCTGATGCCGGCTTGGATATGCAAAATGGAAAAAGAGCTTTCATTGCAAAGGATTGATAGATCAAGTGCATGCAAAAGAAAAAGCAAAGATTGCAAAACAATGGAGATACAATAGTAAAAGTAAATTCACAATTATTTTGATTCATTTGATAACTTAATGTCATATCTATTGATGCATTGTATTGTGGTTTCCATTCCTTTTCATTGTGCTTTCCATTACTTTCCATTGTGCATTCTAGCATGCAAATCATGTGCTAAAATAGATACATTGCATTGAATTCATCAATAGATACATTTGCATTAAATACATTTGAATGAGAAGTCATTATTGGATCGAACTTTGGATACACCGATCACGTTTCTACTAAATGTGCTGAATGTGGCTTGGATATCAATGGAGCCCATACCAGACCCGATTGAAGATGAACTCATTCCTGTGAGTCATGCCTTGACCCGATTGAAGATGAAATCATTCATGTGAGTCATTCCTGGGTTGAATGTGGCTTGGATATCAACGGAGCCCATACCATACCCGATTGAAGATGAACTCATTCCTGTGAGTCATGCCTTGACTTATGATGACAATGCAGAACTTACTGATGAGCAAATTCTAAATCATATAAATCCGACCAGATTTGGAGTACGTAATATTTCTGATAAACCAACAATAAAATCGCCAAAAGCAGTTATATTGAAGGAAGACAGGATCTCAAGATCAATGACGAAAAAACAAGCTAAACAACATTATTATACGGTCCTAAAATGGAAAAATCCACCTCAAAAGATTGATTCAAAGAATGTGTCAGCCTTACTGGATAAAAGCAAAGGAAAAGTTGACGAAGATTCTTCAAGTCAAAGTTCTAGCAAGACATCACCATCCAGTTGAACTTCGAAGAAAAGTCTATCCTCTCGGAAGTCATCGCTTCCACGATCAATTCCTGCTAAGAAGGCTAAGCAAAGATCCAAGTCTAATCCTTTTGATAAAGAGAAATCAGATGAGGTCCAGCAAAATATGCCCTGAACATTTCAAAAGCTATACATTGTATGATGTGGTTATCATACTACTAAAAGCACATCGTGAACCGGAAGAACAAGTGCCAGAATCAAAAGTTGTTTATGATGGCCTCTAGCTAGGACACAGCCTATGAATCTTGCTAAGCCAGGAGAACCAAAAAAGATTGTACAAGTTGGATCACAACTTAATCCTGAACAGTTTCAAGATTATTAAGTATCAAGATTGCTTTTCCTGGACTTATCAAGATCTTAAAGGGATTTCGACGTCAGTTATTGAACACACCATACCTTTAATACCTGATGTAGTTCCAAAAGTTACAAAGTTCTATCACTATAACCCTAATGTTGCGAATCTGATAAAGAAAGAGTTTCAGAGATCGTTGGACACTGATTTCATTTATGAGATCGAGCATACCGAATGGGTTTCACCAATTGCCATTGTTCCTAAGAAGAATGAGAAATTGAGAATTTGTGTGAATCTCAAGGCCTTGAACAAAGTAACGAAAAAATATTTCTTTTCGTTACCTTTTACTAAAAGCATTTTGGACCACCTTGCTGGAGCGGAAGCTTATAGTTTTCTGGATGGATTTAGTGGTTACAACGAGGTCAAAATTGCACCTGAAGATCGCCATAAAACAACCTTTGCAATAGAATGGGAGACCTATGCTTACAAAGTAATGCCATTTGGACTATGTAATGCACCAAGCTCATTGCAAAGAGTAATGCAATTTGCTTTTAAAGATTCTACAAAAATTTCTTGAAATTTACTTAGATGACCTTGGAGTCCATAGCACAAACTCAGACCACCTGGATCGATTTGAAAAAGTATTTGAACGATTCTCTCTGAGATAATATGGAGTACTAAAGGGGTGTATAATAAAAAAATCGTCCAATAAATACTTTATCATTTGATTAACAAAATGTGTACCCCGATCACTGACAATCTCGATCGGACATCCAAATCTAATAATAATATTTTCATAGAAAACCTTGGCCATGGATTTCGCATCAGCAACTTTGACAACTTTGGCTTCAACCCACTTGGTCATATAATCAGTTGCTACGATAATGTATCAGACCTGAGATCCTCGCGCGACAGGATGAATAGGACCAATATAATCTAGGCCCCATTTTACAAATGGCGTTTGTGATAAAACCAGATGTAAGGGTTCATAGTTCTGTCTAGTAGGCCGTCGTGCTTGTTGGCAAACATCGCATGTCTGAATAAAATTTTCTATGTCCTTATGAAGCGTAGGCCACCAACAACCTGATTGCAAAAGTTTGTAAACAATAATATTTGTAGAGAAGTGTCCTCCGCCCATGCCATCATGTGAAAACATGATTAAATTTGATATTTCATAAAAGACATCTATGTAGAATATTGTCTGATCCACGACGATACAACTGGCTAATTGAGATAACTAAATTTGTGTGGATAATCCACGCGTAAAACCACCATCCAGCGCCTCCAAGCTTCCCTCCCAAACCGTTGCCAGAATTTTCAACATTCAATTTTGGCGTGGATTATCCACGCGTGGATAATCCATGCACATAAATTTTTCGGTGCCATGTCAAAAACACCGGTGGACTTGTCGGAGGTGTGTTCAAAAAATGTTGGTGTGGATTCCACGCAAACAAAATTTCAAAAAATCGGCTAAGTGCCGGGCGTCGCGTGGATAAACACAAAGTTTTCTAGTTGTGATGGTTTTTGTTTGGTATCTGTGAACACAATGAAAATTTTTCTTCATAAAGATCGACTTGAATCAACTTTTGAAACAATGCAAACATATTATTGATTATTCACCAGATTTAGACAAGCGATTCTCTTATTCTCCAACACACAATCTGTAGTTCTAGAAAAAGACATCATTGAATGCATGTCCAAAAATCAAAGAGCAAATGATCAAGACATCTTCAAACATGTCTTAAAATATAGTCTTGGACCAAACATACTTGGAATTCCATCTTGGAATCGATGAAACTTCAATGATTTTACTATCCATGGTAGACTGTTGGGGACTAGCACATTTCTTCCTAATCTTGACATCTGATGAAACAAAAAAGTTTACATTGGACAAACAACATCGCTAACGAAAAGATATCACCAACATTGTGAAACCCTCCAAATGTATTGGCAGATGCATCTCTAAATGATCCTTTTAAAAATAATTTTATTATATCTGCAATTTGTACTACTTATCACAAAAAGATTGCAAATAATAATTTGGAATCATTCTATATAGATCTATTTGCTTCATGTGGCTCAAACGGTTATAACATATTAAAAAACAACCCAAGCAATTCCAAAAAATATTGGTACTTGAAAAGACGTCAATACATATAAATATAATAAAGTTGATTGTCAACTATAAACAATTAAAATATGTTTTCATTTATCATTTATCATAAAGTGATATTTCCCAATTATCATAGTCACCAAGACATGAAACATTGTAATGATGTCACATATTCCTTGCTAGTTATATCATTCTAAAATTGGATGAAGTTCCAAGAATAAAATACATGATGATGTCACATATTCCTTGCTAGTTATATCATTGTAAAATTGGATGAAGTTCCAAGAATAAAATACATGTTCAGTGCATTATAGAACATTACAAAGTTGAAGTCTTCAATTAACATTATAAAAAATATACACACAAAATGACAATAATCATCTGATATACAACATCAATCTCATGTTTTTTTTAATGATATTTATATACAAACATGAATCTAATACGTACAAGTTTCTTAGATAGATTCTGAATTTTGATCTTGTACTTGAAAGTATTGGAGTCACTAATATACCAAGCATTGCAATGATGTCACATACACCTTGCCATTTATATCATACATTTCCTTGTGATCTAATAAAGGATTGTATTATAATATATTTTTTAAACTAGTTTTTTCAAGTTGTATTGGATGGAGTTCCAAGATAGTTTGTTAGGTAGATTCTAAAATATTGAAGATTAACTTAGATGTAAATGTCTATAAGCTGGCCTTAGTTTGTAGTTTAGTTAATTCTAATTAGGAAGTGAATTTCAAAATTAGAAGGTTGATTAATAGGATAGCATATTTCATGCATTGTTGCATTGTATCATTCTTCTCAGTTAAAGAAACGATCATATTTTCTTGTGCCTGAGTTTCGTCACAATACCTAGAACTTGCTAAATGAGTCTGATTCTATCCCCAATGCTGCCGATCATCAAAAACCACACGAATACAACCATGAAGGACACTTGTCTGTTCCGAACCTTTGCACACAAAACAATCCCCCACCAAGATTGCCACAGAGATGCCCACAATCGTGGCTGCAAGTTTCAGCATCCAGGATATATCAGTACCGCATCGACTTACTGCCATCAAGCTGCAAAGTAACTAGCAACTTACTAACTAGAGGTAGAATTAAGCCACAATGATCAGCTATTAGGATCTAATTATACTCTAGATCGTTCATGGCAATTACGAGCACAGAGAAAGTACATGTGGATGCAAGATACCGATGTAAAATTAACTCATCACCTTGACTGAGGGTAGTTTTACAGGCACGAATAAGACTCTAGCTTCTACCGAGATGCAGATAATCATTTTTTTTAACTGGGAGCAGCTAAGAGCTTATATGGAAAGGAGCATCAAATTAGTTAACAAGGATCGTACTGATTAGAGTTATTGATCTCTCACCTTCACCTCTGTCGTTCCCCGGCCGCAACACAATGAACACGTACTTGATAAAGGTTACAAGAAACAGTGTATAGATAATCAGGAGGTTGCTCCCAGCAGATCCGTGGTCTTGTGATTCCGTTGGGAAATATGCATATCGGAGTTGCCAAACCCCATCTTTTCTGCACTTTGTTTGCTCCGCTGATGCTCGGCATAGCTAATCAACAGTTTTTTCTCCTTTACTTTTGTTTCGGAAAGCAAGAGGAAAGATCAACCATCATCAGCAAGCATAGGTGCTCACATAAATTTCACGTTCATCACATATATTATATCCGGCCGGTCATTTTGGGCCATCTGCAACGTGAGCAGCAACATTATATAGATTATATTACAGAATTATTATACTTAGACAGAAAACTGGGTCTTCAAAACCGACCTCCCTCATACAAAACTAGTGCTTACTTCGTGGCTGTAGCTCTGTCCTATCCCCATTCCGTGGACGAAATTTCAATTAGAAAAGGGTTTCTTAGTCTTGTTTTATAGTTTTCAGGGTTCACATCACAGATATTAGCACCGTCATCAGAATCTATGGGTCAACTGGCTGTAACCGGAAAATGAGCTTGCTTTTTGTGCTCATCTCAAGATATATGAAGGCTAATTCTAACGTTAACTATGAATTTCTTAGCTATGAACTACAATGATTTGGGAGCTTAATCACAGAGTGGCCACTATCCCAGGCTTTTGTGATGTTGCACGCTGAATGACTTCATGTGATGTTGCACGTTGTGTTAATGTCTTTTCACACTTGAATCATGCTAGAAGTTTCTAATTCAATATGAAGTTCTTGGGTTGGTCTAATATGATATGGAGTTCTCTCATTGGGGATCTCTTCAAAAACAAAGAAAAGTTCACTTGGGTATCGAGAACTAATTTATCTCATAGGTCAATTACAAAAAATAACTAAATTATCTCATAGGTCAACTACAAAAAATACGGGTCTACTGCCATTGAACCATTGGATGAATTTATCTTATAGGTTCATTGGAAAAAAAAGTGTGCTTCGCTATACCCCATAGTACTACTACTTTACCTTGAGTTGCTACCGTGTGGCATATAAGGTGGCATGGCACCTTGTCTCAAGTGAAAGTGCTTTCTTTTAACCTAAAGACCTTGCATGGCATGTTAGGTTGCAACAAGTAACTTAAAAAAATTAACCAATGCCATGGTAAGGATTTAAATTGGCCAATCCACTTGCATCACTCCACTGAACAAGTACCATCTAGATGCAAAAGAGGGGTGCTTGGTCGAACGTCATCTCACTTGCAAACACTTAAAAATTGGGTGTCAAGAGAAAGGGCCCTAGCAAATTAATAGGTATTGTCTTTTATATTATTCTGCACTTTAGATTGGAATGCATTGGATTTTGAGGTCAACTTGGACATAGTGCTATTTAAAGTTACAAGTATGGAGAGTGGCTTTGATGAAGGCAAAGATCCTTTGGTAATATGTCTATTGAAAGGAGTGTCCATTTGTAATTTAGTTTCTTTTTGTCCTCATTCTCGTCTAGTTCGGTATTATTTGCTCAAGGGATCACTACGTTTTTAGCCAAAAATGGGAATATTTGCAAATTTGATATAAAATTATCTTTCTACACTACTGAACAAAAGTTTAAATCATGTCTTTTTGTGCCTAATCTCACTATGAATCTCATTAGTGTTGGCAAGATGCTAGATGATGGTTTCCAAGTTGATTTTGGAAAAGATGCTTGCTTGGTTGAGAGGGATGATGATGTGGTAGCAAGATGAACTAGATGTGGGAATCTTTTTAAGTTGGAATCTATTTTTTGTGGAAGTGTGGTCAAGTTGAAGCAACTGCAAGTTTTTTATTTCTTCTTGATGAAGTACACCATTGTTCTTCTGGAGAATTTATCAATAAAAGTGATGAAATACTTTGCATCCTTCATTGAAAAATTCTGCATTGGGCCACATATATATGTATGTTCAAAATCTAATAATCCTCTAACAACATGCTGATGGCTTGATCTAAATGATTTTCTAGCATGCTTACCAACTAAACAATCTTGACAGATAGGCAATTCGAGAAAAAAAATCATAAAATTGAAATATAAAAAATTATAAATTTCATATTTTAAAAATTCAAAAAAGTTTAAATTTTGAGAAATAAAAATCAATTTTAAAAAAAATTCAAAATAAAAAATTAGAAATTTAAATATTTACATTTAGTATTAAGATAAAAAAAAAATTTAAATAAAAATACAATTTTTAACATGAGCAATTTAATAGTTCATAAATAATGTGAAGTGTATTACAAATATTTTTTTTGTAGATTAAAAAATAATAATATATTTAAATACTTTCTTAGAAAGACACGAATTGGAACGTGTGATAATCTTAATGAAGTTCAAGTTGTTAGTCTCGTTATTCAAAATAATAACTAGACAAAAATATGATCAATATATTTGTTGCACACCATGTCAACTAATATTTTTTTTAGAATATACTAATAAGAAATATTGCAATTAAATATGAAGAAAAAAAAGAAAACAATCGTGAAAAAAAATCAATCAATGATTTATTGACGATTCAAGTCTAACGGATGTGTATGTTTTAATGTTCGATGATTCAAGTCTAGTAGATGTGGATGTTTTATTGTTTAATTTAAATTAACAATGACTAACCATTTATAAAAGTCAACAATATCTATTTTGAAATAATGACTTGGATTAAATGAAAAACCATTATTTTCAATTCATCATCAATGAAAGAATGTCGACTTAAAATATTTTTTGTCCATTTTAGAAGTCGATTAAAAAGAAAATATGTCAGTTGATTTTAATGAAGAAGATGAGTTTTCAATTTCAACTTTTAAAAAAGAGAGCATCGATAATATATCAAGTTCGAAATGAAAGACAGTGTGAAAATTCTTTGAAAAATGTAGTACACACACACACACACACACATGTATACATATTATGGGCCTTCTTATATTTTTGTAAAATTTGACATCTAGAAAATCATGTGTTTTTTTCAGTATTATTTTATTTTTTATTATGATGGTTTTATTGAGTTTATAAATTGTTTTAGTTATGACGTATTATAAAAAATTATTTATTTGTATTTTCTTTTGTGTATAATCTTGAGATTAACTAGAAAAACATGATTTTGGCCTAAAAATAAGTAATTTAAAAAATAAGAAAAAAAAAATTACTCTTTTTTAGGTCAAACTCACAAAGCAAATGTCATTACATTTATTGCATCAACAAATTTCACACAAGTCTTTTGTAGAACTTGTTTATCATTTTCAATAAATATATCTTTTTTTAAATTTTAACCATACTGTCTATTAAAATTTCACAAGCTAGTATGGACCAATTTTGGTCATATGACTTGTAATTGGCAATTTGGCCATGTTATGTCCATGTCCCACGTGCCAAATAGCATAGGATGCTTTTCAAGAAGTTTATTTCACATCCTACTTTGTAATGACACCTTTGAAATGAGGCCAAAATGTACATAGATAGGTTTGAGAAAAAGTAGGAGCCAAAAATAGCAAGTTTTATATTGTTTTTGGATTTCGAGATCTTGACCCCTAATTAGGGTGGATCCAATTACCTATTAGGTTGGATGTTAGGATAGATTATGATGAGTTCATAGAAGCCCTAAAATGCTCACATCCGAGCTACTTATGTATGTTATGATTTCTCTATCAATTTATGAGTAAAAATTTGGTTGTCCTTCTATCATTGTTGTTGGTGATTTCTATGATTGATATTTGCTATTTTCATTTAGTTCTTTGCATTTGTGGGATTGATTAGGAAGTTGAGGTACTATTTTCTACTTGTGGCAGTCCGTACACTCACACGTGTGAAGGGAATTGCAAGAATTGGAGCCTTCTCGTGGAGATAGCCAAAGAAAGGATTGTAAAAAGCACTTTCAAAAGATCTGCAACTTTTTAGCACATTTCAATAATTTTCAACACTTGACATGCATATTTTAAGATGCACATATCTATCTCTACATCAAAACTCTAAATCGAAAAAAAAAAAATTGAGAGAAATGTTTCTATGGTCATATCATACTTTTTAAAGTCGACAACCCAAAAAAATATTGTTAAAATCATGGTGTTATACACTCGAATATGATACTTCGAGTTTTGGTGATTTTTATCGTCACTTAAATGGGTAACTATGGATGCACGTATCTATCTCTGTAGACCTCAAAATTCAATTTTTTTTTACAGGCATGTTTCTATAATCATATGACAGACAAAAACTTGAATGTAAATAATGTAGTCTCATATATGAAAATATTGAAGTTTTAGCAATACCTCCACAAGTTTGACATGTCATATCTTAGATATAAGTTTCTCAAAATGAAGGTCTTAGATTTTAATCTGTAATTATATATATGAAGAACACACACGTTAAATGATTTGATGTGATTCATCATAGTTTATGATATATGATTTTTTGAATAAGTGCTTGGAATGCACACTTTTGTGCACATTTTGTGACGACTCTAGTGTTAATAGCTTATTATGCATTGTCAATTGCTTTTGATTTTTTATTTTTTATAATTTCCATAAGTCTTTGATTTTTTGAATTTTGAATTTAGCCACAACTAGAAAACTCTGTGTTTATCCACGCGAGACTCACACTTAGTCGATTTTCCGAAATTTTGTTTGCATGGAACATCCATGCGTGCATTATCCACGCCAAAAAAAATTTGAACACGCCTCCGGCCAGCCTACCGATGTTTGGATAATCCAGACGCCGGAAAGCAGTTTTGGCGTGGATGATCCACTCAAATTTCAGTTTGTTCACCGGGTGAGACTGGAAGTTAAAGATATCACGTGTGGATATCTTCTGCGTGGATTATCAACGCATTTTTTTTGTTTTATTTTTTGCATGTTGATAATGACATGAAATCAGTTAAATAAATATATTTCTAAAGTGAATTATATTATGATTAGGCTATATATTTTTTTTTCTAAAGTGAATTATATTATGATGAGGGTTTTTTTTTTCTTTTTGCATGTTCATAATGAAATGGAATTAGTTAAATAGTTATTTTTCTAAAGTGAATTATATCATGGTGTTCCTAGATGATTGGGATTTTTTATGAGGGCGGCCACCTACTTTTGTAAGACAGTTGACTCGAACTACCAAGAGGGTAATTATGCATGATCTAAGGCTTTGAGAGCCAGGGGTTTAGGGTACTCTACCCTAATGGCACTCTACCTAATCTCATATCCGAGATAATTTGATATGGATTGAGAGCTCATTTTGTACATACTTCGAGAGATTATCAAGAGATGGTGATTTAGGCAAGTCTTCTCTTTAATGAGAAATTGATGAATGATGAATGTGATATTTTTTGTGTGGAATGAATAGATCTGAATTTGAACAAAGTATTATACTTTCCACGTGTGTGACAGGATGTGAAGATCAATTATTTCTAGTTTTATTGTGGTGTTCAAAAGCCTTTGCCAATTAGATGCAAAATAGGTTGAATTGTGTGTTAGTTTTCTATCTATTAGATATAGATGAAACCTTTGATGCTTTTTCAAGGTTTTAGTATCCAAATGAGGTTCATAACCTTTGATTTTAACATGGTATCAGAGCCCAAATGCAACCATCAAGACTCAAATACAAGAAAGAGAGAAGCAATTACAAGTTGATGATTGTTTAATTTTTATTGCCCTTATTACTACCTTAAGTTTGATGATGTTCCTTCAAGTGTGAATGAAACTGTAGCAACAAAAGAGTGATTTGATGTAATGAAAAGTGAGGTGAGTACATGATGCATTGTTTGAGATACTTGTAAAATTATTGATCCTCCATCAAAGATACAAAATGTTACTGTTTGCAAATGGGTCTTTAAGATCAAGCTTAATCAAGATGGTAGTGTGAAGAATTATAAAACAAGACTAGTTGCCAAGGAATATGCTCAATTCAAGGGGATTGACTATGATGAAACACTTGATTTTGTCATAGTTTGTGGTGGTGATTTCATTAACTCACGTTCTTTTAGTGATTTACTGCCTTTGCAGCATTTGTTAAAAAATGAGAATTTTCTTGGAACATGAAGTCGTACATCTATCTTCACCGACATTATCTCCAAAAAAATGGGATTGAAGTCAAACTATGTCTATTCTTTTCACTTACTTGACCGTAAATGAGACTCTATTTTGGCTAAATAACAATCATTTGACAGCATTGCAAGAATCAATTTCATTCAAAATTGTAATAATCAATTTTTATTCAGAATTACAAGAATCAATTTCATCAGCGACAACATCTTGCAATTCATCTCCTCTTAGATGATTTTCATCATCACTCTCACTTTCAAAAATTATTTCATCATCTTGACTATTAGAATTTCTATTCTCAACATCTATGGGTGCTTCAAGTATGGTTTGACGATTTATTACATCTCTAGGTAGCTCAATCTCATAGTTAAAATGAAGGTTTTCCATTTCAAAAAATTTGCGTGGATATAGCCGTGGATTGGCGTGGATATACTTGTGGATGTTCTACGCAAATGCCTTTTCCGGCAGCAGATCGGC
The DNA here is from genome assembly GCA_029204225.1 of Diphasiastrum complanatum. Lineage (NCBI taxonomy): Eukaryota > Viridiplantae > Streptophyta > Lycopodiopsida > Lycopodiales > Lycopodiaceae > Diphasiastrum > Diphasiastrum complanatum. Next base: position 23,795,626 of record CM055110.1, read on the forward strand.
CGGACGTCGTGAAATTCAAAATGCATGCATTATCCACGCGTGGATTATCCACGCCAAGTCCGACTACCGACAGCCGGGCAAACCTCCAACACCCAGAGCCGGAAATAGGAATTCTAATTTCGCGTGGATAATCCACACGTGGATAATCTACACGTGGATAATTCACGCCATAGTAAAAATAAAATAAAAAAGGCTCGGCTTTTGCGTGGATACTGCGTGGATAATTATCCACGCGTGGATTATCTATGCAAAATCCAGAGAGATGAGGCCGTGGATACTGCGTGGATAAAAAAAAAATTTATATCCACGCGAAAAGGTTTCTGGAATTTGCGTGGATTATCCACGCGTGGATAATCCACGCAAAAAAAAATTTCCAAAGAAAACACATTTGGCGGGAACCAAAATGTGGTTCGCTCCAAAAATAGAGGTGACTTCCTATTTTTGTGTTGTGTGAGAGAGAGAAAAAGAGAGTATAGATGGGAGTGAGAATGAGATGAGGATGAATGTGAGTGAGAAGATTGATAGTGTTTAGGATTTTTAGTTCATTGATGGATGTTAATAGTATGTGTTTTGTGATCATAAGTTTTAAGATCTTTTTTGTTTGTGATGTAGGTTTCGATATGAAAAATGAGCTTTCATTGCAAAGGATTCAAAGATCAAGCGCATGCAAAAGGAAAAGCAAAGGTTGCAAAACAATGGAGATACAATAGTTTAGGTAAATTCACATTTATTTTGATTCATTTGATATTTAGTTGATAACTTAATGTGTTATCTACTTTCCATTATTTTCCATTGTGCTTTCCATTACTTTTTATTATGCATTCTAGCGTGCAAATCATGTGCTAAAATAGATACATTTGCATTGAATTCATCAATGGATACATTTGCATTGCATAGATGTGCATTAAATAGACTATACATTGCATTGAATACATCAATAGATACATTTGCAATCAATAGATGTGCATTCAATAGACTATACATTTGCATTCATGGATTAAAAATATATGCATTCAAAATTTTTGCAAGAATGATGTGATGCCAAAACATTATATTGATTGATTTAAAAACAAGTACATTGATGAGAGAATAAATTCTCTCTTCCTACATTGCCTTTTACAAGGCCTTACATTTAATTTAAGAATCTCTACTCATTATCACTTCTTCCCTCCTTCCTCCTTCATCTTGTAGGTGTACGTTGGTGTCCACATCTTCAAACTCCCCTTCACTTTCATTCACGTACTCTTTCACGTTTTCTTCCACATCACGAACACTTGAAGTTGTAGAGCCTCTCTACAAAATAGAATCAAAAATTTAATTAAATTGAGATTAAACTTACTTGTAAACCACAAAGTAAACAATCACAAAACAATAAAGGTTAAGAGTTTACGATTGGAAACAATCCATGGGATTCCATTAAAGCCTTAAGACTGGCATATCCATGATCGTAACCTTGCTTGTACTCCGCGGTGGTCATGTGTCTTCCAAAATCACTAAGCTACATTCAACAAAAAAACATAGTTTAGCAATACAATATAGTTTAGCAATAAAAAACGTTAACAATCTCACTACAAAAATAGAATCATATTAAAAAATATTGCACTTACAAATTGGGCCTCTAGATTGCCCCTTCCTCCCGATCCCAAGTGACTTTGGCCATGTTTTAAAAGCTTCTCGGCGGCGGCCCTAGGTTGTTGTTCATACTTTTGGGGATTGTTTTGCAACAATTCCCCTTTCACCTTCCTCCAATCCCTTTTGGAGCACCATCCAGGCTTCGTGAGATTCTTGGGATTCCTCACAGCTCTTCTCATCAATTGCCTTTGGATTGAGGGAATTCAGAATACAAAGTCTCTATTATTTTATTTTTGTCTTCAAGCGATTGGGAGGACCAATCGATCATGTAATCTTTACCAAAATATAAAGCACCTAATCACGCAAACAGGCATGAACTACATTGCCACGCGTATTTTTTATAACTCCACCACGTGGATTAAGATCATAATACACACTACACGATTCTTGGGAAGGGGCATCTTCGGAAGCTCTTCTCTCGGATGATTCACCCGAAGAAGATAACACAAGATTTTTTATTCTATCTCTTTGTTGAGGAGATAGATTCTCAAACCACTCTTGATTATATTCTTTGGGCTCCTCATGAGCTCTTCTCCTAGATGATCTCCCACTTGACCTTCCACTTGACCTACCACTTGAAGACATTGTATCAAAGAAAAACTTTAAAAGTTAGAAATTAGTGGAGAATGGGAGTGAAAGAGTATTGAAGACTTTTAGATTAGAAGAGTAAGCAATGAATAGAAAGCAATAGATTAATAGTAAGCAAGAACAAAGAATATCAATAGAGCAAGCAAAAGCAAGAGCAAGATCACTAGCAATGAAGAAGCGCTACCAAAAGCAAACAAGATCTATAGAGCTTAGAAGAGCAATAGCAAGCAAGGGCACTAAACGCTAAATTAGAAAACCTATAAAACTTGAAAGCAAAAGAAGAGGAGCAAGAATGCTCGCGAAAATGCCATTTTATTGGCATTCAAGTTTCGCGTGGATTATCCACGCAGAAGCTATCCACGCGTGGATAATCCATGCGATATCCACGCGTGGATGTTCCACGCGTTTTTTTTTTCCCTCTCTTGGCACGTGAGAGGGTCCCCCACATGGGCTTGCATGCTTCAAATGTCATTCAATATTCTCATTATCTTTTCTAGATTTTATGAGAATATTTTATTGTAGGATTTTACATATAATATATTTTTTAATATGATGGAATGTAAAAAAATCAATTCAAAGATCATTATGGTAGTATTTAATTGTTAAAACTAGTTTTATATTGTTATAAATTTTATTTTTCTTGAGATTTGACATACAAGACAAAATCATGAGATAAGAAATAGTACATATTATTATTAAACAAGTAATTTGACAAGTTTTTTAAGATTTTATGACATAATATTATGTCGAATCAGTGATGTCATAAAACATTTAGTTTATTAATAATCTAGGTGTCATAGATTTGATATAATTGATGACATAATTACATGGTCAAATAAATTTTTTTTGCTTTTGTCATGTGGCCTCTTAAAGGGTTGCATGGGGTCATTTAGATTCATAATCAAAAGCATTTATGTTATGTTGAGGACCTTAGTGATATGTGACCTATATGATAAATCTTTTTAATTGTTGGTGTGTGACCTATATAACCTTATATGAAATCATAGTAATTAGTTGAAATCTCATTTAACATTGCAATAAAGATGTTGATCAATGGTGTGATTTCTTGCATACAAAGCAACCATAGATAGAAAGGGCAAATGCATATTGCTCGTCATGAGATACCATGGCACACTAGGCCAATTCAAAGAGATTTACCTTGAGATCATCACTCATCTTAGACAAGAGTTTAAACTAGGAGCTTCGAACATTGACTACTATGTGGTCTTTAAATTAGTTGAGATAGGCCTGCACGCACTATCTACTGATGTCTAACATTTGTCAGTATGAACCTCATTTTGATGGCTCGTCATGTGTTGCCCCACCCAAGCAATTTTCTTGATAGCAATGTTACTAGAATATTAGATTTACATTAAGCATAAGTAGAATATACATGGATTAGATGTTGGCATGTCTTTAACAAATTTTATTATATTTGTTCAGAACATACGGTCTCATAATGATTACTTATGATGTGGTATAGAGTAGCTGGCTATAGTGTGTATATGTCATCGACGATGTCATCATCATCAGATGGCGATTCATCTCATGATCGCAACAGCAGGTATATATTGTTATTGATATTGACATCAATTGCACTTTATTTGTTATTTGAATATGAGTGTATAATTTTTCTTGCAAATTTATTCTTACAATGACATTTGATTGGAATTATGAATTCTAGGGAAATTATCGTACCTCCACATGATTTAGAGAAAGAAAAAAGAATTGAGCTCTATCATAGAAAAAAGGAGCAATCAGGACTAAAGTACAATGAACAACTATTGACTGGTTCATCTTCAAGCTCTTCCATCAGTCGACGTAGACCGCCTATTGATCCATCACATGTATGTATATTGATTTATGTCATAATTTTTTTATTTGTAATAGTGATGTAATCCGATTTGCTCTTTCGATATAGTATATTGCTCTTTGGAAAGCCAAGACACCACTCCATCACAAATGAAGGTTGAAAATGCACTAAATGTACAAAGACTATTTTGTCAATTTTTGTCACATGTTATAATATGTCACATGTTAGAATTTGTCAATTTTCACTTGAATGACACCGAAAGAATTTGTGCAATTTGCAATTGGATTATTGGACCAGTTCAACCAGAATATGATGAGAGGATACCATGTACATGCACACAATGCAAAGGCCTTAGGATTCGGACAAGGAGGATTGTCAATGATCATATTTGGGCCAATGGAGTGCACATAGAGAATCCAAGAGTACGAGATATAAACTCTTTAAAGTGTTTTTTGGAAATGCTTTAATCTTTGACCCTTATGACACTTCAAGTATAGTTTGGCCAATAAATATTGAGCGATAGGATGAGTGCCACGATACTTTGAAGTTAATCTCTCACTTGCTTCTAAAAGGAAAAATCCAAATAGAATATTTAGATGAAGTTAATCTCTCACTTGCTTCTAAAAGGAAAAATCCAAAATGTTAGGAGCATTATTCATCTTTGAGTTTATTGAATGTTAACAAGTTGAAAAGACAAATCTGTCTAATAGATACATTGGTATGTTTATACTTTTTAGACTAAGAGGTAATTTATCAAGTATTGGGAGGAAATGTTTATCAAGCATTGTTTCAACCTACTTCTTGTTATTTTGATATATAGGATTCTTCATCCTCATTTAGTGTTGGAGACAATAATCCTTGTAATGGTCGACGTAGACGACAAATGCAATACAACGGTCCACATATAAAGCAATTACCTCGTCGTCTACATCAAGGCTTAAAAGAGATGATGGAAATTGATGAGCGCATTAATTAAGAGACTAATGCATCTGAATCTAGCTCATCTAGATCCACTTCTTCACAAACAAGTTCCAACGATGAAAATGAGCTTCCAATTAATGATGAATTTGAAGTCATGGGAGACATGTTGGATGATATGTACGAGAACAATATTGCAGCTAGACACAATGAACAAGATGAGGAGGCACTTTTGTCTAAAGAAGAAAAAAAATTGCGAGAAGAATCAAAGACCGCATTGTATCTTGGAGCAAAGACATCTCGTTTGGGGACTTCTCTACTTCTATTAAATTTTCAAGCCAAATATAGATGGAGTGACCAAAGCCTCACATCATTATTTGAGTAAATGTTTTTTCATCTACTTGTCATTTTTGCTTTGAAACAAAATTTACAATTTGGACATCGAGTGATATTTTTTTTACAATGACTTCTTTTGTCATGTACAGACTATTGAAAACAAAATTCTCCTAGAAGGGAATGTCATGCCTTAGACAAGAGATGAGGCACGAAAGATGTTGACTAACATCGGAATGGACTACAAGCAATATCATGCATTTCAAAACGGGCAACCATTCCGTGCAAAGTTTTATGACATTTTCTAGTAATTCCACGATTGCAACGTTTATTTTGTTGTAAATCTCTTGCACAACTTATGGACTAGCATGCACACGATACCTCTACAGATGGGATGATGAGGGTACCTTCAGATTCACCTACATGGAAACACATCAACAAAGAGTATCTAAGCTTTGCCAATGAGTCAAGAAATGTGAGATTTGGTCTTGCAACAGATGGTGTGAACCCCTTTGGTGTACGAACAACTACGTGGTCCATTTGGCCTGTTTGCTTGGTAAATTATAATATTCCTCCTTGGTTGAGTACAAAAAAGAGACATTATGTTGGCACTTTTAATTCCTGGCCAACGCAAGGTTAAGAACATGGATGTGTATCTTGAGCCGCTTATTGACGAGTTGGAAGATTTGTGGAAGGGGATAAAAGCATATGACATTTTGCGCCCCTTACATGAGAGGGATCTTACACTACATGCCATTGTAATGTGGACAATGCATGACTATCCAGGATTAGGTGAATGCTCAGGTAATCATTCAAACAATGTCTATCTTGTGTACATAGGAGTTTGTTTACAGTTACATACAACTAGTAATTTTTGACATTTACATGATATACTACAATGGCTATAATTATTCTTTGACATATACTTTTTTTAATAGTGATTGATAGTATTCATTTGTTGGGCAGGCTTTCAAACGGCTGAAAAAAATGCTTTTTTTTTGTGCGGGCCAAATCTTTTGGAAAGATACTCTTTTAGTCTCAAAAAAGTGGTTTATGAAAATCATCGTAAATACTTGCATGAAGGCCATCCATTCAGAGACACTCATAGAAGAGGTTTTGGAGGAAGAGTTGAGAGAGAGATGCCTCCAAAGAGGATGTCCGTGGAAGATTGGCGAATACTATAGGAGGAATCTCAAGCAAAGCCAATCGATGGTATGAAAAGATTATCTATATTTCATCGTTTGGAATATTGGAATAACCTTTTGATTAATCACCTACTTGATCCCATGCACATATTTAAAAATGTGGGTGAATCTATTTGGAAACACTTGATTGGTTAAAAAGATACCATTACTGCAAGGCACGATCTAAAAGAATCAAACACCAAAAAAGAATATTGGATAAAGAATGGTGAAGATCATGCTCCAAAAGTACTTTGGACATTCACTAAGGAGGAGCTTAACCATGTGCGCTCCATTATTCATGACATTAGAACACCAACTGGTTTTGTCCATTCTCTACGGTCATCATTCACAGTGGATGGAAAGTTGCAAGGTCTTAAATCTCATGATTGTCTAAAGATGATTCAATTCATCTATCCATTGTCAATTCGTGGGTGCTTGTCAAAAGATATTTGTGAGACCATATACAAACTATCAATCATTGTCAGGTATTTACTTGTACTTGGTGTATTTTTCTATTTAGTATTTGTTGATTGGAAATTCAGATAGACATAAAATGGATTGAAATATGTTGCAGATGGATGTGTTCAAAAGAAATCCGTGAGCTGGATCTTCACAAGAGACATGAGGATATGGTGGAGATTGTGTGCATGTTTGAGAGATATTTTTCGACTTCCATCATGGACTCACAAGTGTATTTATTGGTGCACTTGGTTGAAGAAGTTTCTATTGCTGGTGCATAAATTATCTTTTGCATGTGTATTTAAACTAAATTAATTGTTACATGAACTCATTAAATAAAACACTTATTTTTAAACATTTGTGACTTTTCAGGTGGATGTTCTTTATGGAAAGGTACATGAAAGTCTTAAAAGACTTTGTGCATCAAAAGGCAAGGCCTGAAGGTAACATGTCAGAGGGATGGTTAGTACATGAATCTCTCTTTTATGTTACTGAAATTTTGCACCAACTATTGTGGCGTGATGAGGAAGCCGAAGAGGTAACTAGTGAAAAACCTCAAGGGATGGGAAAGGTCCATAGGTTGGCACCCTTCCAACGAGAAAAAATTTTTACATTCATGCTTTATAATTGTGGAGTTATGGATAAATGGTTAGACCTATATGAAGAAGAAAAAAAAAAAAGAGGGCCTTGTCTAGAAAGCGCCAACGACAGAATAGAGGTAGACACATGGCCTCAAGTTCACATGATCTTGAGCCATTGCCCAAGCAATGCACTATAGAGTGGATGCATGACACACTACAAAAAGCAACAAAAGAGGGACAAAAAATATCATGGGACTTTGCAAGAGGATGCGAATGGAAGGTATTATTCTTTAGATACTTTATTATAACAATATTTGTTTAATCATTTTGAAACACCATGGTCATTCACAATGATTATTTATGAGATTCATCTTTGTCATGTGGCAGTGCAAAATGTATAATGCTATATGGGCTTTTGGTTTCCACTTTCGTGTTGAAAGGATTGATAACAAAAGACGCACACACGATTGTGGTGTAATAGCTTGATTTTTAAATTTTAATTTTTTGAAACTTTTGGTTTTTTAATTTTCTTTTAATTTTTTAAGTTTGTAAAGCTTCCACGTTCGCTTTTGCTATGTTGAGCATAGTAAGAGCAACTTTTGGTATGTTGAAGAATGGGATTCTAAATATTCTACACACAAATTGAATGAAGAAAGCATTTAATGCTTGGTAGACCGATATCTGGAAGCAAGTGTTTAATGCTTTGTAGACCAATATCTGGAAGCAAACATTTTCGTACACCAATAACATAAGATGTTGATTCTTATGTTTTGGAAATTATATTTTTTTAGAAAATGTCGATTCTTATATTCTTATAGCAAATCGATTTTGAGAATGTTGATTCTTATATGTTGTGCATGTGTTTGTATGTCTTTGTTGCAAGTTTTTTCGTTGATTTTATTTTCATTCATCACAAGTGTGTAACCCATCACATCATTGTCATTTTTTTAAGCCATAAACCCTAGCTCAAATATGAAAAGTTTTATAATTGATTTTCTTTCATTTCATTACAACTATTTATTAATTTTTTAGCTTAACTCAGTGCCTTGTAAAAATATGTAATTTGCCATATGTTGTTAATGTAATTAGCATATTACGACATTTTCAAATTCAGGTAGTAGTATTGGTAGTGGAGGTCAAGACATTTGTTTCCAACATATATGCATCTTTGAATCTTGATCATAAATAAACAAAGAAATTATCATGCAGGTTGAAGATTGCCAAAGCAGCCATGAAGCATGGGAAAAACTAAAGCAAAAGTACGAAGTGAGGATAGCCGCATTGGTTATGCACCTCCACAATCAGCTACAGAGCTTGCAATGGGATGGAACCGAGCTGGATCCACATGTAGAGAAAATCAAAATGATCTTCGCTCAGCTCTCTGCATCTAGACAAGAGCATCAAGTCCTAGCACCCAGTAGTTGATGTACTTTATGAATCACTACTCTCATCTTATCAGTCATTAAGAATGCTCATGTTAAGTTTACCTGAGATGACATTCGAAAGAGCAGTCAATCTTTGTGGCAGACGAAAGTCTGATGAGAGAAAAAGGAGATTCAAATGGTGACCAGGATAAGGCCCTTTTTGTAAAGGAAAAGAAGAAAACCAAAAACAAGCCCAAGATTGATAAGACTCAAATGAAGTCTTCAACGACGGGTAACAACAACAAAGATACTTCTACTTGTGATCATTGTCATAAGTCAGGGCATACGTCAGACATATGTTGGTTTAATCCGATTATACGTTGCACTCACTACAAGAAAAAGGGATGTTCAGCATACAATTATTGGCATAATCCTTGTGTCAAGGATAGCAGATCTTAAAATACAAGTCCTATTTGATGGAAATGCATGCCGAATGGTTGAACACAGATCAAATAAGCTGTTGACTATCGGATCAAGCCAAGGTAATCTATATCAAGCAATAATTATCAACAGTTATGATAGTATACTAAATGCATCAGAAAGTGAGAATCACCTTCGGCATAGACGCATGTATCATCTTAATACGAGGAGTCTCTATGACATGGGCAAGAAAGAACTTGCGAATGGTCTTAAGATTACAAGTCCAGACTTTGACTTCTACGGAGTTTGTCAAAAGAACAAGCATCACTGAAGTCCATTCGTACATGAAGGACGGAGACCTAAGGACATCCTAGAATTAGTTCATTCAGATGGATTCCTCATGGATTCCATCTCTTCATTCATGGCTTGGATTCATTTGTCCTTCTCTTGACATTCAATTGCCTCCTCAAAAGTCTGTGGTTCACCACTGAATCTATAGAACTCTTCTGATGTAGAAGCAGAGTTGTCTGGCACGTATCTTGCTGGTGCTCTTCATTGTCTTATCGATCATCTAAGAGATCCTCCTGAAACTGCAATGCCTTTGCCCTTGTCTGCTCTGCTAGGTCCGAAATCATCTTGGTTTACAGATATTATAGCAGTAGGCTGCCTCTCGAATCTTTCGTCTTCTGATTCGTCACTCGAATGTGAAGCGACTCAAACTTATCTTCATTTTCGTGTTCGTCTTCTGCTCCCTCTGTCATAGGTGGCAGATCATAATACTGTCTTTCAAGAACTTCATAGCTGACAAGATCGTTGTTGGTCATAGTTCTGCTCTCATCAAATCTGACATCTCTGACTGTCTTTATAGTGTTTGTCTCTGGCTTGTAGACTCTGTAGTATGAAGACTTATTGTCATATCCTACAAGATATCCCTGTTCAGCTTTCTCATCAAGCTTCTTTCGAAACTTATCAGGAATATGTGCATAAGCTGCACAGCCAAAGATTTTGATGTGAGTCAGGTTAGGTTTTTTTTTTTTTTTTGACTTCAAGGAAAGAGTGGTTTTCAAAACTCAAGAAAACTCACAATGGTGATGAAGTTGGACAAGCCGATGGCAACTTGCTATATGTTAAAGGAATTGGAGTGGTACCAGTGAAGTTAGCCAGCGGGAAGATAAAGCGGATAAGCAATGTGCAATATGTACATGGCTTAGCTAACAATCTACTATCTGTTGGGACGATGGCTGATCAACAACTCAAGATGTCTTGTCAAAGACATCAAGAATCTTTACAAAGTGATTGCTACAGGAGCTAGAGTCAACGGGAATCGACTCTATAAATTGAATGCGAGATATTTTGCTCAAGCTATGGTAAGCATGGTTGATAGTCGAAGTGATCTTTGGCATCAACGATTCGGTCATACTAGTGCTCAAAGTTTACAGATTCTCAAAAGAGGTAATCTAGTTATAGGATTGCCTGATATTTCTTTTGAAGGAAAAATTTGTGAAGGTTGCATTTTGGGAAAACAACACACAGAGAGGTTTCCCAAAAGTGGAGCAAGGAGAGCCAGTTGGCATCCTAGATCTTGTCCACAATGATCTATGTGGACCTATGCAGACTAGATCTCTTAGTGGCTACTATTACTTTATCTCCTTCATTGATGATTATAGCGGATGCATTTGGATTTATTTCATAAGAAAGAAATCAGATGCTTTTGCTAAGTTCAGGGAATTCGAGGCATTAGTTGAAAAGCAAACAGGATGTTGCATCAAAACTTTGAGATTTGATGGAGGTGGTGAGTATTTTTCGACAGAATTTATTGATTTCTGCAAAGATCAAGAGGCATACTACAACACCTTATTCACCACAGCAAAATGGAGTTGCAGGACAAAAGAATAGATCTATTGTTGAGATGCCCAGGGCGATGCTCAAAAGCAAGGGTCTGCCAAACACCTTTTGGAAGTAGCTTGTAGCACAACTACGCACATCCTGAATCGGTGTCCTACAAAATTCGTGGAAGATAAGACACCTCATGAAGTTGTTACTAGAAAGAAACCTAATATTTCTCATTTGAGAGTATTTGGTTGTGATGCTTATGCTCATATTCCTGATGAGAAACGAAGGAAATTGGATGCAAAAGCTATCAAGTGTATTTTTCTTGGATATGATGAGAAGGCCAAGGCATACATGATGTATGACACAAATGCACAGAAGCTTGTAATTTCTAGGAATGCTACATTTGACGAGATGGGCCGAGGTGAACAATCTGAAGTAATCACTGAACCTTTTGATGAGGGAGCAAAAGTATAGGTCAAGAAGGAAGTGGATTTTGATATAGAAAATCCATTGGACAAAGGCAAGCCTGATGTTGAGATTTCCAAGAGAGTACCTAAATGGTACTTATCAGTCACAGATGGTGCAAAGAAGGGAGATACTCTCGAATCTAGTGAGCAGGAAGAGCTTAGAAGATCAAGTAGAAATCGAAAACCTCTTGCAAGATTAGAGATGAATCTTGCCCTAATGGGTTCTATGCTCAAGGCTCAAGAACCAAAAACTTTTGATAAAGCAAAGGAGCACGAGGAGTGGCGTGAAGCTATGGAAACAAAAATGAAAGCTATATCAAAAAATAGGACTTAGAACTTGGTTGAGCTACCTGATGGTAAGACGCCTATCACTTGCAAATGGATATACAAGATCAAATATGGAGCTGATGGGCAACTCAACAAATACAAAGCACGGTTGGTTGTGAGAGGATTTGAGCAGCAGGAAGGTATTGATTTTGAGAAAACTTTCGCACCCGTAGCTAAGATGGTAACTATACGTTCTGTCATTGCTATTTCTGCTTTCTATGGTTGGAAGATCCAACAAATGGATGTTAAATCTGCTTTTCTTAACGGAGTGCTGGATGAAGAGGTGTACTTAGTACAACCTCCAGGATTCATTGAACCAGGGAGAGAGCACCTTGTTTGTAAGCTCAACAAAGCTATTTATGAATTGAAGCAAGCACCACAGGCGTGGTACTCTTGCATTAATGAACACTTTAAGCGAAGGAGAATGGTAAAGAGTGATGCTGATCCTAATCTTTACATTCTAAGACAAGATTCAGATATAGTGTTCATTGTGCTGTACGTGGATGATTTGATTATTACAAGAAGTAATGAGAGCTTAATTGATGAAATCAAATCAGATCTTTCCAATGCTTTTGACATGAACGATCGAGGATTGATGCACTATTGTCTTGGCATTGAAGTATGGCAAAAGAAAAATGTGGTCTTTCTTACACAAAGCAAATATGCACGAGATTTGCTTTATAAATTCAATATGCAAGATTGTAAGTCTTTGAGTACACCTATGGATGTCAACACGAAGCTTATTGCATATGATGAATCTAAAAAAGTGGATGCTTATTTGTATAGACAGCTGGTGGGTAGTTTGATTTATTTGACACACACACGACCTGATATTTCTTATGTTGTTGGTGTTGTTAGTCAATTTATACAAGATCCTAGTCAAACACACTGGAAGTCTGCTAAACATATTCTCAGATACATTCGAGGGACATTGAATTTTGGTTTGAAGTATGATCAGTCTGAAGTGCCAATATTGATAGGATATACAAATGCTGATTGGGCAGGTAATATTGATGACAGAAGGTCTACCAATGGTCATACATTTAGTTATGGTACAGCTGTAGTTTCATGGAACAGCAAAAAGCAACCTACAGTAGCCTTATTGTAGCGCAGGCATCCCAAAGGGAGCCGGGAACCACGACTTACCTTCCCAGCCTTCAACTCTTGTCGTCCAAACCCACTTGACATACAAGCAGCCAACTCGCCAACAACGATCAGACTTAACCAACTGGAAGTTCAGAAACCAACATTGAGCGCCATGCCAGATCGGGGGTCCCGATGTGGGTGACTTCCCTCCAAACAAGCCGTCTGACATACATCAAACTTAACCAACTCGAGGCTTCGTTACAAACGAGCAACATCCATTCCAAGCAAGTGGTCTGACTTACATTAGACTTAACCAACTGAAAGCTTTGTCACAAGTGCTGGAAGCCAACCTGGCGCCACGCCAGACTGGACAGCCTTAAACAGGTAACTTCCACCCAAGCAAGCCATCCAACTCAGCTAACAGGTTAGAGCCCGTTCCCCAAGAGCTTAACCCATTCACGTTCATGCAAGGAACACTCAGAACCACAAGCCGCAATAGATATGGAGACAACCAGTTCCTGGACCAAATGGTCCCGACAGCATATCGGTGGCGCCACGGACCGAATGGTCCCGACGGCATACTGCTGGCGTCCCGAGATACGACCCTCAGCTATGTGCCAAATTAAAAAGTTTGAAGCGGCCTTACAACTGGCGCTTTTATCGAACACTGAAATCTAGAAGGTAATCAGAGTCAGTTTGAGGAAAATCCCACTTTATTGATAAATCTGAGAAGGTTACATTTCAAGTGTGTGACCGACCCTAGTCTCTGGAGCGCTGGCATGCCAAGGCGAGTGCCAGAACAACATTCCAGCAAGGGAGGCTGAGACTTGGTTGGAGCTCGCCCTGAGTCGCAACCCGTGGATTCGCCACCTCCCCTCATACCAAGTACTCTACCCAGGCTGGTAAAGCACGTTTTCTCTCTCTAGTATTTTCTCTCTCTAAATTTTATTGATCCCTAGGCGTCCTTTAATCATATCTAGATCGTGTGAGGTGATTGCACATCGATCTGAACTCTTTGGACTTCGCTAGAACCGATCAAAGATTTTTAGCCATAGGAACTTGGCGCCGACTAGATTCTGGTCACAGTGGCGTCGGGAGCAGCAAAGGCTATGCTGGCGCCGGGGACAATGCTGGCGCTGGTGGTGCCGGAAGTAAAGCTTGTAAAGGTAACTTTACAACACTTATCCTCAACGAAAGCTGAATATCGAGCACTCAACAATGCAGCACAAGAAGCGGTATGGTTACAAAGATTGCTTGTGGATTTAGGTCAGCCACAAGTGGATGCAACCACTATATCTAGCGACAATCAAAGCTGCATTCACCTTGCCAAAAATCCAGTTTTACATGCTTGAACCAAGCACATCGAAATAATGTTGTTCGAGAGAGAATTCTTGATGGAGCCATTGATCTTGTTTTCTGTAAATCTGAAGATCAAGTGACAGATATTTTTACTAAGTCATTAGGTAGATGTACATCTGAAAAGTTTCGTACTCTACTAGGAATAGAAGAATGTAATTTTAACATTGAGGGAGAGTGTTAGAAATCAATGATAAACTTCATTGTTACACTTCATTGTTTACGATGTACTTTATTACTAGCTGTAACTAGTCGTTGGCTAGTCTAGTAGTCTACTCCTAGGTTCTCCCTCTCTATCAGGGTTCAGAGTTTATATGTATATTTTACATTCAGTATGTTGCAGTGTGATAGATTGATAGTGCGTGTTCTTCTTCCGGCTTCTTTGGTGATTGCTTATGGTGAATGCTTGATGTTGCATATCTGATTATTGACAATGTAAGAATGCACTAACTCCAAAATCTTAGTCGTTCTGTAGGAGTCCTTGACAAGTGGAGTGCGTGACATCTTACCCTTCAGACATGCATCATAGGTGGTCAAACTGGTTGCATTCGAAATGCTGACCCCTGTGATTGTTCCATGATGGCTAGCTTGGTAAAGTGCCATTGAATTCATATGGCATAGTTTTCTGTGCCATAGAGTGTCTGGCGAATCATCATGAATCTGATGCACTTGATCTGCAGGCAGGAGTACCTTTAAGTAATACAGATTCCCTTTTTTTCTGTCTTGAGTGATCAAGGTACTGGTACCAACATTAACAACGTTGCGTGCTTCATCTGAGAATGTCACACACATTTTTACATCAGCTATTCTTGCACAAATAGCAAGTCCTGCTGTAGTGTGGGCACAAATAGAACATCTTCGAGTCGTCTGTCTCTGCCATTCGTGTTGAGCCACAGTGAACCAATACCGTTTACTTGATATTTGGATCCATCTCCAAAAACAATGAATCTTGATGTATCTGCACTTCGAAAATTAAACATAATTCGTCTTGATGTAATGAAGTGTGAGGTGGCTCTGAATCTAGGATCCCCTCATGTGTGTTAGATGTTGATGCTGCACACACGTCTTTATAGATGTAGGCGGTCGAAGAGTTTCTGTTCGATCTTTCTTCACCCATTTTCGAGCTCTCAGGCTCCTCGACATAGGACGAACTATTATTGTTCTTCTATCTACTTTGTGTTGATTTGTTTCTTGGGTTCAGGCGGCATTCCATGGTTGCATGACCCTTCTTGTGGCAGTGGATACACTTAATTTTTGGATTGAGCCAACACGAATCGACTGTGTGTCCTTCGCGTCTACATCTCACACATGTCTTTCTGTCTCCACTTTGCTATTTTGACCTTCATTTATTCTTCCATTTGCCTTTACTGGTTCCCTCTGCTTGCTGATCATGATCCTGCTTTCAATTTGACTCCCTCTTAAGCTTGAATTGTTTCTTTTTCGTTTCTTTGTTGTTGTAGAGGGCTTGGTCAGAAGCATCTTTTTGATCAAGGTGCTCTTGAGTCTCGACTTCCTCTCGAATCTCGACAATTGCCTTTTCGAGAGTCATTATAGAATTTTTTTCGAACAGTGTCCTGGTTGTCTAAAAGGATCTTGGTAAGGCTATCAACAGATAAGTGAGCTGCTTCTCTGCTGACACTGCATTTTCTGCTCCAGAATTGTGTAGGGAAAAGAATAGATCATTCATCTTCCTAACAAAGGAAGTGAGGTCTTCTCACTGCAAGTTTGTCAACTGATCCTCAAGCATCATTATTTGACTGCGTGATTTCGTCTGAAATCTCGTGAGTAGTGTATCCCACATCTTTTTTGCTTTGGAGAGTGTAGTCAGGTCAAGCGTGAGGCTATCCTCGATGAATGATGATAACAAGGCTACTGCCTTGTCATTCTTCTCTCTCCATTCGCGTAGCTCCTTGTCTGTTGTTATAGGCATCTCCTCAGTGCCATCTATCCAAGGGAATAATCCTTCACCCTTTAGTATCAGCGAGGTCTTAATTTTCATGCTAGAAAATTAGATCTTGATGAATTCAGAACTGTACATATATTGGATTGTATGCTGTTGATTGAAGCCATTGCTTCTGAATTTTGTTTTTACTTGTTAATGGTTGTTTGTTTGAATGCTTAGCCTCCTAGATCTGATAGCTTTTCGGCTATGTCAGATTATGACAAGGTAGGCTCTGATACCACTGATGCAAAAAATGCACTCAAAAAATGCAAATTTCAGCTAAAACTCTGGTGATCAACTTATAAAAGGTCTCTCGTACAATTCGCGAAACTTTCTTGAAACTCGAATTATTTTGGTTCGAGAATAATTCGTGTTGGATCAATCAGGCTCAATAACACAACAAAACGAAACGAGACGAAATCTAAACGAAAACGAAGCGAAACGAAGCGAAGCGAAACTTAAACGAGCTCTGACATTGATTATGCTGGAAGCATAGAGATCACGAAAAGATCAATCAAGCTCTGTAACGAGACGAGACGAAACAAAACGAAACATAATGAAACGAAACGAAGCGAAGCGAAACTTAAGTGAGCTCTGAAATTGATTTACGCTTATAGCGAAGTGATCGCAAAGCGAAACAAAGCAAAAGCATTCGCGAAAGAAATCAGTTCATCAGGAATTCAAATATGATTGCTGGTCACTGCCAGCTATATCATTCCTACAATCCTTCAGAGAATAGACAGACACTGATGATCTACGTTAACAGATTAATATATCATACAACGAAATTAAACCAATGTGCGAAATTGAATGAACAAGTGAATCAGACACACGAATAGTAACAGACAAAAATACATTCAAGATCATACAATCATACAGATTAATATGTGCATCACTACAATATCATCTATTGATTTTCTGATTTTTCAAGCACTGCATGACAAATCCACGCAATGCATTGGCATGAGAAAAATACAATTCTCTCACAAATCGTGTCTCGCTTACTAGCTGACTTTTGGATCTACTGATCCTCTCAAATTTGTCTCGCTCACAGGCGTCGCTCACAGGCGGACTGTATTTAGAATATTTTCATCTTCTTCTTGTCTGCTTGCTTGCTTACAACATTATGCATCAAACAAAAAGTATATAGTTCACGAACAATTTTGTGTCGCGTCGTGTAACTTACAGATCAGAAAGATTAAACATCTCTAACTAATCACAAATTACAAGAGTGATAGATTAACCACGATCTAGAGTACTTCTACTGATGTCATGATATCTGATCAAATGTTTGTACCCCATGGTACATGACTGATCTTCTTGATCCATTGAGGAGCACGACTAATTTCGTGTCGTGTTGTGTCATGTCATGTCGGAAATTTAGGATTGAAAGCTAGCAAAGCTTTGGCATTAGAAACTTTTTGTTACTTCACCGTTCTGCAAGTATTTGTTCCAAAAATACTTGAACATATGTCTATGTTTACTGATTGATTTAAGTGCACCAGATAAATCCAGTAATCATGAATACAAAGTAGATTCAGATAAGATTAATCGTGCACATATGTGAATAATCTCATTATGACCCAATACATAAACACATTCTTATCTGGCAGATTCCTCCAAAATCCACATATGTTAGTCACATATCTCATTGAGAATCTTGTAACTCAGCTACAAAAGAATTTCTATTTCTCATGAATAAATAACATATCCGAAAAATCTCTGAGACGAATAACATATTCACTCTTACCAGTTTTCCAACCCAGTTTACCTCTAATAACATAATTTTTTTCACTCAATCAAACCTCCCTGATCCTAGTACTCAAACTAAGATTAGATTATATAATTAGATTTTGGCATGTCTATCCATATTATTCCCCAATGAGTGAGCATGTGTTTGATGCACAAAAGTGTGTTAAATAGTAGTGTGAACAAAAAAATTCTTTTTGTTATATAATAAACATATAACCTCTTAGACAAAGACACAAACACCTTGACAACCATTAAAATTAAGCAATCCACATATCTTGATTTTTTGAATACTTCAAATAATTTACATGCACACTGTTACTATAGAAACTATTTGCGTATATTTTTTCAAATGCATTAATAGTGAATTATTCAACAACAATGGCTTCTTGAAATCAGACAATAACATATTCAATTTATTCTATCTTAAACAAAATTGCTAGGATTCATAACATTATAAAAAAATCAAAATACTTAGACAATTTTTACCACCTGCCATTGCAAGTCGTGGGTTATCAATCATTATGACCTGTATGTGAGATCAACTCATCTAGTTGATAAACTGACGGTTTGCAAAAACAAACTTCAATAATTTTGGAATGCAATTAAATTCTTTTCTAAGAGTACATTGGTTTTATAATCATGTCTTCGAATATAGGGTCTGATGTAAGATTGCATCTCCACTTAAATATTGTGTACTTCCATTATCTAATTTTTACACTATCATCATTTTTGTAAACAATCGAATCTGAAATTCACTAGTCATTCTACATATGAGACCAAAGAAGTTGTTTTCATGATGATAAAAATGATCACATATGTCAAAAAGAGCTAAATGAATATCATTATCAATAAGGTATATTGACTTTTTAAGAAGTAATAGAGGAATATCATCCAAAGAACATGTGGAATCTCTTACGAACAAAGCCTTTTTTATTTTAGGGTAAAAGTAGATACAACATTTTTCTTCATGTCAAACTTTATGAGACATTGGCTTGCATCTATGCTAATTTTCTCATGAGAAAAAGTGAATAAAGGAAAAAAAAACCCACGGTAATAATATCCTTGTATTTTTCATAATATTCACCAAAAGTGCATCTATTTTGCACTTTATAATAAATGTGAAAAAATTGTCAAAAATTGGCAAATCTAGCTTGATTAAACCTTGTAAATTTGTACATAGGTGGGTCCCACACGTGTGAATCCATATTTGCCATGTGTGTAGGCTACCCTAGATAGGTTAGATATCATTCATAGGATTAGTCATAACTCCTAAATTATAGAATCAAATTCCTTGAATCATGGAGGTGGTTGATCTACCTAGCCACCAACTTGGCAAAACTCTAGGGTTAAGTAAAATTGACAAATTAGGAAAAAAAATCATATTCCTTATTACATGCTAGATTTTCACCTAACTTGAGAGGAGAAGAGCCCTATTGTACATACAATCTATCATTCCATGGTGAGGACAGAGAATTTTTGGTGCTCATTGGCGATCTCTAGTTTTCTACACATTGTTTTTGTGAAAGCTTTGGTATCTAAATTTGATTACACTTAAATCTCTAATAATAGGTTGTACTGAGGTCGTACCACACAATTGTGAGGTCGGAATTCAATGTTCAATCATGTTTTTTATTGCTCTTGATTGTGGAATCCAATATTGCTTTTCTAAATCAAGATTTTGTGACTAGTTTTGCTATAGATAGGTGTATCGATCAATCAATCACTCTTGGAGCCTTATATAGATTCATTTATGGTCCTTAGTACTGTACTTTCAACAAGAAAGACAAACAAATGGTTCAAAAAATACTTCAAATTTGATAATTATCATAATATCAACATTTATTATGCACTCAAAGTGTAACTTTCATTTCCAATGAAAATAGTGAAACATTCCACCATAGGATTTAAAATACATCAATTTGCAAATAAAAGATAAGCGATGTAGAAAAGATGCATACATTAAAATTAAAAACAAAAGTTAATACAAACATTGCAAAATATAAGAATGTAAAAATGCATATGTTGAAGATATCATTGCAAAGTGTTGTGATCTTACCAAAGATCACAAAAATACATCTACTCAATGAGCAACCTCAAAAAGTATAAATGTGGCACCATGGAAATGAAGGTGCATAACTAAAAATATTGGTCAAATAATTATATGAAACTCCTTCTAGCTACATAGATAGACCAACATGCCAACACAAGGCATCAATAAGAGAGTCATTGGCAAATGCCAAAGACTTTGATATAATATTGCTGCAAAACACATAGACCAAAATTGCCAAATAAAGACATCAAAATGAATATCAAAGCTTTATGCAATAAAATGGGCCAATAAGCTACACGTCACACGGACCAGTGATATTGTCGAAGTACACTCTCCTGATCATGGCCAAAAAAAGGAAGTTGCAATTCAATGCAAAATCCATTAAATATGATCTAACTTGCAATATTGGTGCTTCACAGATAAGTACATTGTTGTTGCCTAAAGATGTTGTACCACTGGAATAGGAATACCAACAAAGAACATCAACATGTACATGATGTCTAAAGAACGAGAAATGTTTGTGTGCCAAAAGAACTTTCCTGCAACACACTACTAGAGTGCTCTTGCATAATTGTGCTGTACACAAAAAAAATGGCATGCCATGCAACGCGCTCACCACTGTGCCACTCTGTTTGACCAAGAGTGCCAAAGGAAAATGAAAATATCAAACTTCATGTTAGAATGCCTCCCAAGCATCAATTGGGTATGCCATAAACAGGAGAGAAATGAATCTTTGATTACAAAGATCCCATCTATCCAAATGAACGAGGAATACCACATGGCATTATCATAAATTGGCTCAAATAATTCCAAGCTAATCCTATGGACTAAGAATGCCATATAAAAACAGAATGATACGGATCAGGAGGTGCAAAGAGATCCCAAACTATTTGGAGGGACCATGAATTTCTAATCTCATCAATAAAACTGGCTTAAAAAATGCATAATATATAATACGACAAATAATTAACTCTATACATACTTGTGATGAGAACAGACATCCATAGAGCCATTAATGTCATATTATCCGAGATCATGTGTAATAGGAATGCTCAAAAATTGGAAAAGACGTGCTCAATCAAGAGTTGCTAGGTAATACTAGAATATTGGCATATATAAAGGGGCACATGCCTTTGCTAGAGCTATAGGGACAAAAGACGAGGTGAATGGATTGATAAATGTACCTCAACCAGACATGTGTCCCTATCAAGAACAACCTAGTTGTGTATCTCATCATGTACAAGAACTAGTGACTGCTTTCAATTTTCATATCCCAAAGTGATCTTGTGGCCCCTTAATTATAGCAAGATTGTAGATTGAAGATTAATGAAATGGATGTTCATGTGCGTTATCTACACATATCTGCTCACAACACTGATATTGAGTTGTGGACCCCAACTCCAATAGGGTGACATTCCCAAAGGACTTTACAAGTTGTGATGGACTTGCTAGCTGACTGATTTTTGAAAAAATAACTTCTACTGGGAAAGAGATACATCCATCAAAAAGGATGTTTATTTTTCTTTCTCTTGTATGTCATCCTTCATGCAACTGTTTGGAATTGAACACTTGAACTTGAGGAGTGGAAATGAGGCATTCACAAGCATGCCAGTCAGTGAAGGACCCAGACAGTTAAGGATTGATTTGCTTTCACAATTTCTACTTTGACTAGCATCAGCATATATATACTAAGTACTGCCTTTTTAATACAAATCACCCTTAAACTCAAGAACTCAAGATTAAACTTCAACAGATGAAACAAGAAAATATAGAAGACAAATGAAAGACTAAAAAGAGTCCCATGAGCTTAACAAAAGCTGAAAGTGTGTACTTGAAACAAAAGCCCAAGAACTTCAATTGGAAAAAGGAAACAATATACATCGCATCGCATCGCATCATGAGTGGATTATGAGTGGATTATTTCATGAGTGGATTATGCAAGTGCATCCATGAATTTGGGGTATGCTTTCTTTGACAAGAATATCCAACCACTTTTTCAGGTTTGGCAAGCCAGGCCAGAGCAGTATGCGGCGTCCTTACTAGCATAAATACACAATTCCACGTCGGCATAACTAGACCAGAAACACGTTAAGACTATTGTCTTTACTGAAAACATGCAAGTTTTAAGTCTCGACCACTATTCACAATATTATACTAGCATGCATGCTCCAATCACTGTCAAAAATGATTAGCTTAAAGCGTCACTCAACCTGCTTGAAATGGGAGAAAAGTGTGCAACTACAAAATCTTCAGCAGATTAAGACAAAAATTTGGGCCAAGAATCCATTATCTCCCCACATGATTACTTCCAGGGTTTGGTGAAACAGCTGAAAAGTGTGAGACCCTGAATGTTTGAAGTTATCGACCACCAAAGGGTGCTTGCATAACATCAAATGCTTTTTCCATAAGCTGTCCAACGTAGACAAATACAGGACAGTATTTCAGGAATACTTCAGGCCAAGCTCCGAAGAAAACCACAACAGTTGTTGACCAGCTCCTTAATACCAATAACGTATTATCATAAAACATACAGAAAAGCCTTTCCCCGCTAACGATTCAAAACTTTCCCAATCATATGTCATGAAACAAAGTTCAGGTCATTCATATCCAAGCTATGGTTTAAATTAATGAAAAGAGTTGAAAGATCAGAAACACATCAGGCGTGTCAATTTCTTAGAATATAAGTCTCATGGTTATGAAAATCCTGGAATCTTCAGACAGGACTGCATTTGTTGAAATTATTGCAGTACATTCCACCATGATAAATTCTGAATTTAGAGAAATCGAGGATGTGTCCAAAACCAAAATATCAGGGGTTTCTAGGTTTTGCAGTTCCCTGATCCTAATTAATTAGGGAGGAAATAATTACACTCTAGTAATATAGTTGTCAGCCAAAAGGCAATGATTAATCATCAATAAAATACATGATGCTTAACAAATTTTACTTGTGAAAAACAGAAACCTGAATTAGACATGTCAAAATCCAGATAAACTCGTGTAGCAATGTTTCATGACCTTTTCAAAAGCCTTTTTGCAATGCGTTTGAAACGGGAAAGAATCGGCTTTGCCAGGAGAGAAATGGCAACAACTTTTTAGGGTTTCTTTTTTTGTTGCTTGGTTTTATTCCTAGCCTTTCGATAAAGGAAAAGTAAGTGTTTTATAAGTGTCTAAACAGTGAGTATAGCTCTCTACAATGACTATAAATAATGGATATTCGACACACTTCGATGACTGAGGACTCAATAACACCTTGAGATACATCACACAATGCACATGCACAATGTATTTGTAATTCTATTATTCCCTACTGAGTTCCAACTAAAACTATATATACCAAACTTTCACACACACACATTAGGTTTTGGTTTTTGTTTTTTTAGATTTATAGAATCCGTTTCAAACAGTCCATTTGGAACGCACTTTTTGAAAGAAGTTTCACTACATGAAACGCATTTCAGTGAAACGTTGTGTAGGATCAAGCACATACACCAGCCTTTGTGCACAACTTTTGTGCAATACAGCGTCAATCATGACCTCTAATTCCTTCCTACACGCTCTTCTCTTCCAGAAGCACCTGTCGGCTCTTTCTCTACCTTTGGCAGCAACTTTGCCCAAAACAAGATGTCTACCAGCGGCCTCCTCATAGTGTCCCTTGGCACAAAACTTGAGACTTGCAGAATGGATTTTGCCTCCTGGCCTGCAATTCACTCACAGCCTCCAAACGCTGTTCATGATAATGCTTGACAGTCCACAAATTTCTGAGCATTATCAATTTCCCCCTTGTCTAAAATTCACTCTTCCAAGTCCACATTCACTTCTTTCCCAGTGTTCTCTCATCCAACTTCTGTCGTAGCAGAAATTACACATCCCATTACCACATCCCAATTAGAAATATTGTTATTGCACAGTTGTCGCATTACACGTACAAATTTTAAATCTGTTGCAGTAGAGGTTACACAACCATATAATTATCCAAAGGAAAAACAAATGTGTCACAAATATATGCCCAAGGGGCAGGCATGTGCACTTGAGATACACCCAAAGTTTACACAATCGCATGACTTAAGTGGGTCACAAGCTCCTATAGATTTAACAGAGCCATGTTTTGATCAGCCACATCATAATCCAGGAGAGGCTAAGCTTCCCGGTTGGTTCACAAGATCTTGTCGATGCATTAGAGGAATATACATATTGGCCACAGGATCTTCCGGATGAGGAGGGGGAGGTTCTTGATGTAGCAGAGACATGTGCAGGCATGTGCAGTCTTGCTTTTGTTCCACATGAGACCCATTCACAACATCCACATGATGAGATACATGTATTTTGGAGCAACCATATCCCTTAATGATACATTTACTTTTTGTGATGCTACCGAACCTTTATATCAATGCTCTACAGTTCTTGCTTCTAACATGATACATGACAATGTTCCACTCATTTTGCAGGCTTATTTTCAAATCCACCATTTGGACTCACATGGATCCTTTTGTATTGGGGGGTCTACTTTCTTAAAATTATCTGCCCTGGGCTCTATTTGATTGGTGGTTCACCGTCTTTCCTATGCTTTATGATATATTCTCCAGACAGCAAGCTTGGTCTCTCAGATTGCTTTTTGGTCTCCAGACTAGCTGCTGAGATTACTGCTACCTATTCCAACTACTTTATCTTATGCATTTTTTGTGTTACCTCCTATTTTTGCTCTATGGCTATTTTAAGATGCATTTGAGCCACTTCTTGTTGTTGATGATCTGTGTTCATGGTCTTTGCAGATATCTTGGGATCTTTGTACTCCATTAAATACATTCATTCCTATTGCAAATGCTTGAGATCTTGACAATGTTTTACGACATTCTTTGCTATAGGCTTAGCATAGTTGGACGCCTAAAACACTTTCTAACTTCCTTGGTATGTATACAAATCCTAGGCCTCTTGTATTCATTTTTTACAGGCTGGTCTGGTGTCCACTTTTACATGTCAAAGTCATGGCATTATTCTTTATATACGTTGTGCTTAATGCTTTTATATGGCACTGCTAGTTGGCATGGTGTATTGCTACTTGGTCTCCTTGGTCGATCAGTGTCGTAGTATGGTCTTCTCACAGCACCAATACTCTTGACAGTATAGCATTTGTCTTGTGGAGCTCGTGTTATTGTTGATTGATGATTTTATGAGGCATTCTTGGGCCATTTGACTAGCTTGGGTTGTGATGGCACTAGTTCTTGTTCATGATGGTTTGCATTGTTGGACCTTTCTAATAGCCTGGGATGCTCCTAATAGTATATGCATTGTCCCCTGGTCCTGTTGACCTGCATACAAAATATAAGCACGTGACCAATAAAGTATTTTTCACATATCCGCATGTTCTCCTTATATTCTTCTTCAACTTCACAGAACATACGTTCCAGATCATTTTTGAAGTGGATCGTGATCCGCTGTGCACACTGGTAGAAACTAAACACTGAAGGTGTTTCAACAAAGGGTGGACCAATAAAAGATGTAGATGATGGTTAAAATAGAGCTAAGGAAGCGGATGGTGGACGCGGACGCGCGTCCGCGTCTGGACGCGCCAGGGGCGCGTCCGGGGGTGGACGCGTCCACCCTTTTTTTTTTTTTGTGTTAATTAGAGTTAAGAAAATAAAAATAAATAAATAAATAAATGGACGCGTCCGACCCCGGCCCGGGGGTCGGACGCGTCCGGGTCCGGAGGCCGGATGCGGACGCAGATTGCCCGCGTCCAGCCTCGACCCTCATGTCTGAAATAGAGCATGAGGAATCGTAAATGTATCAACATATCAATAGCAAAGCATCCAAATTATTTAATAGAGGAGATATGACACCCGGGACTGTAGTAGGACCAGAAACTTGGTCTTATGTGATGCTTTGTGTGATACTATATTTTTGCGAAAAAAACAGAATAATGATAAACACTCAGCAAGTACCATAAGACGATTCGAAAAATCATTATAAAATAAAAAAGCAGTCCGTAAGTAGTAAATATTGTGTCCCATTGTAAAGGATAACAAATAATATTAACAAACACCAAGGACATCAACATAAAAGAGAAAAAGAGAACCAAGTAACATACTTGACTTATAGTCCTCAGCTCACGACCAATCGGCTCCAAAGCTTTCAAATTGATTGTTGGAATAGAAAGTGGCCAAACCTGCCAAAATATACAAGTATGAAGCATGTGATGTACGTGAAAGAATATGCCATCCAACATTTGTTGAAATCACACATGGTGTAATGCTTATTCTATGATCCTACGATTGTTGCACTTGTTCTAATCTCTAATAGATCCAGTATGGAGTCACATTTACTAAAACTTGTGACATGAACTGCCGCTTGAATTGACATGTTTTAGAACAAAGTGTCAAGAATAATCATGTTCTTGAACCTAGACCAGTACTTTATAGAAACATAATCAACTGTTTCATAATGTCTTGATAGGATTTAACACCTTAACATAATCATCAAAGGCATTTGTTGGAGATATAATATCACATCCATATTGACGATGTCTAGCCACATATTGATCTTTATGAATCAATGCCTCAATTCCGCTACTGCACAATGAGCTGAAATAGATGGATTAGCAATCTAGCTCTATTGAATGCTAATTTGTTATTTATTGATGGTAGAACCAATACATAGATATGGTGAATTGTTGTAAAACCTTGAAGAAGATTAATCTGGTATTCGAATCATCATTCGAATTTTCACCATAAAAAATGCAATAATTTTGTGTCGACTGTAAATATCAAAGAACTCTAAGGAGAGCTTTCCAATGAATGAAACCTAGATTCAGCATTTATTGGCTAAGTGTACTAACTGAATAAGCAATGCCAGGTCTAGTACAATACTTGAGAGAGCCAATAATTGAATGATATGGATAATATTTCATGAACTCAACTTCTTCAAAAGACTGGGGACATTGGTCCTTCGAATATTTTGAACCTGGAACCATTAGAGTTTTGGCAGGTTTGTAGTCAGCCATTTGATGCTTGAATAGCAAGTCGTGAATGTATCTTTGTTGACTGATATAAATCAATCTATGATCATGATCCCTAAAAATCTGTATACCAAGGCAAAAATGGGCCTCTCCTAAATCTTTCATGTCGAATTCCTTCGATAACATCTTTTTGACATCTTTCAACATTCGAATGTCATTACTAAAAAGTAATGTGCCATCAACATATAATGTAATGATAACAAACAATGACTTCACTAATTTGTAGTAGACATTACAATCAACTGAAGTTGGTATAAAGCCTTGCTGAATAAAGAATTCGTTGATATGATGAAACCAAGCACGCGACGACCGTTTAAGCTCGTAAAGAGCTTGTCGAAGCTTGCATACTTGATGGGTGTTACCCTACAACTCATAGCCTTCGGGTTGTGACATATAAATGTCTTCTTCTAGCACACCATGTAAAAATGTTGTTTGTACATCCATCTAGAGATTTTCCAAATCTGTCACTGCTACAAATAAAAGTAAAAGTCTAATCAATGAATGTTTGACCACGAGACTAAAAGTTTTCAAATAATCAATATTTGGGATTTGAGAGAATCCTCTAGCAACTAGTCTTGCCTTCCATCGATCAACTGATCCATCGACTTTGTATTTGATTCGATAAACCCATTGTTTTGATAATACATGTATTTTTTCGAGACCTTTGACATTGTCTTGATAATGCAAGTAAAACTGTAGAATAGTTCCACATTACAAATGATTTCAAGAAAACCTAACACAAGTATCATGTATGAGCGGAAAGGGGAGAGAAATTCTTATGTATTAATGATCAAAGCATTCATTTCATAAAAAGAGAGAGAGAGAGAGAGAGAGAGAGAGAGAGAGAGAGAGAGAGAGAGAGAGAGAGAGAGAGAGAGAGAGAAAGCACAAAGCATTTTACTCCAAACTGATACATGAGAGGTAAATTTACATAAAGGTTTGTGTCCTTTCACAATTGGTCCATATGTCCTAGGTTCTTTTACAAAACATGGACTAGACTTCATTGATTTACATCAACTGAGGCTTATAGGCCTATTTGTTATCTGATATACCAAGTACATGGCAAGTACAATGAATAATGACATAGTTTGGTGTATAGAGTAAGTGATAAAAATAACTATCTACTAAACTATAGTAGCATATCACTTGTTGACGCAGCACTCATAGTAACCGGAGTCAACATTATGTCAATATGGATTTGAAGTTTAGATCTCCATGTTTGAACATCCATCATCAACAAAAAAATCTCAGCCAATGAATCATTAAAGTCCATGCAAATGACAAGTCTTCTCTCTTGCACTTGGATAGTTGGTTGCTCAAACTACATGGCCCATGTCAAGAAGGATATACCTACATCTTCAGGTAGGTCAAGTTCTAGGCCAGGAATGAGATTCTGATATTTTTGTTCCAAGGCGAAGTATACAAATCTACCAATCTAGATGAGGTCAAGAAGAGTAAAGAATGGGGGGCACAATTTACAAGCATGGAACTGGAATAGGAATCGACATAATGGAAAAACACATGAAAAGTCGTAAAATTTTCAGCTAGAAAGGAAAGTCGTGGGAAGCCAATGGATTTTCAAGATGAAGTATAAACCAAACAAGATCATCAAACGAAATGAGGCATGACTAGTGGCAAAGGGATACACAAAAATAAGACCAATGAATTTATAATTGCCACTAGACGCACCCACAAACATGAAAAATTTTAGGTTTATTAGGTTATGACCATTTATATCTAGTTTGTTTGACTAATTTGAATATCTGAAATAATTGCAAAAAGTGCCAGGTTAGATGGTTCACCATTGCAAATATAGTAGTCTAACATCCATAGCTGCATGATCACTCTTGTATGAGTTTACACTTTATAGAGTCTAGTTATGCATAATTGTCATGACTTAGTAAGAAGCTTGCAAATTTGTGTGTGGCATTGTAACATGGACCATTGTTGAACAAAATAATCATTCAATGGTCGTATGCCCAAAAAGAAACATAGGAAGCTAAACATAAATAATGTTCTATATTGAACATTGAACTGTACAGTTAGATAACAAAGTATTAAAAAATCAAATTTCTTGTTTATAGTTGTCGTTTGAAATGTCTAATTTTTACAGGATACTTCCCACCTTCAATGTTCATAATAATGTTCAAATACATCTATAACAAATGTTATGGAACAAACAAAAAAACCACAATTACCTGAACTCCAAGCAAACTAAAAGGTCGAACAAGCCCAGGAATTATACAATCCGGTCCAGCTGCCTCTATGAATGCTTCTGCTGCAAGCCCCATGCCTATGGGATCTGGATGCTGCATCAATAGAGTTTATATGCAACACAATGGTAGGAGAAAGAGATAGGAGAGTTACTAACAATATCAGTCATGTTATTATATATTGGGGCTATGTTGCAAATAGCATATTAACAATACAACACTATTGATCCTCAACAAAAGATCAAGAAAACTACTGTAGGCTGTAGCAATGATTAAGTTTTCCATGAGCACCAATGGCAAGAGCAGCCATGCATTATAATAATGAGCTACATAATGTGTGTTTAGAGCCTAATTGCCCGTTCCGGAACGGGAGCCTCAAAAAAAAAATACTTATTTTTTACAAAAAAAAAACCTATATCCTGAGAGGTAATATCTAAAGAAGTAACAACCATATGCCACAGTTTAAAATAGCTTAAATGTTAACATCTTCGGGATGGACTGAAGCTTTGTGTTTTCAGATGGGGGCCGACGAGATCGGGATGAGAATAACAGCCGTCTCTGATTATATTGCATGCATCCCCTTTCTGGGTGGAAGAGCTATGTCAGCCAGCAACAAGTGTTCATTGCTTAAATTTACAGGCCCATAAAGATTTGACTGCTGGTAGATCTTTTAGTTTTGTGAATCAAGGTATCATAAAAAATGATGTATGAAAACCATTTACAACCCGTCATACGATCGTTCTGTGTAAGAGCAATTGATATTTTCGCTCAATTTTTATATCATATATTGTTTTTCTTGAGACCTTCACTGGTAGTTTGGATAATTTTGAAATTACAGTGAGCCCTTCTCAATTGACTAAATAAATTGGCGGGATCTGTGGCATAGGTTAAGCGCACACAACACATATAGGTGTGAAGAAAAATGGCATTGCTTGCATGAATTTCTTGGATTGATTCATCCTGAGAGTTATTTCTTGGCTTATTCTTTCCTGAAAACCTTGATTCTGAACTCTGCTTGAACCACTGATTCTCAAGCTACAGTTGGATCTTAAGCTTTCCTAATGCAAATTCCAAATCCATATAGAAGAGAGAGAGAGAGAGAGAGAGAGAGAGAGAGAGAGAGAGAGAGAGAGAAACGTTCCAACCCAGTACGTTCCAGAACGAACGGTATGGTGACCCAAAAGGGTCGGAACGGGTTTCTAAGGTTTAGAGGCCTCTGGTAGGGAAAATAATGGCAAGTCCTTTCATCAAGCCATCATAGCGAGTTTCAAAATACCTTCTATCAGGGCTCCCTATTTTTTTGCCTCTTTCAAAGGGAAAAATTTGAGGAGGGAGAAACTTGAGGAGAGGAGAGAAGTGAGAACCCAGAGGAGAGGAGAGGAGAGAGGAAATGGCATTTATGGTGAACATGCAATGTGTTAGAACTTAGGTTTGATCTTGATTGTTAAATGCACTTTGAAGGAGAATAATTAGAATAGGAGCTAGGAGAAGTTAGAGCTTAGGTGTTTAGTATTATTAGCCACTACTATTAGGTGAATGATGGAGAGAGGCTAGAGCTAGGAGTTAGAAGAGCCTTGGAGAGAGAATAGGAGGAGGTGTGTGTGTGTGTGAGTGAGTTTAGGAAATGTGAGTGTGAAATTGTGAATAGTTACACTTTAGTAGAGTTGTTAGGACTCAGAAATGGTATCGTTTAGAGTTAGAACTTAGGTAATGAGGTGAGAGGAGTGTTAGAAGTTAGGAGAGTTAGGAGTTAGTAGTTAGGAGTTGAAACTTGAGAGTTAGGAGTTAGGAGTTGAGACTCATGGTGAGAAATAGAGATCCTATATGGGATCATGTCACAGTTGCTTCGGGATACAATAGCTCAGGCACAAAACGACGGACGTTCAATTTTTGTCGAGTGAGCTACACAAGCGGTCCAATGCACATTCGAGCGCATCTCCTTTGTTTGCATGGCTATGAGATCAGAGCATGCCCGTAGGCACCTCCAGGGCTATCAAGCATGATTGCGAGACCGGGAGCCATTCAGAGAGAGGAGATCATTCCTCCGATGGTCACAGTTGGATCAGGTTTCGCATCATAGTACATACACTTGTTATCTGATTCTTTAAACTTTTGCTTTTGAATTCTGAATTTTGCAATGTGCATGATGAATGTTGAAGCGAGTCGGTCTAATTGGGAACATAAACTGTATGCAACATTATGGGCATTCAGAACCGCTTACAAAACTAGTACAAATCAAACACCTTTTCAACTGGTTTATGGTCAAGATGCTGTCATGCCAATTGAATTTTTAATCCCATCCTTACACATAGCAACAACGGAATAATTAAATGATGATAAGTCTTTACAACTCCGTCATGAAGCGTTGCACAAATTATGCGAAACCTGATTGATGGCAGTTCATGCGTTAGCAGCAGAGAAAGCCCGTCGCAAGGCATGGCACGATCGTCGATTGCACAAAAAAGATCTGAAAGCACAAGATCTTGCATTGATGTACAAAACCAAGCTGATCAAGGGCAAGTTGAAGTTTACCGGTGAAGGCCCATATAAAGTGAAGGAAATCCTGAACTATGGCGCAGTCATTCTTGAGCACTTGGATGAAAAACGATTTGATACTCTGGTGAATGGCAGTCGAGTACGCAAGTTTTGGCAGCCTGCTCTGCCAGTTCCGCAAGCCTGATCTCAATAGTTTTTTAATTTTTTGTTTTTCGTACTTAAATTGCTGAGTTTTGTGGAAAAAGACAGTTAAAAAAAAAAAGAGGCAAAAATTGAGAAAAGACTGATGAGCAAAAGTCAGAAAGTCATCAACATGGAAAAAAGGAAGCACCATATTTTTTGATGGAAAATGCCTTAGAAAATCACTATTTTGGTCAGATTTGGCCTACACAGTACCAGAAACCTTCGCTGAGCTCTCAGACTGTACATCTACTCTAGATTTATCTAATTTGAGGTGGGCGAAGGTTCCTGTTGAGTCAGGCGAACTTCTTTCCTCTTCCATCTTTCATGCTTTCTTTAGTTTTTGCTAATTGTTGGATCTGAATGTTATTGGGATTGAGTGTTATTATACTTTTATGAGAGAGAAAGAGTAAGCTATCTTTGTCGTGGATGTGTAGTGTTAATGGATCGTAGGGTTAATGGATGTTAGAGTTAGATTTGGATCCTCCATTTGTGTTAAAATCTGAACTATATTATCGCTCTCATGGGAACGAACCTACGCGTGACAATTAACTTCGTTTCTTTGATGCTAGATTGACTAGATCTTGGATTCAGGTTAGGCAAGGAAAGAAACCCACTACACTATAGCCTTTGCTTTCACTACTATAGCCAACAAAAATGCATTTAACTCCTTTATCCTCAAGCTTTGTACAAAGTTTATTTGGAACCAAAGCATAAGCCGTACAACCAAAAATGCGAAAGTGAGAGATTGTAAGCTTCTTTCCAACCAAACTTCATAAGGAGTTAATACTTTCAATGCTTTAGTAGGACAACGATTGCTTATGTATGTTGCCGTTATAACCGCTTCAGCCCAAAACTTGTGAGGCAGCCCCTTTGCTTTGAGCATGCAACGGGCCATCTCCATAAGTGTGCGATTCTTTCGCTCGACAACACCATTTTGTTGAGGCGTATAGGGAGTTGTCATTTGATGTAGAATTCCCTTTTCTCGAAGAAATGCACCGAACGTATTCTTAATGTATTCCCCTCCTCGATCGGTGCGTAGGGTCTTCAAAGAATGCCCAAACTGATTTTCCACCATTGCTAGAAAATCTTTGAAACGTTGAAAAACTTCCGATTTAGCCTTCATAAGATAGATCCATGTAAAACGGGAAAAGTCATCAATAAAAGTCACAAAATAGATGCACTTTCCAATGGATTCAATCCTCATTGGACCACAAACATCACTATGAACCAAATCAAATTTATCAAGAACCCTTATAGTTCCATCAATTGGAAAAGGTTTCCTTTGAAACTTTCCAAGTATGCACCCCTCGCATACATGCCCTTCCGGCTGCTCAATAGTAGGAATGTCTTCTACCATCTTAAATGTCTTCAGCTTCTTCAAACTTGCAAAGTTGAGATGCCCAAACCTTGCGTGCCACAATTCAGCCAACTCCAATGATTGTGATGTAGAAGCAACAAGACATGTAGAGGGAATTCGTCGCTCATAGGTATCCATAATGAATAAGTCAGCATGCATCGTTCCCGAAACAATAATCAAGAGTGATCTTTTAGGATCCTTGACAAGACACTTATCTTCTTTGAACTCAACAGCTAGTCCTTGCTTCAACATAGTTGAAACCGAAAGAAGATTCTTCTTGATTCCCAAAACATAAAGCACATTCCGCACATTGTACCTTACTTCCATTTTGCACTTTCACTAATTTAGTGAATGCTTCTTTACGAGAAGTCATATGACAAGTAGCACCACTATCAATCACCCATTCAATGGGCTGCAAATCAGCAACTTGCAAAACAGAATCTGAATTCCTCATAGATGTATTAGTACTAGTAGAAGCAATATTAGACACAAAAGCATAGTCTTGGTTGAAGAGATCACCACTAGCTTCAAGCTCTTGCTCCAAAGTAGCAAGTGAAGCACTAGTATCAATTCCTTTACTCTCCTCTTTCGCAAGCTTCTTCCTACAATCCTTGATGAAGTGCCCATACCTTTTGCAATAATGGCACTTCCCTTTCTTCTTTTGAGTGTTGACATTTTGACCTCCAACGGGCTTTTGCTCATCCTTGGA
The DNA here is from genome assembly GCA_029204225.1 of Diphasiastrum complanatum. Taxonomy (NCBI): domain Eukaryota; kingdom Viridiplantae; phylum Streptophyta; class Lycopodiopsida; order Lycopodiales; family Lycopodiaceae; genus Diphasiastrum; species Diphasiastrum complanatum. The sequence goes on from CM055110.1 coordinate 23,829,701, forward strand.
AAGAGGATTCCCCTTTCCTTTTGACTTGCCTTTGCCCTTGCCTTTCGTGAAGAAAGCTTGATCTTGTTGAGTGTCACCCGCAAAGTTTTGCCTCGTTTGCTCCTCTTGAAGAAGCAGCCCAACAAGTTCATCAAAGGAGAGTTGTTGTCCCCTAAGAGAGATACTCAAAGATGAAACAAATGGAAGATAAGATGAAGGTAATGAGTTCAGAGTAATGGAAACAAATTGAGCATCCTCAATTATCTCATCAATATTGAGAAGCTCCTCACAAAGATCCTTGATCTTCGTCAAGTGATTGGTCACTTGATCCCCTTCTTGCATCTTCAACAAAGAAAGCTGATTTATAAGATACGCCACTCTTGCTGGATTTTTGACTCTGTACATAGTATAAAGTGTATCTGCTTGTGCATCCCTTCTATCCCACTTCTTTTGTTCTTCCGAAAATGTAGAAGATGATGTTGATGATGATGATCCACGAGGTGTAGGAGGTGCCGAAGACGGAGGCCTTTCCTCATGACCATTGACCAAATCCCACAGCCCTTTCGCTATGAGAATATTCTTCATCATGTAACTCCACAAGGAGTAGTTTGTGCCATCCAAACGATCTTCACTAAACAAAGAACGGATAGCTTCCGATTCTTTAGCCATTACCTCCAACATAATTTCAACTTGTAGTAGATTGGAAAGAGAGCCTTTCCACAACCAAATCTACTCAAAAATTTGCAGCAAACAAAGAGCTGAAAGTAGGAGCACAAGATGTCTTTCGATCTGCAACCAAAGTGCCCAAAAGATAGTGGATAGATGGCTGTCTTTCTGCACAAAAAAACTAGCTTCTTGAAAATTAGGTTAGCTTCGATTGAAGCCTACACCGAAACCCAATCAGGAAGCCAAATAGTGTGATCAACACACACTCCAAAAGGGCTGTTGAAAGCGCCCTACTACTTGCTAAGAATCTGCAAATTTCCAGCCACAAGTTGACCTAACCCTGAATAGGGTTTGTTAAATTTTGGGCACCCTCCTACACAAATGCAAACTTGAAAACAAAAACAGCAAGATAAGGAGACACCACAACCAAAAACCAGTAGCAGATTTCTGGGCGCCCTCCTCCAAACAAAACTTGCTAAAAATTGGTTGCATAAAAATCAGATTTGAGATTTTGATTTTTGGGTGCCAAAAATTGCTCCTCCAAGATCTCTGATGGCCGCCCTCCTTCAACCTGAAAAGAGACAAAAAAGCTGATCCAAACTCCACTTGAAAAGATCAGCAAGATGCTGAAATTTCACAACAAAAAGCAGAGAAGCTCCTCTTCTGGTAGGGCGCCAACAAACAAGCTTGCTGCAAATCCGGTAGCTCTGATACCATGTAGGAAATCCATAAATCATAATATGGATGGACAAACTAGGATTCGAACCCAAGACCTCCCTCATACCGGATGGGATGCTCTACAACTAAGCTATCTGCCATGTTTGATAGTTCTCTCTAGAGTGTGGATTGATATTCCAATAGCTTAAAAATTTGCATTCGTACATTTTCGGAACAATGATGAGAGTCAAGAGAAGTTGTCGACCACAAATAGTACAGGGGTAGATCACTCCTCACCACATGATCCACTAGGCATTATTTTTTTGGTAGATTTTCTAGAATAAATCAAATCCCAAATGCGTTGTGGATTCTGCTTCATTGTCACATCATCCATTGTCTAGGATGTTAGAGAGTACTTTCTTGTTCTGGTCAAGCCACGTGAGGTAGGAGATGGAATGGAGAAACGGAGCTAATAACCACCCACTTCAGATTGGTAAATTAAAACCTTTCTCACAAAAAAATTAACATCAACAAATATTTGCAGTTTAGTACAAATTCCTTTTTCCAAATATGGTAAAAAAAGTTCAATACTAAAAATTATTACTTTATTTTAACATTTCTAGAAGCAAAGGTTTTAGCAGAAGTCGATCATTATTAGAAGTACAAGATGAAAATAAAACCATGAGGATCTTAATGGCATACTATTTCTTGTTATAGGCTTGCTCATGATTGGCCTCAATTGTAATTGACTTATAGAAGTGATTTAAAGCATAATTGTAATTTAAAGCTTAAAGCTCACAACTTAGACATCAGACTCAGACTTTAAAAAACCCAGTTGAACTGTTGCAACCGCAAGCCCCATCAAACACTTTTTATAAGTCCTTATCCCACCTTCACTTCTTTTGGCATTACTGAGAATTTTTCATATTGTTCTTTTGTCCATGATTCCATTGCTCATACAATTTACAATTCAAAAAAACAGCAGCTCTCGCCCATGGGAGCATATTGTTCCTAAAACTGAATTTACTCATCACATCTTCAAAAGTGCATGCCTTCTTAGTCGCCTTCATAATGGGTTCTTGACAAGCTTTTGCGAACATCATTCAAATAGAGGGAAAAAAGGACCTTGATGATGGTTGCGGCATATTGGAGATGAGGGCCGTTTGAAAGTGTAATGCCAGAAAAGCCTTGCGAGATGCGAGGGACTGCTTTCTCCCCTGAGAATGCTCTCCATGGCGCCTCCTCTGCGAACTTACCCCTACCACTTGCTCCTCTCTTCGACGCCATCTCTCTCTCTCTCTCTCTCTCTCTCTCTCTCTCTCTCTCTCTCAACTCACATTTTCTGGAGTTTTTGCATCGTTGCCCTAAAAATAATAACAGATTCTTTAGAAAAACCTCTTTTCATTCCAAGCATCTCTCCCACGTTGGATTGCATTTGACACGTAATCAAAACCATAACTAGCAATACTTCACTTATGGTCAAGATAAATCAATGGTTAATATAATTCAAAACCATAATTAGCAATGGTTATGGTCAAGATAAGTCAAAACCTTAATTTTGAACGAACAAATCAAAACGCGGGAATGTGTTTTGTCAGCATACATTCTTCTCTCTCTCTCTCTCTCTCTCTCTCTCTCTCTCTCTCTCTCTCTCTCTCTCTCTTTATATATATATATATATGGACCTTGCACTACTAGATCCATCACTAGAGTAATTTTTGAAGCAAATATTTGATTGACATCAGATCTTACTTCCTAGACCGACATTTCTTCATTCTTCAAAATCCAATATTGTATGACATGGCCTGCTCTTTTTACAAGTTTATACCAAACGAACTTGTTTAAAGACGTTGTATGGTTAATTCAATGCAAAGCGAAGGAAAATGAAAGCGCGGTGTTAGGATGTGGAAAGAATGTCAATTGAGGCTCTTATACTAATCGTCAGATCTGTTGCACATAGTGAATCATGTGAAATGATTTTATGTATTGTAATCAGCCTCTAAGAAATAAGATCTTCACAGGTATTGATCTCGTTCCATTGTTCACTACAATCTGCTCAATGTTTAGGTGGATTGTTAAAAAGGGAGGCATCTAAGTGAATGTATTGAATTTTAGGCATTCAAGAAATTGCCAAAAATAAAATTATGATAGTTTAGTACATTATTCTTTAATAAAACACCTTCCCTCACACTTGGTGAAAAAGGGCTTAAGTGATGCAAATTCACTTTTTCTCTTACCTCTTAAGGACGCGCTTAAGTCTTTGATTACCTAAACATGAGTAATTGCTGCTTTGTGTGGTAATTGCTACATTGATGATGGCAGTACACGTGCTGCATATTGCACTGTGAAATGCCCCACACATATTCTAACAATTCTCACAAAAACTATCAGACTCCTAGTCAATTTGCTGGTACTCTACAGATATGCCTTTAAAAATAGTTTTGCAACCTCTTGCAAGTTGTGTGTGAAGTGTGTCAAAACGTGTTAAATGTTTGTACATGTCATGTAGAAGCAAGCCCTCTTAAACAAATAAACAAAGCGCTGTCCTTCAGTATCTAGATTAGCAACTACTGGTCAATCATTGACAATCCTTCTATTGGCCAAGAAAATTGTTCCTGGCCACTATTTGTCTTTTTTATTATGAAAATCTGTTAAGAACGACTTAAGACTTTTCTCAATCAACAAATAAGACTGCTTACAGAAAAAAGGCCAAATGGTTTTTTGGAGACCATTCAGCATTAGTTCGTAACTCCTGAAAGAAAATAGTTTATAGTGCTTGCCAACAATAAATACACGAGCTTCTCAAAGGTGACTGGTGAAAAGCTCTCTATGCCTCAGATTATCCCAGGATTCGACACTTCTTCAAATTTCCCTTTGCTAGCATTGGCATGGGCGTTGATCACTACATTAATAGGTTAGGAGCCATATTTTTTTCTACAGAAATCCTTCAGGAATTTTGTTTCTAATCAACAAACTAAAAGCCAAGACAAGCTCTAAATGTGGACTTACAAGATCTTTGTGAATCTATAGCAGACCTAGTGCAACACATGCAAAAGATTTTAAAACCCAATCAAGACCATAAGCAAGAGGCTTAAAACAAAAAAATGAAGTACTATGCAGACAAGCGACACACACGTCAAGAATTTCAAGGGGAGTAATATTTCATCCATTGGAAAGGGCTACATTTGGATTAGCATTGTTATGTACTCAAAGGACATAGTTGAGCTGCCCGTTAGTTTACAAGTTAGTCCCCACACTAGCAAAAACAGGAACTTAGCTCCCTACCTTTGAGTGCCTTCAGCGCTATGCTATATAAGAGCACCCCAAGCCTAGAGAGACACATCATTCTTTGAAATTGCTCAGCTCTGATAATATATAAGCATGCCAAGCCTATAGAGAAACATCGTTTTTGAAGAAACACTTTCAAGAGGCTTGAGAGCTATGGTGCAGGTCTATTCCTTGAGAGAGCAGAAATGGTATGGGATACTTATGCTCCCTTGAAAAACCTCTTTTGATTCCAAGCATCTCTCCCAGGATTGGAAATAGAAGTTTCCAAGAGCATGAAATCATGCAATTGACACCTAGCCAAAACCATAATTAGCATGTATTACTAATTGCATATCTAGACCAACCTTGCACCATAAGAACCAACAAAAGTAATATTATGGTTGAAGCAATTCTATTACAAACTTTATAGTCTAATAGCATTTGAGATCAAGAAATTCACTAGACCTCAATTGTGTTATACAACTCAAGAAAATTTATTTATTTGTTGTAATTCATGCACTTAAAACTTGGAGACACTGCTTGTATGGTAGTAAGTTTGTGGTGTATAGTCTCTTAAGTATTTTTGTAACCGTAGTGGATTGGTGAGTTTTATGAACTTTCATTTGCCCAAATAACATTCCAATTCAAATTATGAGTTTTATGAACTTTCATTTGCTCAAATAACATTCCAATTCAAATTATACATTGTTCCACAATCTTCTTATCTTTCTTAGCTAACTGAGACCCTTGTGAGTTCCATCTCAATTTCATTCTCATCTAATTCAATCTTGACAATCTTCCATATCTGACCAAAATGAGAATTATTTTTATATAGTCCTCATTTAATTTAGTCTTGACAATCTTCCATATCTAACCAAAATGAGAATCATTTTTATATAGTCCTCTAAACAAAAGATATATATGGAAGATTGTCACGACTGAATTAGATGAGAATGAAATTGAGATGGAACTCACAAGGGTTTCGCCTAGCTAAAAAAGATAAGTAGATTGTGGAACGATGTATAATTTGAAATGGAATGTTATTTCAGATTTGAAAAATTTGTGTACCAAGGGATGATGCTTTGAAGAAAATTATTTTTGAATGTCATAGCACACCCTATGTGGGTCATTTAAGTATACACTAGACTTTGAATTTGGTCCAAAGAGAGTTTTATTAGCCAAAAATCAAGTCATTTGTCGAGTCTGATGTGCTAAATGTAAACTCTGTCAATCAACTAAAAATGAACGCTTTAAGACTGGTGGTTTTATTACATCCCTTAAATATCTTTGATAAGAGATGAGACATCATATCTATAGATTTTGTAGTTAAAATTCTCACAATCCCAGCTACAAAATGATTATATTTGGATAGTAGTGGATAGATTAACTAAGTTAGCTACATTTATTCAACAAATAGATATCAATACTATCTTATCAACTATGTTTAAAAATACATCACACCCCTATTTAAACATTTTTGTCTTAAAAAATAGAATGCTTGTGCTTTGATTTGTATGACTTAAGTAGTCATAGTTGAGGATGTCATGTCCAATAACCTGCTGTGTTGTTATAGATCCTAAGCTATTTCAATTGAGACCATTTGATAGTTTTCATCTACAACTTATTTCTCCATTAAGACTAAAATGATGGCCTAAGAAGATGCTAATGAAGCACCATATTACTTTTCAGTAACCAAATCTACATGAAATAAGTATCATGCCAATATCATCTTTTGTTTGCTTCTTTGACATCATACCATCTTGAATATTTATCCAATTCTCTTGGAATCATGTTTTTGCATTGCATTTGGCTCTTCTACGATATTAAATTATTCGAGTTGTTTGGTCAACTTAATTAGCAAAACTACACTTTATCTATCAACACTTGTAGTTATGAGTGTTTGAATTATAATTCCACTTCAACCATTTGATCCAGTTGCCATTGTATTTGCTATCAGTTTCTTTCAACTATTCACGATAGAGTCCTAGACCTGGTTATTTACTCGAAAACTTGATACAGTTGAAGAACTTGCAGATTTACACACAAGTTCAAGACAGGGTTTGCGACACTATTTCAAGTTGACCGAGTGAGTCAAAGAGTCATGTCTACCTTTGACAGTTCAACTATCATTCAACAGTCAACAGTAAAAAAATGTCGACCCAACACACTTCGGAAGACGTTCGAACCTAACAGCAAAATATCGTTATTACTATCGGGTTGTCACGCCTACTTTACTTCACGATCAGTCCAAAGGCTAACATGTTATAGAGATCATGACAACAAAATTTATCTTGGAAATTCTAGCTCCCTAAAGATTGAAGACAAAGAAACTTAGAATTTGCTTCGAACAGGAACACAGATCATGCTACACATTAACATAGACAGAAAAGACTCTCCACAGCAAGCTCACATAGCAACTATATTTCTCAAAATGGAAATACATTGTACATATAGTTCTTTACTCAAGCAACCCATGCATGGTCCAAGTTGTCGTTGACGTGTGTCCCGTCAACTCGCCTTGTGGCGAGGCCAACTGATCCTTATCTACTGGTAGGACCCACAGTACAGTAACACATTGATTATACTTTAATTTTAACTCTCTCCCTTAAAGTAGAGTCTACATTTTTTACAGTCATTTACATAGCTTTAAAGTCAACAAACTTTAAGTATAGAAAGCTTTGATCTAAACTTATCAACTTTTCTCTAACAAGTGGCTTAGTAAAAATATCAGCTAATTGTTCATCCATACTACAATGAACAACATGAATTCCTCTCACGTATAAAGTGATACTGAATCTCAATGTGTTTGGTTCTCGCATGGAACATTGGATTCTTTGCTAGTTGAATGCCACTCTGACTGTCGCTATGTATAGTCGTGGGATTTTCCTGTTTCATGCCAACTTCATCCAAGATTTGCCTCAACCATATAGCTTCATGTGCTGCACTACACATTGCCTTATACTCTGCTTCTGTTGTAGATAATGCAACTGTACTTTGCTTTTTACTAGACCAAGAAAAAGCAACTGCCACAAAGCTGGAATACATACCCTGTGGTGGATCTACGATCATCATAGTCACCTCCCCAATCCACATTCACATAGCCACATAACTCAAGTAAACCCTCATGCTTCCTGTAAACCAAGCCATAATATGAAGTGCCTTTTACATAACGCAAAATGCACTTAGCTGCCTTCCAATGCGTTTCCGTAGGTGCTGTCATAAACTGACTTACAATACCAACAACATAGCATATATTTGGTCTAGTCGTGGTAAGGTAAATCAAGCTGCCTACTAACTACCTATACAGCGTAGCATCAAATGGTTGTGACTCGTCAAGCTTAGAAAGCTTTTTACCTGGTTCAATAGGAGTGTTCATTGGCTTGCAATCCTGCAACCTGAACCTGTGCAACAACTCTCTGACATACTTCACCTGTGTTAAACCCACTCCGTGTCCTTTTTGCCACACCTCCACTCCAAGGCAATAATGCATTAGGCTGAGATCTGTCATCTTGAATTGTTCCAAGGTCTTTCTTGATCATATCTATCATCTCTTGATTATTTCCCGTGATAATCAAGTTATCAACATAAAGAGCAATCAAAGCAACCATACCATCAAAGCATAAGACATACAGATTCAGATCAGAATGTGTTCTTATCATCCCCTTAGAACAAAAGTAGGCAACAATCCTGCTATACCATGCATGTGGTGCCTGTTTAAGACCATAAAACGCTTTCTTCAAGCGACATACTTTATTCCCCTATTCTTTCGCTACAAAGCCTTCAGGTTGATCCATGAACAATTGGTCGCGCCTACCTTGGCCAATTTTAGTCTGATCAAAGTTATTTTTTTAATCGATTCTAGCACAATCTGAGGCCTGGAGCAGGGTCGCCCTACTGATTCCAAATCTACAGAGTGTTCAAACATGAAATTCTGTGGAGAAACGGTGATTTTTGCTCAACTTGAAGAAGTGGCTTTCTTTCACCTTTTACTGCAAATCTGCTAGGTTATCAGTCTGCAGACAAATCTCTGACATAAAACCTCTCCATGGTTGATTGACAGTATGATTAGCTTCCTTCCTGTCTTTACGGAATCCAAAATGGAACACAAATAACGAAGAAATTACCAGTTATGTGTAGAAAACTGTAACCCCAAACCAGTTTCAATTTTCAACTGGCTTTAAAATTGTCAATTTTCCACCAAATTTATCCTTGTCTGATGCTATGCACAGGCTAATAAGCCCTTTGTTGAGCTTGGCAAGCCTCTATAAACTAGAAACCGTGCACTAGTGCCTCACTTTCTGTCTTCAACCCGCTGTAAACCCCGAACTCTCAGAAGACTACTCTCCCGAAGCTCTCTTCAACGGCAACACTGTACTATGCACACTCCCTGTACGGCTTTGATACCAGCTTAGAATTTGCTTCGAATAGGAACACGGATCATGCTACACAGTAACATAGACAAAAAAACACTCAAGCTCACGTAGCAATTGTATTTCTCAAAATGAAAATACATTGTACATATAGTTCTTCACTCAGGCAACCCATGCATGGTCCATGTTAGTGTTGGCATCAAACACATTGCATGCTTCGTTAGAAAACATCACACGCATCCCTGCATATGCTATTCTTGCTACAGAGAGCAAGTCTTGCTGTAGAGTTGGCACGAACAGAACCTCTTTGAGTCGTCTGTCTCTGCCGTTGGTGTTGAGCCAAAGTGAACCAATATCGTTCACTTGATGTCTGGATCCATCTCCAAGAACTATGAATCTTGAGGGATCTGCACTTCTGAAATCAGACATGATTCGTCTTGATGTCATGAAGTGCGAGGTGGCTCTTGAATCTAGGATACGTGTAATGAATCTAGGGGAGAAAATTCACAAAACAGTCGCGACTCTCTTTCAATATTCGGATGGAGTTCAGATGCGTTTGGCTATCTTCAAGTCCTTTTGTCTCTTGAGTTTATGAATGATTAGGAGACGCACTGGGAGCATTAGATCTCTGAGGAATGGCGTGTTGTGAGTAAATAGATTGCGAGTCCTGGTTTCATTTTGGATATTTTTGGTCTGATTTTGTGACAATATGAGCTATGTGAAACCAAAGGCAGGTAGTGGTGGTAGAGGCAAGCGCGAGATCTCCAAATAGTTGTCTCGATTTCACAAGACTAGCTTGTAATTCCCTGTTGGAAGGATCGGTGGTATTTTTGGAAAGCTGAAAGGTATGTTGAGTGTGGTTGTGCTGGTGTGCCTGTGTACATGGGAGCAGTATTGGAATACCATGCCACTTAGGTTTTGGAGCTAGTAGTGTTTCAGAGGACCTGGAGAGGGAAATAAAGCAAGGGATTGGCAACAGAAGCGTGGAAGCTGGAGGCAATCTCTTGCACCGATGGCAGAAAAGGAGAAACAGAGGTTATCAAATGTCGTAGTCTTTGTATCAAGCCACAAGGGTGCTTGATAGTTGCAGCATGGAGGCTACAATTTTGGCAGATCATTGAAGGCTATAATGGAAAGCAAAGGGTTGTTTGACAAAGGCAGTATCAGTGGCTACTATTGGGTCAAGAATGGATTTCTTGACTGGGTGTGCAAGAGATTGCACATGACAGAGCTGTGAGGAAGCTCTTTTGACAGACCATTGAAGGTTGTAATGGAAAGCAAAGGGTTGCTTGACAAAGGTAGTATCAGTGGCTACTATTGGGTCAAGAAGGGATTTCTTGACTGGGTGTGCAAGAGATTGCACATGACAGAGCTGTGAGGAAGCTCTTTTGATAGGCCATTGAAGGCTGTAATGGGAAGCAAAGAGTCGCTTGTCAAAGGCAGTATCAGTGGCTACTATTGGGTCAAGAAGGGAGTTTCTTGACTGGGGGCGCAGGATTGCACAGGAAAGAGCTATGAGGTAGCTCACATTTTGTTGTTTACATTTGGTGATGGCAGGGGGCTAGTTCTAGAAGCACTTGTTAATGATTTGATTGCCAGGGAGAGTATTGAGGTGATAATGTGCCTAATTAGTAGCTTATGTTCTTTTGAAAAGAAAGCCAATTTGCAGAAAGTGTCTCTGCACCCTCTCACTGCTGGCGAGAATATTATGCTTGTAGGAGTTCCTGGTGTCTTTGCACTTATCTACAGATTGAAGCGTGTGTCAATTTGCTCTGATTTATAGGTCAAAGTTACAAGTGTTAAAGAAAATGGTAAAAATTATGAGAATTGGAAAGATATTGGTCAAAGAAAATGGATCTGAATCAGGACGTAAATCACTGGTCTCCTTTTGGCAGTATGTTCATGGTTATCATGCAATAAGAGCGTTGGAATCTGCCACTGAGGGTGAGGATGAGGATGAGACTCATGATGGGGAGGATGACCCTGAGCCTAAGGCCATGTGAGTGCCTCCACGATGACAGCTTGCGAGGTGGGCAGCTACAGGCTAGAGCACTCAGTACTCAACATAGTAGCATACTCTAGGCTCTAGCATAATAGTTATACATATGACTCATGAGGCCCGAGGCTTGAGCCTGGAGGCTACGCTTGAAACTCTTGTTATTTATACTTTTACTTTAAAGACTAAAGTTTAAACTTTTGACTCTTGAATTGTAATTTGTGATTTGTCAGTACACTATACAGTTTATAAATTTACTACAAAATAAACTTGGAAATTGTAGGTACTGCAACAAACCTGGCCACTGGGAGCGTGGATGCTTCAAGAAATAGAAGGAGATGGAACAAAGAAAAGAAAAATGGCAAGCGAAAAATTATGCTGATCAACATCAATTTGATGACTATTATTATGAAGATAATTATACTGATCAACATCAATACGATGATGATCAATATAAAGATGATACAGGTGAGAGTTCAAAATTGTTCATTACAGCATTAATGACAAGTGATGAAACCAAGGATACCTGGTACATTGATAGTGGTGCATCCAAGCACATGACTTCAAGGAAAGAGTGGTTTTCTGAACTCAAGGAAACTGACAATGGTGATGAAGTTGGACAAGCTGATGGCAAATTGCTATTTGTTAAAGGAGTTGGAGTGGTACCAGTGAAGTTAGCCAGCGGGAAGATAACGCAGATAAGCAATGTGCAATATGTACCTGGCTTAGCTAACAATCTACTATCTGTTGGGACGATGGCTGATCAACAACTCAAGGTTGAGTTTGACAGTGACAAATGTCTTGTCAAAGACATCAAGAATCACTACAAAGTGATTGCTACAGGAGCTAGAGTCAACGGGAATCGACTCTATAAATTGAATGCGAGATCTTTTACTCAAGCTATGGTAAGCATTGTTGATAGTCGAAGTGATCTAGTGCTCAAAGCTTGCAAATCCTTAAAAGAGGTAATCTAGTTGTTGGATTGCCTGATATCTCTTTTGAAGGAAAAATTTGTGAGGGTTGCATATTGGGAAAACAGCATAGAGAGAGATTTCCCAAAGATGGAGCAAGAAGAGCCAATGGCATTCTTGATCTTGTTCATAGTGATGTATGTGGACCAATGCAAACTAGGTCCATTAGTGGTTGTTACTATTTCATCACATTTATTGATGACTATAGTAGACATATCTGGATTTATTTTATAAGCAAGAAATCTGATGCTTTTGTCAAGTTTAGAGAGTTCAAGGCTCTAGCTGAAAAACAAACAGGTTGTTATATTAAGACCCTCAGATCAGATGGTGGCGGTGAGTATTTTTCAACAAAGTTTATAAATTTTTGCAAGGATCAGGGGATCAAGAGACAAACCACTACACCCTATTCACCACAACATAATGGAGTTGCAGAACGGAAAAACAAAACCATTGTGGAGATGGCTAGGACAATGCTTAAGAGCAAGGGTTTGCCAAATACCTTTTGGGCAACACATCTACTCATATCTTGAATCGGTGTCCTACGAAGTCCGTGGAGGGTAAGACACCTTACGAAGCTTTTACTGGAAAGAAACCTAATATTTCTCATTTACGAGTATTTGGTTGTGATACTTACGCTCATGTGCCTGATGAAAAATAAAAGAAGCTGGATGCAAAGGCCATTGTGTATTTTCCTTGGATATGATGAAAGAGCCAAGGCATACAGGATGTATGACACAGATGCACAAAAGATCCTGATTTTCAGAGATGGTTCAAAATGACCAAATAAAATTGACAATTGATCCCTTTGACGATAAAGCTAAAGTGCAAGTGAAGGAAGAAATTGGTGTCGATATGGAAGAGCCAATGGAAAAAGACAGGGTTAATAATGAGATTCCTAGGAGAGTGCCTAAGTGGTACTTGTCAGTAACAAGTGATGCTAATAAAGGTGATACTCCCGAATCAAGTGAGCAGGGAGAGCTTCGAAGATCAAGTAGAAATCGAAAACCTCCTACAAGATTAGAGATGAATCTAGCCCTAATGGGTTCTGTGCTCAAGGCTCAAGAACCAAAAACTTTTGATAAAGCAAAGGAGCACAAGGAGTGGTGTGAAGCTATGGAAACAGAAATGGAAGCTATATCAAAAAATAGGACGTGGAACTTGGTTGAGCTACCTGATGGTAAGAAGATTATCACTTGTAAATGGATATACAAGATCAAATATGGAGCTGATGGGCAACTCAACAAGTACAAAGCACAGTTGGTTGCGAGAGGATTTGAGTAGCAAGAAGGTACTGATTTTGAGGAAACCTTCGCACCCGTAGCTAAGATGGTAACTATACGTTCTATCATTGCTATTTTTGCTTTCTATGGTTGGAAGATCTAGCAAATGGACGTTAAATATGCTTTTCTTAATGGAATGCTGGATGAAGAGGTGTACCTAGTACAACCTCAAGGATTTGTTGAGCCAGGGAGAGAGCATCTTGTTTGTAAGCTCAATAAAGCCATTTATGGATTGAAGAAAGCAACAAATATGCATGAGAATTGCTTTATAAGTTCAATATGCAGGATTTTAAGCCTTTGAGAATACCTATGGATGTCAACATGAAGCTTACTGCATATGATGAATCTGAGAAAGTGGATGCTTATTTGTATAGACAACTGGTGGGTAGTTTGATTTATTTGACACACACATGACCTGATATTTCTTATGTTATTGGTGTTGTTAGTCAATTTATGCAAGATCCTAGTCAAGCACACTAGAAGTCTGCTAAACGTATTCTCAGATACATTCGAGGGACATTGAATTTTGGTTTAAAGTATGATCAGCCTGAAGCGCCATTGTTGGTAGGTTATACAGATGTCGATTGGGTAGGTAATATTGATGACAGAAGATCTACCAGTGGTCATACATTCAGTTATGGTACAGCTGCAATTTCATGGAGCAGCAAAAAGCAACCCACAGTAGCCTTATCATCAAGGAAGCTGAATATCGAGCACTCAGCAATGCTACACAAGAAGCGGTATGGTTATGAAGATTGCTTGTGGATTTAGGTCAACCACAAGTGGATGCGACTACTATATCTTGCGATAATCAAAGTTGCATTCACCTTGCCAAAAATCCAGTTTTACATGCTCGAACCAAGCACATCGAAATACACTACCATTTTGTTCGTGAGAAAATTCTTGATGGAGCTATTGATCTTGTTTTTTGTAAATCTGAAGATCAAATGGCAGATATTTTTACTAAGTCATTAGGTAGATGTAAATTTGAGAGGTTTTGTACTCTATTAGGAATAGAAGAATGTAATTTTATCATTGAGGGAGAGTGTTAGAAATCAATGATAAACTTCATTGTTATTGTTTACGAGGTACATTAATGTTGACAGCTGTGACCAGCTGTCATTAGCCATAGGGTAGCCTAGTTTATTTGTACATTTGACACTCAGTATGATATAGAGTGATAGTGTGATTGTGCATGTTCTTCTTCCGCCTTCTTGTGTTGAATGCTTATGGTGAATGCTTGATGTTGCATATCTAATTGTTGACAAAAATGTTGGCAGTTTGGCTACCTCCATAGCAGATGCTGAGAGTTTTTGTTGCTTGGATGTACTTCATGACCTTTGTTAGTGCTTTCCAATGAGTTAAGCCTGGATTTGATAGGAACTAGCTGAGTGTACTGATCGAATATGCAAGGTCTGGTCGCGTGCAGATCATTGCATACATCAGTGAGCCGATGATGGATTGAAATGGGTAGCGCTTCATTTTCTCCTTTTCTGCCTTAGTTTGAGGAGATTGTTCCTTTGATAGTTTTAGTCCAGGGTTGAGTAGAAAGTGACTTGGTTTGCAGTTGGCCATTCCATACTTTTCCAGCACGTTGTTGAGATATCGTTGCTGACTGATGAAAATCAATCTAATGGGTCGAGCTCGTTGGATTTGGATTCTTGGGCCAGCATGTAATTTGTTTCCTTCATCAGATTCAGATAGTTACTGAATAGGAGTGTATCATCTACATAGAGAGTGATGATGATGAAGTAATATGATACAAACTTGAAGTAAACATTCGAGTCTACCGAGTTTGGAATAAAACCATTCTTGATCAGAAATGCATTGATTTTCTGAAACCAGGCTCTGGGTGATTGTTTCAGCCCGTAGAGTGCCTTGTGAATGTTGCATACAAGGTGATGTTGCTTGCCGTTGAGTTCATATCCCTCTGGCTGCATCATATAGATTTCCTCTTTGATGGTTCTGTTGAGGAAGGCTGTTTGGACATCCATCTGGTGGACTTAAAGGTCTGTTGTAGCTACAAAAGAGAGGAGAAGGCGGATCGAAGCATGTTTGACAACTGGGCTGAAGGTTTCAGAATAGTCCAGATCTGGAATCTGGGAGTAGCCTTTGGCGACTAGTTTGGCCTTGTAGCGATTAAGCCTTCTTTCAGCATCATACTTCGCCTTGAATATTCATCTGCATGGAATTGGGTTTCGGTCCTTTGGCAGCTCAGTGACTGTCCATGTTTGATTCTCTATCAGGGAATCAAATTCGGTGTCCATAGCTGCTTTCCACTGGTCAGCATCAGGAGTAGACATAGCCTCAAAAATGGTGGTCGGTTTCTACACAAAGTAACAGATCGGATTATCCATAAATCTGGATGGAAGTTGTTTGGACCTGTTCGACCTTCTGGGTTGAGCTTCGATCCTCTGACGTGGGTTGACTCATTGAGGTTTTGACTCATTATTTGAGTTAGTGTCACTATTTTGCAATTGAATCTCTGGATCAAAATTTGGTTGCTTGATCCTTGGGTCGGATTTGTCAGTAGTTTTTCCCTTGTGGTCGATGAACTGGTCTTCCACAAAAATGACATCTCTACTGGTGAATGCCTTCTCAGTATCCAGATTGTAGAGCTTGTATGCCTTGTGATCTAGGGAATAGCCGATGAAAATTGTTTTTCTGCTTTTGTCGTCCAGCTTTCTTCTTAGATCTTCAAGGATCTGAACAAAAGCGATGTATCCAAACACTTAAATATATTTGAGTGATGGTTTTTATCTTGTTCATACCTCATAAGGTGTCTTGCCATTCAGGGCTTTGGTGATGGGTCGATTCCACAAATAGGTAGTTGTAGTAACAGCTTCTGCCCAAAATTTCTTTGGAAGAGAGGCATGGGCCAACATGCTCTTGGCACTTTCGATGAGTGTCTGATTCTTCTGTTCAACTACACCATTGGACTGAGGTGAGTAGTTGGTGGTAAATTGCTTATGTATTTCGTTGGCCTTGTAGAACTCCTTGAATTCTATGGAGATATACTCTCCCCCTCCATCTGTGCATATAGCCTGGATCTTCCTCTAAAGAGGCCTTGAGCTGCTTGAAGAACTTCAAAGTTTCGGATTTGTTCTTTAGAAAGTAAGTGGCAATCCTTCGTGAGAAGTCATTGATGAAGGTTAGGAAATAGAGAGCTCCCCCTGTCGAAGCAGTCTGCATTGGGCCACAAATGTCGTTGTGTACAAGGTCAAACAAGCCTTTAGAAGTATGAAATGAATCTGAAATGAAGGGACTTCTTGCATGCTTGCTGATAATACAACTTTCGCATGGAGAAGTTGGCTTGCTGACATAAGGTAGATCTTGTACTAGTCTCTGAGAAGACATTTACTGGATACTATTGAAATTGAGGTGGCCAAGTCTAAAATGCCACAACATATCATTTTATTCAGATTTGGCTGTGTAAAGAGCTTGACTGTTAGAAGAGTAGCAGTGAATGAGTTTGTAAAGATAGCCACTTCTTCTTCTGAAGGCTAGAACCTTCCAGGATTTGTCAAGAATTGTGCAGCCTTCTATATCGAATTCGAACTTCCAACCTGAATTGGTGATTTTGCTAACTGAGAGTAGTTTCTTGGTCAGATTTGGAACGTGGAGAAAGTTGGACAACAACTTGACTTCACCTCTCTAGAATTCAACTCTGACTATTCCTTCACCTTCGATTGAATGTGATCAGTTGTCTCCAAGCTGGACAGCTCGAGAGTGGGTGAATGACTTATAGTCTTTGAACCAGTCACGATG
This sequence comes from Diphasiastrum complanatum, assembly GCA_029204225.1. Taxonomy (NCBI): domain Eukaryota; kingdom Viridiplantae; phylum Streptophyta; class Lycopodiopsida; order Lycopodiales; family Lycopodiaceae; genus Diphasiastrum; species Diphasiastrum complanatum. The sequence goes on from CM055110.1 coordinate 23,846,655, forward strand.
GTGAGTCATGTGTTGAGTTGCTCTGGAATCTAGATACCAGGAATTGATATCCTATTGTTCTCCACCTTTGGTCATGAACGCAGCTTCACCTTCATCTTGTGACTGGATTGAGTGACTGATTGTTGCACTGTGTGCTTGTTGTTGAAACTGCTTCTTCTTTTTGTTGTTGTACTTCAAAGTTCGACAGTCCTGTATTTTATGGCCAGTCCTCTTACAATATCTCTAGAATAGTTTCTGCACTAGTTGGAACGATGAAGAGATTGAATTTGATCCTGAACCAGAATTTGGTCTAGTCTACATGTTGCTCTTCTTGTTAGTATACTTTTGTAATGTCTATGTTGTGCTGAAAAATCGTCCCGCCTCATATTTCATTGTAAGCATACAAAGATTTCAAAAGTGCTCATTGCATTCCCGCTTCAGTTTTTGCAATGAGCACACCAAGATTTACAGTCTTCTCTAGCCCTGAATTTTGAAACGAGCATGTAGAGAAGTTATTATATCTCATGCTTAACTAATTAATGTCTGCTCTACGTAACCTCTCTCTAAAGTGAAATTTCTTAAAGGGCCCATTTTGAACCCATATTTCTCCTAATGTTAATTAGGACATAATGTTTTCACATTTAGTTCTTCTGTGAACTTGCCTATATATGTGATATTTGTGCTAAGTAGCATATTGCATTAAAACCATCACTGAGTTGATCTTGGGGCCTTTATTAGATTTCATTTTTATTTATGAATATAAAGAAAAAAAATCATAATGATATTGGATTTCTAGCAGGCCATATGCTCGTGTCACATTTTTCCTTCTAAGATAGCCTGACCTCGTGTGATTTATTTGATCACCTTGTTATGTTTTTAAATCTACACGAATGCATAAATACACAACTACACACAAGTGCACAACTTGGCTGAACCTAATGGATGAAATTGTTGTACACCTCAATGGAAGCTAATGCATAAGCTTGTTGCTTCATGTATTGCTTTGTCAACATACTTGGAAAATGATACTTTGGCAAGCATCTAAATTTGAAATTTTAAGCACTATTAGAGGATTCATAACTGCCACTGGTAGGATTTTTAGGCCTTTTGGGGCTTATATTATCTGGCATAATATAGGGCTCCAAAATTTTACCCAAAAATTTTGCCCGTTTCTTCAACAAATAGATTAACTACTTGCTTGTTTTATGTTAATATTGTGCAATTTGACCGATGCCCTCTATTTAAATAGATTTTGGGCTCTAGACCAACATTTTCCATAATAAATTACATAAAAAGTGGAAATAGAAAAATGTGTCACATGAAAAAATGAAAAAAAAAAAAAACAGCATAATCTCTTTTATTCCACTTTTTATAGACAAAATAGACAAACAAACATAAATATCCACATATAATTTGATGCTTGAGCGACTCGTGGCCTCCACCACTCAATGAGTGGGTCCTAGATTATATGTGGTAATTGCCATTACCTAGTACACTTTTCAAAAAGGAACAAGCCTTAAAAAGTAGAGGTAGTCATTCATGAATAGTGTTGGGTAGGGTATGAACTTTTTGTAATACTCATCGGGTTAGGGTATATGACATTTTCGGAGTTTTATAATCGACGGTTAATGGTATTACTAACATAGAAGGTGCAATGTTGAGATTATGCATCTGGTTATATGATTTTTGTGGTGGGTATGGGGGTATTGGTTGGGTATTACACAGGGTATTAGTAGGGTAGTGTCAGTTTTCCGTATCCATCGGATATCAATATTAACTGGTCATTAAAAGTTGTAGATTCCGGGTAAACTCGTACCCTTACCCGCTAGTATGGAACCTTTTCAATCCATATCCGCCCAACACTGGTCATAGGAGGTTTGCTTTGAGGGCAAATTCCAAGATTGTTAGCGGCCTGTAGATGCAATAAATTCCCAAAACACATCTATATTGGCCAGTCACCTGAGGACATGTGGCATTGATACATTAAGTACTAGGTAAACGGCCATTGGGAGCACCATTACCACATAATCAAGGACTCAGGCAGCGAGTCGTGGAGGCCACAAGCTATTTATTTGTGGTCATGGCCCCAGTGAGATAGTATCTCACATAATTGCCATTCTCTCTCTCTCTCTCTCTCTCTCTCTCTCTCTCTCTCTCTCTCTCTCTCTCTCTCTCTCTCTCTCTCTCTCTCTCTCTCTCTCTCTCTCTCTCTCTCTCTCTCTCTCTCTCTCTCTCTCTCTCTCTAGGTATATAGGCTTTCTCACACGTACTCTCCCTTGGCAAGAATTTTTAATAGTAAAAAAAAGAAAAAAAAAATTGTGTAAAAATAATATAGGGCCCAAAAGAGAGCTAAAAATCAGGTAAATGTTAGTAGTTAATCTCCATCAGAAAGGCCATTACCACATATAATTCAGGACCCGAGCAATATATATTGTTGTCATTATATAATTCAGCGCAATAATATGATATAATGTCTTAGATAACGAGCCAGGATGGCCTGTTATGAAAAATCGCAGGGCCACGGGCCCTGCGATTTTTCATAACGGTCCATTCTGGCCCGTTACCTGACGTTATTAGCAGTGGGTGGCCTTTCAAGCGCCCTTTAGTATCGTTCTTGAAAACAAATATCTCCATCTCTTTGATTTTCTTGCTCAGCGATTCCATTTCTCCTTTCATCTCGTGTTAGATCGTAACTTTTTATTCCTTCTATTCGCTTATACCTCTTCGAAGGTGGAAATGTCAGGAATTTCAGTGGATTGTTTAAAATATCAGGAATTTCAGTAGACCGTGTGAAAATCTCAGGAAATTCAGTGGATGTGTGAAAATCTCAGGAATTTCAGTAGATTGCAAGGCCTTGATCTTTGTATAGTTCACAATTGCCACGAAAACGCAGATCGTAACCATTTTTTTCTCATTTCTGCTTATATCTCTTCGAAGTATGTTAAATTCTCATGAATTCATTAGATTGCAAGGTCTTGATCTTTGCATAGTAGACAAATCGTTCTTGAAATGGGCATTGTGTGGTGTTTTTGCAGGTGTTCATGGATGTTTTGTGTTTGTTCTCTTTGTGTTTAGGCTGCTCATTATGGATGAGGAGAATGGCTTGGTGGAAGACGTTTCTGATTCTAGTTTGTCTCTTGCTTGTGTTCGTGTTGATGCTTTGAAGCAGGGTTTCCGTCCTCTTGAAGATTCTAAGTTTGCCATTGTGGAGAAGGGAGGTAATAGAAGGTCGCTATCTTTTGATAGATGGGCAAGAAACATATTTAATGACTGGCGTGTTGTAATGGGCTTAGATACAGGTCTGTCTATTGAGGATTTGTTTGAATGTGATGTTAAGAATTTGCTTGAGCTTCTAGTTTCTTTCTTTCTGCAAGTCCAAAGAAAGGATGGTTCTCTTTATCCTGGAGAAACCTTGGTTGCTATGCTTTGTGGCATTGGCAGGATTATTCGTGCAAGGTTGGAGATGAACAATTTGTCTACTGGCATTGCTGTTGAAGAGTTCAATATTATGTTGGATTCTAGATTCAAGAAAGTAAGAGTGTCTTGTTTGACAGCTGTGCAACGTTCTTCTGCTGCTGGTGTGGGCAGAAAACGGAAGTTAATTCAGTCCCTTACTTGTTTGCAAGTTCAATCCATTTTGTCTCAATGTTTCATGCAGTGTGATGAGGCTCATGGTGTTTGAATGAGACTTGCATTCTATATGTCATAATTTCTGTGTTAGAGGGCATTCGGAGTTGTATAATTTGTGCATTTCGGATTTTGAAATGTGTTCTGATCATATGGGGAGGTTTGTCAGATTTGATGAAAGGTCTTCCGAAAACCATAAAGTTGATTTGGCTCATTGTAAACCAGAGAGGATGAGACAACCTGTGAGTTGTTATCTTCCTGATGTTGTTTCTACCTTTGATGTCTATTTTGCACATTTGCCAAAGTGGGATGCAGCTGATGGTTGTTTGCATCCATTTTTTCTTCGTGCTATAGATGGAGCTCGTCGGGATCCTACTGTGGTAAGGCTTTTTGTATATTTGTCTGATTATTTGTTTGATGTTTTGTTTTCTTCATTTTGTGTATTACTTTTGTAATTGTTGGTTTTTTGTGCAGTGGTTTTCAAAAGCTAGAGTGGGTTTGAAGACTATTGCAAGGTGGATGAAAGTTATGGTGAAAGATAATCCTGGTTGTGACTTAGGATTGATTTCTAATAAGAGTGCACGGGAGTTGTAAAAAGGTTGAATTCCTTGAGTGTGCCACCTGAAATTGGTATGAAGCTGACTGGCCACTTGTCGAGAGATGGTTATATGCGCTACAACACTGATGTCGAAGGTATTGAGATGAGAGCATTGCAAAACGTTGCATCTGCTGTGGCTGGAACTGGCGGCAATGTGTCATGGCAAGCTGCATTGGAGTATGAGAAGAGACGTTATGAGGCTGTTCATGGTTTTTAAGTTGTTGCAGATTGTAAAAAGTGTGTTGACTTCGCCATTGATGATGAGTGGTGGGGCTGCCAAGATGTGTTGGACGAAATTGATGGGCTGATTTCAAGTTACCAGAAGAATTTTGATGGCTTCAATTGTTGTAGTGTTGTTGGAAGTAGCATTGTGGACGGAATTAGTAGTAATTGTGTAAATCAGTTGGATTTTCCTGAGACTGGTTTTGTTTGTAGTTCGTTCACCAACAATGAGTCGTAGTTCTGTGTAGTTTTTTGTTGTATTCGGGGCAAATAGAGATGAAGTTGGTAGTTAATGTCAATCAGACTTGTTAAAAACTTTGGAGAAAAATGGAATGCTTTTTGGTTCGAATCTGTGTTCTCTTCGTAATGTTATGTGGTTTGTATTTTTTTAATTTGCTGTATAAAATACCGTATAAATGTACTGTATAAAACTAAATTGCAGGTTTCGTATAGGGTTGGGGGGTGGCACGTTCTATTTTATTAAGCAACCTGTTTTTAATACATAAACGGCCACCCATACTAATAACGACAACAACGCTGCTCATCCATCCCTCAAGAACGTAAATATTGAAGGATTTTCCTCGTAATTGAATGGATCATCTTCCCATCACATTTTACATTTTTGTAATTGGCATGAGGAGTGATATAGAACAGGTGTCGCATTTTCATAGGCTCTGAACACAGATGTTTAGAGCCATAGCACAGTTGAATGGTTTAATGAACATGGTAGTAGGCAGTGAGCAGGCCTGCTACCTTGTAAAAGCAGCCTTCAACGCACTTCGCGGCAGGGCGGCTCAGTAGCGGGCCTGCTCACGGCGCTACCTAGTTCATAGTTTTGCGGTTACCTTATAGAAATTACCAGGCTAGCTTCTTTAATGGAAAATTCATGGAAATCCCTCGTATGCAAAGAAATTGCTAATTGCCGATCCTTTGCAAAGAAAAAATTGCGTCGATTACAGCTGATTGTCACATCTTTATTCGGGAGTCACAGAGATCTCGTCGGCTTCGACTTGATTAATCATCGAGTATGACATATTATTTATTATGACTCGTATACTACAGGCTTCTACAGCTTTGTCTTGATTATGGGACACGATTAGAACATAATATATTATTGTGATGTGCTTTATTTTCGAATCATCGAACACGAATGGAAGGTAGTATTATTTAATTTCTTATGATGCAATCGAGCGGCGAACTCGAAGGGCATGACAGATGCTGAGGATGAGTAATGGCATTGAATGGACACCCGGTTTTGAATCAAGGATAATGTAACTTGCGGATGAGAAGGTTTGTTAGTGTAGATGATGCAGTGAGATACTTGTGACGGCAAGGTATGGCATCAAGTCTGGAATTAGTACATTTTTATGCATTTTCTTTTACTATCTTTAGATGGATAATATAAATATTGCTGCTCAGAATAACTTTCTAAGGTTCGTATCCATGTAGTTGTTGGATTGCAGTTTGCAATTGGCTAGAAGGTCGCTGCTTGGATTGAAGCCGTAGATCCTTTTGCGTTATATATTTTTGTTCTACCTTCCACAGTTTATTGAATGAATTAAGGTATGACTTTTTCAAACACGTGAAGAAGAATAAGCTGCTAAGGAGAGCCGCTGTGGCATAAGATTTGAGGAAACCATGGATCTATAATAGTAATTATATTTATATATGTTTGTAGTGACGATATTAAAGAAGAATCAGTCGCAGATACTCTGAAATTGTCGATATTGGCTGCATCGTCTATTTTTCAACAGATTATAGGAGCTACCAATAATATGATCCATTGGATGTTATCATTCCTTTGCTTGTTTCTTGTTTAATATTTCCTACAAGTGGCGCGTGTGAAATTAAAGTTGTACTTGTAGTGAAGCATATTCTTTGCTCATTCACGATTTTGTGTATGTGGCTTGTAAAATTCTTGCAGCCGGAACAGGAAAGATTTCTTGATCACTTTCTCACATTATCACATATTATGCGATCTCCTTATATCTTTCATCAATTTGAGATGTTGAGCCTCCTATTGAGAGAGCAATATTAGCGCAAAGGAAAGCTTCATATATAGGAACTAATTTAAGTGCTGCTCCACCATGACTGTTGAATTTGTGACCATTGATGGTGAGGAAGATGTATCCCTTAAGGTGAGAGTGTTTAGACCTGATGACACAGAGCTAAAAGAGCTTGTCATAGTTCTAGTGCATCAGTACACTTTCGTCGGGGGAAATCAAGGACTTGTGAAGGGTCTCGCAAACGAGCTGGCTGCTAAAGGTTATGTTTGTGTGACATTTGACATGCGCGGGGCTGGAAGATCCACTGGAAGGCCGTCCATAACGGGTACAGCCGAGGTACAGGACGTGGTGACAGTTTGTCGGTGGGCAGCATCACACCTTCGCGCTCCAAGGATCCTCGTTTCTGGAACCTCTGTAGGTCAGAGCATCGTTCAAGCTCCTCTTTATATTAAGTCTCATTCACATGCATCTCGTTTTCGAAATTTGTCACTTCTTCATGCACTCTTATGCTTCTACTTCGTTATTATGCAATTGCAATCCACTGAACCACCAGTGATCGAAATTTTCCAATCAGTCTGGACTCTGAACTTCAGTCTTGTGATGGCCACATGAACCTCTAGAGATGCTGTGCTTCCTTTACAGCTTGATGTTTTCTTTGTTTGCTCCACAGCAAATGATTTCGCTTCGTCGAAATTCTGAAAAATTGCACATTAATATTTATAGCAATCCTTGCAGCCGGGATCGCCAGGTTCAAGATCAAATTCTCTTTATTTTTTGCAATAACAACACATATTGGATGCCATTGAATGGCTTAAAAAATGCATGTGACTTCAACAATCTTTGGCCAAAAAAACAAAGACTGGGCGGGGAAGCAACAAGCTTAAGTGTTCATATTGTGGCCATCACAAGAGTGCCTTCATGCGTCCAGGGCTGACAACGTTCAATAAACATCAAGGATTTATGTATCTGATTGTGTGTAGTTGGTCTAAACCATAGGAATAGTTCCAATTTTTCCTGGAGAGGGACAAGTAATATGTGGATATGGAATGCAACTCATTGCGTACATATTATTTGAGTTGATGTTTTGTTTTATCCGAACGGCTGATGGTCTGTAGAAAGTATATTTGGAATGTTCAACATACAAGACAACCTGACAATAACAGTGCGGATGCTAATTGTAAAGGTGATCGGAGATGCAAGGTCATGATCTGCATCACAGCAAGGAGGTCGTTACCTCAGGGTCTTCATGGATATTCTAGCTATCTTCTATACCTTCATAACCATTATACATTTAGATCCACCGCGTGTACAAATAAGAAATGTCAAATCGGGGACATGCGAGAGCTATAAGTAAACTTCAAAAATTGTCACAAATCCGATGTGATTTCAAATTTTAACAGCTTCAAATTCACAAAATCTCTACTTGACCATTTTATACGAGCAACATCAAATTAATTTCCCAAAATAAGATAACCCAAGGGATAGATTTAGTTTGATAATGTGAACACATTATGTATAATATCAATTAGTCATAGTCATAATTTTGTAAAGAATTTGGGCCTCAGGGCCACGCACACACACGTACCCACGCGAGCCGCATACTGGGATCCCAACCCCAGTCGCCTAGCCACCCGCCATCCGTCTAACCCTCAAAACGGTAGGTACCAGGGGATAGAGGATATCGAGAGGCCCCAACTTATATATGGGAGAGTTCAAGGCAAGTAGTTACTTATGGGACATTGAGAATTCTCAAGGCCTTCACTAGGCGCTCAAGCCCACGGAACTTTCCTGTGCGTGGCTTGCAACTAAACATTCCACAACACCCCCACTCCAGCAAGCACAGGCAAAGGAACCCCCCACTGGCTCTGATACCATGTTGCGGAACGAAAGAGAGACAAAGAGAAAATATATATTGATTGATGTCAATGAGAGCAATAGCTCTTACATATAGAAAGTGACAAAGAGATGTCTCTCTGTGTATGTCGCAGAGGTGCGACGGTTGGGGACCCAAGTGGTCCAATTAGCTTACTATATTTCTAATTAACTAAGCTAATATAATTATGGTGGTAATCTTTTATGTTGAGTTGTTAGACATGAGTTAACTACCTATTTCATGAAGTATATGAATATGGAAGGTCGGTCTACAAGTGGATTGATTAGGTCATTGGATATTAGTTTCAAAGCCAGGCCATTAAGTAATTTTTTAACAATTTTCTCTTAGTTTTCTAGAGTTTGCTCACTCTACCAAATATTTTTTAATGCTTGGACTAATTTGACATTTTGATGCAGTTATACCACGTGCATATTCTTTAAATTGGGGCAAGGATAAAATGAAATTTCTAGATTTCCGACACTTTCTCTACTTGATTTTACGGACTTGGACATTGTCATTTGGATTTTTTTGATTTTTGGGCAAATACTAATGTTTCCTTTCACCCTACCAAATAAGAGTAGGGTATGGTGCCCCTCAAAGTATCAAGAAGCCTTTTTAAAGTTGGAAATAAGCTCTTTGTATATAAGCCCACATCTTTGCCATATCCATAGGGGCTCAAAACTATATGCATGCAACCATGTTTATGGTTACTTGTAGCTACAAATACCTAACTTTACCATGAACGATTAAGATTTACTACACAATTGGAGGAGGAAAACCACACCAAAAGAATAGTCAATGTATTATTTGTGTGTGTGTGTGTGTGTGTGTGTGTGTGTGTGTGTGTGTGTGTGTGTGTGTGTGAGAGAGAGAGAGAGAGAGAGAGAGAGAGAGAGAGAGAGAGAGAGAGAGAGAGAGAGAGAGAGAGAGAGAGAGAGAGGTATGCCCTATAGTCTAGATGATAGTGAATTTAACCCTAGTCTACGCCAACACAAGTAGAGGAGAAACCACCCCACAACACTAATCACTTATGACACAAATGAAAGAAAAAAGCATGCACACGCGGAAGGCGCGCGCACGCACACACACACACACACACACACACACACACACACGTGGAGAGATAAAGACGGAGAGAGAGAATTTGTGTTCATCAACCTGCAATCTATACTACAACTAAGTTAGCCTAGTCTAGTTCTAAGTTAGAGAGTGAAGCTTGGAAAATCTCTCCCTGTGATGCATCATTCACAAATAATCTTTTCTCAAATGAAATATTGGGTAAACCAATTACAAGATTATTTTGCTTCAAAATTTGCAAGCTTTAAACACATATATGACCAAATCTTTGATGCCAAAGATTGGTCTAACCATCAATAGTGCATACCATGGCTTGACAAATGAGCTTGTATTTAACTTGTAAAACTGATTTCAATTGACTCTCGCTCCTGTAGCAACCACCTTATAATGATTCTCGATATCTTTGACAAGGCACTTCACTATCAAATTCAAACGTGGAATCTTTTGAAACAAAAAATGGCACATGACCCTTTTTTTTTTTTTTTTAAGAACTTACGATTTTTTAGAATTCACATAACTTTTGAATCCTCAATTCATAAATGAATTAATTATTTTGTAAGATGCTATATTTTGCAAATATTTAAAATTTAGACGGAGTTATGGAAAATATTTTTATAATTGAAACATTAGTTGTGTGCAATTTGTAAATATTTGTAAAATTTCAAAATATATATTTTAAGTAAATCAACAAAAAACATTTTAATATAATTTTGATAGCTTGTTTGTGATTTAATATTTGTATTTTAAGAGTCAAGTAAACTATACAACTGTAAAATTTAAAAAAAATATGCTTAATTTCTAACAAATATTATTCAGCAGTAAACTCATTTAACAAAAAGATAATTAAACCTACCTAAAAAACAAATGATAACTTGTTTGCGCTTTAATATATGTATTTAACAAAACGTTATAGATGTAAAATTAAAAAGATATGTTTAATTTCTAACAAATATTATTCAACATTGAAATAATCTAAGAAACAACATTTTTTACATAACTACAATAACCTTCAAATAAGAGAGAAATCTCCATAAATAAAATTTTGCTGAATGTTTTTAATAACATCTAGTCAAAAATTCTCAATCAGATCATTTGGATCTGGAGAAGCAGCCCTTCCAACACTTGTATTTGTTGGAGTTGTTGTTGCGTCCGAAGTAACAACATCTACAATTCAAATAGTCAGAAAAACAAACAACAAAGAATGTTTAAAATATAAAAATGTCCTATAAATGTATATATTTAGTTACGATCAATAGGCTTGGGAACAAACGTTTCCTTGGGATCATCGTCAACGCCTGAGTCCCCAGTCTGTTGATTTTCTCCTCTTGGGTTATCTCCTGTATGGGAGAAGTAACCTTTTGAGGAGGCCTTGGGAGAAGAAGAGGAGGATTCATGTCTTTTGGGTGTGTATGGTAAGTGTGTTACCATCATGCCCAAAGACTTTGTAACTCTCAGGAGAGTAAGGGAGCGTCATTCAAAACTTCATCTGGATAACGCAAGCACTCAAAGGTCTCTGCCTTTGGACAGAACCGGTCTTCCCACCACCTCAAAGAGGAAGAGAAAGCAGCCTCGCCCTATTTAATCCGGTTCTCGCAGGCCAACTACTTCTCTTCCTCCTCGAGTCATTTCTTCAAGGCGTCCACGAGTTGTTCTAGACCCTATTTTAGAGTCTTCCGACTCTGAAATAGAATCACATTCTTTGTTTTTTCTCGGTTTGACTTTCTGAAGGTGGGTTTTAAATTGTTCAGAAAGCTGCCCACTCTTCTTATCTTCAGAGCTCTGTGAGAAATAGGAATGCACTTATGCTAAGCATGGGTCTTTTAGATGTTAAACTACTTACTATTGACATGAACTTATGCTGAGCATGAATAATGATCTTACAAAATAATAATTTAGAAAAGACTTGAGGACATTAGAAGTGCACTTATGCTAGGCATGGGTCTTTCCGAATATTAACTTTCTTTCTACCTTGCAGGCTATGAATTTTTTCTAGAACAAATAATTTATAAAAATCTATACATTGAATATCAAAATCTGCTGATGTCGGACAGTCAGCAAGGTCAAAAGAATTGTGGAGGGAGTGACAATGGCCTATGTGTGATCTTTAAATTTTATTTTAAGGTTATGTACATGGGAAGGGTTTGGTTCTCTAACCTCCATGGGCTAGTCACCGGTGGCTGGGTCAACAAGGGGTATGTCACATTGTTCTATATCAAGAATAAATGTAGTTGCTTGATTTTATTTTATTTTTGTTTCGTGAATAATGGATCCCATTTTAGCAACATCTCTACTCGTTGGCTCAAGATTTATTCTAGCCCTTGGTAGATGTAGATTAGAAGCTTGGGGCTGAGGTTTCATCAAAATCTTAGGGCCTTTGCCTTTGAAAGTCAATGTTTTCAATCTTCTTTGTTTAGGTTGGGGGGAAGCATCGTTTAGCTTACTTCAAAATTATGATAAGAGTTACCAATAGCCTTTGTCATTTTCCTTCAAACATAAGCTTTTGAAAATCTTACATCTGCAAGACTTTTAATTGCCAAGAAATAGGTAGACCAGACAGGAAACTGAAAATCAATGAAAAGTAGATTGGCACAAAATACTGACAGTAGTGCAAAGAAGAGTAGGCGAGATTATAAGCACAAGGCAGATTCAATAGGTGGGAAGCTATTGAGAACAGTAGCTAAAATTGTGGAAAGGTCAGAATTAGCCTTCAATTTCTCAACTGGGTGACATATTTTGTGATGGAGGTTCTCTCCAAGGAACTACGCTTTCTCTTGGGCATTGAATTAACTTTGTTCATGTAGGTGCCTGCGAGTATTTTTGAGAGGAGGAAGCCAAGCTCTTGTGAGAGGATAATGATTTCACCGATTTTGTAAATAATAACGAATCATAATGAATCCGAGAATAAATATAGCTGAATTGATAATCAGCCAGGACTTTGGGTATCTAGATTTGATTCTAGACGGTAATCTAAAGTTTTTTGTAGTTGAAGATAATTGTCATTATCATTTTGGTATGCTTTCTGTCTTTAATCACCAGTGGTTTATTAAACTTGAATATCTCGCACTTCAGTTAAAGAATCCTGTTTGGAGAGTATTTCTAAAATCCAGTATTTTCTTGTAGGGGAAGATTTTGGAATGATTCTTATTTTTTCCTGAGTTATGTTGAACATATACTCTAGTATCCTGTAAGTGATCAAGTATGATTTTGGATTCCAGAAAATTATAATTGACGAATCATATGAATTTAAATATTTATGATTGAAGGATCATATATAGATACTTAATTGTTGTTAGAGGATTATAAGTAATGTGATGATTTTTAAGTGTGATGATTAATTCTTGATCTATTAATTGAGTAAGAATTCAAATCAGTGTTTTGACTCTCTCTACTCCAGTATTATTAAGAACCTATGGATCTCACAAACATTCTCACAAGATAAGTATTTTATTTGTGGAAAATTTAATTTATCTAGTGGATGCTATTCTACTACAGTTTATGGTATGCAGATGCTTGAATACAATTTTTCTTTTGATTGAATCCCCAGATATCATAGGAGACATACAAATCAATTAAGATGAATGAGTGCTATTTTCTTATATTTGATGCTAGAAACAAGAGCATTTAACTCAAAAGAGTATTTAGGATACTCAAAGTTGAGTTTTAATCATTTTATATCTTAATGATTCTCCGAGAGATTCTAGTTGAATGAACTATCATATCTTAGAATTAGATTCTAAGAAAAGTTGTACTTGAAAGCTTTTTATGAATTGTTTGCCAGATTTTGTGGATAATTCCAGACTGTAATTATTATTTTTTCATTAACTTTAATATCCTAAGTTAGGGAATGATTTCATTCAGTGATTCATGTAAGTGTTTAACATGAAGGTGATGTTACTAACTTGTGGTGAGTGTAACCCAATTGAGAAATCTATCGCTTAGTATACTTTTCAAACTTGAGTTGTACTCCAGAACAGAGATTAATGATTGGAAATAGATTTATCTCTGAGTACTTGTTTGATATGAAAGTCAGACTAAGGATAATGATTTTCTCGGTTAATATTGAAAATTAATTGAACTGTTCCTGTAATTCTTTATTGTTTTGAAGAGCTTCTAAGGATAGAAGCAATTTAAGGGGGGGGAAATGTTCTACCTATATTCGGTTAAGGACTTGGAATAGTCCTAATATGGTAGACCGGCCCTTCGGTATTCGAGATTGTTGGTCACGCCGTGATTTAATTCCATGTCAAGGCCAGTTTGTGACTAATAACCTTGAGAGGACCCAGACACTCTAATTGAGACATATGGAGTATTGCATGTACGTGTGACGGATATAAGCAGGAGGATTGCATGAAGAGATGTGACCTATTTATAGTTGACCTGCATGGGGATTGCATGGATTCAACTCTCTATATAATGAGGTAGGGATTATCTCGTTGACATATTGGGTTTAGGTTACTATTTTCTCTCTTCTCCTCTTGCTTCACATGGCATGGCTTGGGGGCTAGATCCAGGTGTGATCTAGGTTTGGATGGGCGGTTTGGCTCCATAGTCTCTCTTATTGTGTTTCGCCTATTGCTAATCTTAGGGGTTATCCCTTAGGGTCATTATACCCTCTAATTGCTCTTTAGGAGCATCTGAATGTAAACCATCACGAATGTCATCATCATTAGCACGTACAACATCTCTCATATACATATGTGGAATCCCCTAATACCACCCATCGGTACCATAAGAAAAGAGGAGGAAAAAATGCAGGGCATTATACGATAAATGATGGTCTGTGATATGTTGCAAACCATCATGAATGGAGTGCAATACGATGTCACACATTCGTCACTCGGGGTCTCATCTATAAGCATAGACACTACAATCTCATTTCTCATATGAGCGTTGAATTGTCTATTCGCTCTACTCTGTGAACAACCAGATACTATGCGAAGTCGAATATCCTTTGTGACATTCTCTCGCATGATTCGAGCAACATTTTTAAAACGTTGCGCAAATGGATTCACATCCATTATCATGCTTTACAAAAGAGAGAGAACGTCACGCCTAAGCTCAGGATTCAGAGATAATCTCTGATCTAATTACAAATCATCACCATCCATGATGTAGATCTATGAAAATGAAGGTCTATCTAAGGGCAATAGACCACCAATATGATGATACAACTGGCCAGACACTCTAAATGTATATGCACCACCTACGAAACTGGCAGCGGATCTATCTAGATTCACCCCGAGAGATGCAAAGGCCAAGGAGTTATTTTAAATTTGAACGTATTTTCTAAAATGAGCTCCCACGTCATCAGAAGGCGTGTACAAATTAAGGAGATAAAGAGACGGTGATGGCATCAAAGGCAAACTCACCTTGACTTTCATGCAACAGAAAGAGCTATTTCTTTTTGGTTTCCATCGTAGGCTGAACAACGACTACACACAAACCCCCCAAAATCATGACACATTGGTCTATCAAGCGATTTGACTACCTCAAACAACCTACCTACAAAATGTACAGGGAAAATCCTACCCAAAAATCTATGTTTCGCATTCATTGTACGCTTCATCCTTCTAGCGCTGCATCTAAAGTCATCAAACAAATCCATGCACCTACTTCTAGACCTCTTGTCAAAGAATCGACATGTGTGATGGACCCTGTATGTACTCAACATGACATCCTCATGTAAATTCAACCCCCATACTGACATACCAACATCTACTATAGTATGTGTGTCATCAACAATGCATGTTTGTAGAGATCCCTACTAACAACATCATGCACCTGCTCCAACTCATGAGGAAGAAGCCCAATCTTTGTTCTTCTCATTTGCTCTAATCTATTCCTCCTCTCTGATCTAGATTCTAACTCCAATGTCCTATAGGTGGGATCTCTACGAACATGATCAAGGGTGACGATCTCTCCTAAATTACCTATGAAACCAACAATACTATTGGAAATTAAGCCCACAGTTTCCTCCTTGGTGAATGACTAATTTCTATTTCATGATTCTTCATGCATGATTATTGATCATTGATCTAGGGTCAGGTGAAACCAACTTTGGTTCTATGTCTTCTCATATGATACCTACAGGAATCACAAACTTAGACAGCCAATTTATTCGAAGAACGACTACAACGGGCTTCCGGCTGATCTCCAGCAAAGGGTAACCAATCCTGTCATAATTTCAAGTTCAGATGTTAAGTTCAATTACTTGAAGTCATTGAAGACTTGGCCATCTTCAAGGACTTCCAAGAACTAGCATTTAGAACAAGTTTGCAGATTTACATTACTTTTTCAACAGTCTGCAGAAATACACTAAGTGTCGCAACATTCTGTAGAAATACACTAAGTGTCGCGACAGTCTGCAGAAATGAACTATGTTTTCAATAGCTTCGGCTTTTTTCACATTTCCCCGAAATGTGACACTTTCATAGTTCAAAAGTTTAACTTGTGCAGTTCAAAAATTTAACTGTTTTTAACACCTTCGGCTTTTTCGCATTTTTTCGAAAAATGCAAAGAGAGAAAATTCCCGAAGGTCATCTATTTTCATAAGTTAAACTGTTTCAAGGGCACCTTTGACTTTTTCACAAAATCTCGAAGAGAGAGAAAATGCCGAAGGTCATCTATTTTGAACGAGGAAGTTCTCAGTCACTTCCCGAAATTTGCGAAGTGAGAAGACCACTTCACATAAAATGTGAAGTGAGAGAATCATCGACGTTCTCGTCTATGTCAACGATGCTAAATCATTGACCGTATATACTATGTACAGTCGTCACAAAAGCCATATACTTCCAAGTACAACGGCTTTCCTAATTAGGTGACAAGCATTCAATATAATTAATAGATGGATGAAATCTATAAATAGATCATCCAAGCACAAATTAGTGGTTGTTCCGTCCATGAGATACATTATTTGAGCATCCCAATTACGCCGTCATTTTTTGTTGTAATTGCTATTTTGTATTGTGCTTCAGTGCAATATAACAGCAGCTTGCTTTTATCTGTGTACAATGTAGATGAATGCTTGTTGTGATTGAATGCACTTTCATTGCTATTTAATCACGCTTGTTTACTCACTCTAATCAGAACACGGATGTCTACGACTCCTCAGTTTTTTATCAGACGATGGATGTCTTTGATGCCTAAGGAACTCGCTTTATCATACTACTCTTCCATTTATTTCAGAACTTTATTTCACGTTAAATTTTATTTCAGTAGTACCACATACAAACCATCTCTAATCTCTTCGGTGGACTATAATCTTGTTTTAGAGTATGAATTAATTTTTAAGATCCTGTTGGGCAATTAAAACACTTAAAGTTGTGATTACATTTAGCATAAGCTGTCTATTAGACTGTTTTTGCATCTAGTAGCTGATTAGAATGGGAGAGTTGTTCCGCAATATTCCTGCTCTCTTCTCCGTTCACATTCTTCTATCTCCCTTACCCCATCAGATTGGTATCAGAGCGTAGCTGAGCATGGTGGATCACGCAAGAAGCTTTTGCAGATATTGCAAAAGAGCTAATCACGACATCAAGGAGTGTTGCATCAGGATCTACAACGAGGCAAAGAAGCAACAACAACAGCAACATCCAGACTCCTCCAACATGATAGAATTCAAGGAGTCAGATACACACTTGTTAATGGCTTACAACAGCAGCGAAGACTGTGATAGCTGGTATCTGGACTTAGGCGCTACCCAACACATGACCTATCGCAAGGAATGGTTTACGGAGTACACAGCTTATAGCAGAGACCAATTCATCTACCTTGGAGATTCTAGCACCATACGCGTGGAAGGCAAAGGAGCAGTGAAGATCAGCTTCAACAACGATCTGTCCATTTGTGTTCCTAATGTCCTTCACGTTCCTCGGTTATCAAAGAATCTGCTAAGATAACTAATGAGGGCTACACTGTTACTTTCTCATCTGAGCAGTGTACAATACTCGAGGAAGATACTACTATGACTACATGCACTAGAGTCGAAAATCTTTACGTACTCTCTAATTCAGTTGCATTAGCTAGTATCTCTGATGAAAATGTAAACGATAGTGTTGTTCTGTGGCATAGTCGATTTGGACACATGAATACAAGATCACTTCTTATATGCGTTGTAATTATTTAGTTGATGATTTGAATTTCTCGTCTTCATTAGATAGGAAATCTTTTTTTTGTGAATCATGCATCTATGGGAAGCACTCTAGAAGCAAGTTTCCAAAATCACATTCCATCAAAACAAAGCATGTATTAGATCTTGTACATAGCGATCTCTGTGGTCCAATGCCAACTCCGTCATAAGGAGATGCAATCTATTTTATCACTTTCATAGATGATTATTCTAGATGGTCTACAGTCATGTTCATTAAGCACAAATCTTAAGCCTTTGAATGCTTCAAGAGATTCAAGGCCATGGCTGAGACACAAACATCTAGGAAAGTGATAGCACTCCGAACTGATGGTGGTGACGAATACACCTCTAACGAGATGTCCGACTACATGGCAGAACATGGTATCAGAAGACAATTCACCACTTTCTATTCACCTCAACAGAACGGGATTGTAGAAAGGAAGAATTGAACTCTCAACTCAGCCAGATCCATGCTACATCAAGCACACCTACTTGCGAAGTTCTGGGTAGAAGCTACTGCCACAGCCTGTTACGTGCAGAATAGATCCATCACCAAAGTCGTCAACAACAAGACTCCTCATGAAGTTTGGCATGGGCACAAGCTTAGTGTCAACCATTTAAAAATCTTTGGTTGTATATGTTTTGTTCACATTCCTAAACAGCTTAGAAAGAAGCTGTATCATAGGACATATAAATGTATTTTCATTGGCTATCCTGATGAACATAAAGTTTATAAAGTTTATGATCCATCCACCAATGTAGTATTTGTCTCTAGCGATGTAATATTTCAAGAACATACATACTATGATTTTAAACAACCATCGATAAATGATGCTATGTCATTTCATCCTATTTTACGTAGCATGGATTCTTCCAACGTTGATGTTCCTTCTACATAACCTATAGCTACAACTATAGAAGCCGAGCAGCCGACAGTACCTGTCATCAAACCAGACCATGCTAGCTCAAACAGATCTGAAGAAATTCAAGAAAAAGCATCATCGCATCCTGGTCAACCCAACGTCCGTAGATCCTCACGGACTCAAACAGTTCCTGAGAGGTATGCACCTCAATCATTCTGGACTTCATCAGAAGAACCAGAGAGTCTAGCCGAAGCAATTAGCTCCAAGGATGTTGTGAAGTGGCAAGAAGCTATGGAAAGCAAGTATAGCTCACTTTTGACGAATCATGCCTAGACACTGGTCGACTTCCCCACTCACAAGAGAGTTATCGACAACAAGTGGATCTTCAACAAGAAGATCAACTCTGATGGTACTTCCATTGCAAAATGGAAAGCACGTCCTGGTGGCTAAAGGATTCACTCAAGTCCAAGGAATGGATTATCAAAAAATTTTCAATCCTGTCGTCAAGATGTAGTCAATCAGGACTGTGATTGCGTTAGCAGCCGCTGAAGACCTCGAAATGCACCAAATGGATGCCAAGATAGCATTTCTCAATGACAATGTCGAAGAGGAGCTGTATAGCTTCCAACCAGAAGGATTCGAAGTCAAAGGCCAAGAGCACCAAGTGTGCAAGCTGCACAAAGCAATCTACGGTCTGAAACAGGCTGCAAGAGCATGGTTCGATAAAATCAACTCTTATCTCAATCAATTAGGATTTGCAAACAATTCAGTTGACTATAATGTTTATTCGAAGCATATAGGCACCAATTTAGTTCACATAGCTCTTTAAATAGATGATGCATTTATTTTGTCTAACGACACTTCTTTTCTGCACACAACTAAGAGTGATCTGTCAAAGGAATTTGACATGACTGATTTAGGAGCTGTCCATTCTTTGCTAGGAATTCACATTACTAGATATAGACTTCAGAAGAAGGTCTATCTTAGCCAGTAGACATATCTAAAAAGCATTTTAGAAAAGTTTCATATGTCTGATTGCAAACCAATTGATACCCCAATGGATCCAAGTATAGTATTGCCTAGACCTTCTTGTGTTGAGACTGATAGTGAAGTACTCGACTTAGCGAAGTACCCTTATCATTCACTAATCGGATCCCTAATGTATGCAATGTTGTGTACTAGACCAGATTTAGCATATACTGTTAGCACGTTAAGTCAATTCATGTCTAATCCTAGGATCTCTCATTGGAAAGCATTAAAGGGAGTGATGAGATATATTCAGGGAAGTTTAGACCACATTTTATATTATGATGGAAATGTTATCAACCCACTCGTCCTGCGAGGCTACTCCGACTCAGATTGGGGAGGAACAGTCTCTACCAAAAAATATACCTCCGGATTCTATTTCTATCTGGCAAGGGGACCGATTTTGTGGAACTCAAGAAAGCATAAATCAGTTGCGCTTTCTTCGACAGAGGCAGAGTACATTACAGCATGTCAAGCTTCAAAAGGCACTGTATGGATCAGGTTATTACTTCACGACTTACATCACACTCAGTTTAATGCCACCATCATTCTATGTGACAACTTGAGTTGTATTTCACTGTCACTGAATCCCAGATTTCATGGCAAATCCAAGCACATAGAAATCCAGTATCATTTCATTCGAGAGAAAGTTTTCTCAGGGCAAGTGATCTTTCAATACTGCTCCACAACATAAATGGTCGCAAACATCTTCACCAAAGCGCTTCCCAGGATCAAGCACCAAAAGTTCTTCAACATGCTCAACTTGACGAAGATACCAAGGCACCAACCGTGACCTTATGGGGGACTGTTGGAAATTAAGCCCACAGTTTCCTCCTTGGTGAATGACTAATTTCTATTTCATGATTCTTCATGCACGTTTATTGATCATTGATCTAGGGTCAGGTGAAACCAACTTTGGTTCTACGTCTGCTCATCTGATACCTGCAGGAATCACAAACTTAGACAACCAATTTATTTGAAGAACGTCTACAACGGGCTTCCGACTGATCTCCAGCAAAGGGTAACAAAAATGCCGAAGGTCATCTATTTTGAACGAGGAACGTTCCTAGTCACTTCTTGAAATTTGCGAAGTGAGAAAAAACCACTTCACATAAAATGCGAAGTGAGAGAATCAGCGACATCCTCGTCCGCGTCCACGATGCTAAAGTATCGACCGTATATACTATGTACAGTCGTCACAAAAGCCATATACTTCTAAGTACAACGACTTTCCTAATTAGGTGACAAGCATTCAATGTAATTAATAGATGGATGAAATCTATAAATAGATCATCCAAGCATAGATTAGTGGTTGCTCCGTCCATGAGACACGTTATCTGAGCACAATTACGCCGTCATTTTTTGTTGTAATTGCTATTTTGTATTGTGCTTCGGTGTAATATAGCAGCAACTTGCTTTTATCTGTGTACAACGTAGATGAATGCTTGTTGTGATTGAATGCACTTTTATTGTTGTTTGATCGCGCTTGTTTACTCACTCTGATCAGAATACAGACGTCTACGACTCCTCAATTTTTTATCAGACGATGGTTGTCTTTGACTCCTGCGGAACTTGCGTTATCATACTGCTCTTCCATTTATTTCAGAACTATACTTTACGTTAAATCTGATTTCAGTAGTACCACATACAAACCATCTCTAATCTCTTCAATGGACTGTACTCTTGTTTTAGAGTATGAATTAAAATTTTAAGATCCTGTTGGGCAATTAGAACACTTAAAGCTGTGATTACATTTAGCATAAGCTGTCTATTAGACTTTTTTTGCATTTAGCAGCGGATTAGAACAAGAGAGCTGTTCTGCAATATTCCTGCTCTCTTCTTCGTTCACGTTCTTCTATCTCCCTTGCCCCATCAAATACCAATGCTATGCAAGTTTGAAACCAAACTTGCAGTCGAACATGTTGCCTCCTCAACAACACGGACGATATGTGCAGACGATAATGTCCTTCACATCACGTCACGTTTTCTATTCAACCTCCTCCTCCTTGTGGACCGGGTCTCCCCCTCTGGGGAATTGTACGAAAGATTGTTCCACACACACTCAAAGGTGTCCATGCTCTAGTCTACATAAAATTTTCACTTCTTCATAAACAAATACATGTGGAATTGAAACACAAATGATTAGATTTGTTTTAAAATTTATTGAAAATAACAAAACAATTGCTGACTCTAGCCGAAAAACAAAAAAACATATAATTAAATAAAGAGGGGGGGTGTATGAGGTCAAATGCTAGCCAGCGTGCCGAGAGAGAGAGAGAGAGAGAGAGAGAGAGAGAGAGAGAGAGAGAGAGAGAGAGAGAGAGAGAGAGAGAGAGAGAGAGAGAGAGAGAGAGAGAGAGAGAGAGAGTAATTTGTGCTAGAAGTGAGACACTCTGTTTCTAATTCACTATGGGAAAGATGTGCAATCCAAGCCAAGAAAATCTGGACTCGACAATCTCACTAAAGCCAAATTTCTTACAAGATAGATGCACATAAAACATGGGTTATGTTGAGCCTTATCCATACCATTCACATATAGATTGGTAGTAATCCAATTACGCCCATCAATGGCATTTGTAAGTTTTTTATTCATAATACTTTTTCCATGTAGCCACTTAGTATTTTTCAAAAAGTTTGTTACAACAACTTTGCAAATCAGGGCATGTTCCATAACAGTCTCATGATCAATATTTTGATAAGTAGGTAAAAAACTTGCCAACTTAGACCATCCAGGATAAAGTTCTAAAGCTACCTCATTTATATTAGACTAGTGCAAAGGGATGTGATTAAGTCCTTTGTTCAATTCATTCTTTAAAACTTTGCTTCTAATAATTCCAATATCCATCGAGACAACATGCCCAAAAATTTCCAAAATGAACTCTTTAAAATATTTATTGTAAGTGCAAGTACAAGGTGGAATGTTGTCAACATCGAAATCACAGAAAACTTGAAAAGGTTTATACCATTCATGCTTGAAATGTGGAAAGTAGACCAACCAAACACGATAAGCTCAAAAGTCTCATCAATATGACCAAAAATCTAAAGTAAGGTTTCAACATATAGTTGTTTAACATCAATCCTCTCAAAGCATCTGTTGTAATAACGTAAATGCAAAAAAAACTTCCCTCTGTCTCTTTTAACCACTAGTCGTCGTCTACCAGTATTGCTGACCTCCAATATCCTTGTTTCTTTGCCTTTGTTTAAAAAACACTTTCTTTTCCTGTTATTGCCACTGCCTGATATGACTAAGCTTGGATTGTTCAGATTGAAGGAACCCATTTTTTTGCTAGTATTCTGGAAGTATTTGTCTTGCAAGGTAGAGAAACTAGGTTTTTTCAAAAGACGTTCAATTTCTCGAATGTTTTCAGCATCGCCAAGGTGTGCAAGGAATTTAGCAGTAGGGTTTATGGAAAGTTCAATGGCAGCATCAATTATGTATTGTCGGATATATAGAAAGACAATGTGGGACTTGACAACCTGTCTAGCAGGTTTATGCAACCAAAGGAAGAAGGCAAGACATTAAGCTGATTTTGCAGAGACGCACCAGGAAAGAAAATGGAAAGATAATTCATTATATACTATATAGAGTGATCAAACCATATGATAGAAGAATTGTTTTAGCACTTATCACCGCATCTGCACTTAAAGAAGAGTTTTTTTCCAGTTCCAGATTCTAGCTTGATGAAGGTTCATTATGTTAAAGTCGATGTCAAAATGGCCTCTAGTACTAGCCCAGGTCTGCTCAAAAGGACATCTTGAAGGTTCGAATCTGCTCATCTTGATAACAGTATCAAAGGCAATAGGAGTATCAAAAGAATGATTCTTATGCAAAGCAGCAAGCTTGCATGCTTGGACTTCTTCATCAGTGAGATGAGCAAGAGCGATTCAGAGCTCAATAGAAATAGGTGCTAGGAAGGCTCCAAAGTTTGTAAGCAGGTTTTATAGATTTAAACTCAATGACACGACTAGGTACCAATGGTACTTGGTAGCTATTGGCTTGACAAAATTCAAAGGCAGATTGATTTTCCACATCACAGATTTCTTGTGAGAAAGACTCTAACTGAGAAGCATTGTCTTCATCAAGGTCTTCAGTAAAAATCAACAGGTGAGGTGAAGTAGGAGCAATAGAAGGGACATGAGTATCAATAAAGGAGTCACCATTTTCTTTTTCCAGGCAAGCAAATACTTTTCGAACATGCGTATTACAGAATTTTTCCTCAACAACAATTCGTTCAGCAGAGTTTGAAAGTTCCATATAAATTTTTTCAACCACGCTAAGGGATTCCTTCTTTTTAATAAAATTCGTATAATTTCTGATCCAATCCATGATGCACATAAAATCAACAAGGCAAAGAATTTTATCATCCGGGCCAGCAGCATTACAAGTAGTCATATCATAAGTAGTAATCAAATTGTGAACTTCAACAGCCTTCTTTATGCAACATATGATAGTCTGAACAAAAGGACTAGGAGGAGGAAGGGGCTCCCCATAGCCAAGAGTGACCGCATCATGAAACCAGCCTGTGGACTACATCATACAACAGACCTTGTTAGCCATAAAATACAAGTAAAGGTAAAGGTTTGGTGCTACCCCCGGTAGCCGGGGTGGCATCAGAGATGCTAGAGAGAGAGTAACAAGATTTCACATAGTCCCTCTTGACAAATCAAGACCAAACCCTTTGAACCCTTCAATTTATAGCATAACAGGTAAAAATACAATTGTATGAAGTTTAACAATACAGGGTACCATAAAGCGAAGCAAGTTTTAAGACACCCAACTATTACCTGCCACCATCCCACACAACAAAATTGCACAAGTTAGTCGCGTGAGGAAGACATGTGTCATAGCTGAGCATCAATTGTTATTCATGTTCGAAACAAGATTCACTACTTTATCAACTAGGTTACATTAAAAACAAGTACGTCCAATCTTTCCTATCATTCACTTCATAACTTAGCAATACGTTCTGCCCTTTCAACGAAGCCGTATCAGGGCAGATGCCATACTGATCAGTAAAGGAGCAAATAGAACGTATTAATTTCACATATACATTCTTCATGTAAGAAGCTATCTTTCATTACACAGATGGACAGAGACTAGGCGATGGTCACAGCGCTAGGTACTAGAGCACCACCGTGCTATACTAGCCCCCACAAGCCTCCCGTAGCAGTTTACCGGGAGTCCAAGCGCCGAACAACTTGGGCAAATCCATGCCATTCACGTGTACTATGGTCGAGCTCTATATAATTGCTTGACTTTACTTATATTAACCGGACATTGGATGTAGAATTTTTTTTTAAAAAAAAAACTCATGCCCATGTTATCTACTTCGCATGCAGGATCAGCCTATACTTTTTATTACTTAAAAAAACATTATGCACAAGGTTTGTAAATCATCATACATACGTGAGTAAAATCATGGTACCAAGTTAGGTCACCCACCATATTGGTGATATTCTATAAAGCGTCATACTTGAATGCGAGTTGAAGTCATCTCTTGTGAACTATACATCTTCAGCTGCTTAAACGAATCACCCACGTGCTAAGGCATTCACACCGAAGGTATTGGATTAAGTATAGAGTATTCTTGAAGCCTAACAGAATTATTATCAATAGCTAGCTACTTACTTATCCGTATACTAACGTATAGCTTTTCATTCTTTCGAGAGCATTTCCCACCATATACAGATTATTAGCAATGGCAATCACTATTACTCAAGAGCATCCCACCACCTTTTTACTACTTCATTATCCGTAATCACAGCCATTATAATACTAGTATATCATAGGCAAATCCTATCATCCTCTTTATCAAACCAAAGGAGCAATCGTATGTAGCAATACTACGTACAAATTCTAGCCAATCGAGTATAGTAAGAGCATTCTTATCAACCATATTCATGCTACAGCTTCTGGTAATTCCAGAAACCAACTGGAAAGACAGCGGTCCATCGCATTTTTGAATGCATTACATATTGAAAAATGCAAGCAACATTGCTCATACAATGAGCAGATGGTAGATCATTGTAGTTTAAGCGTTAATACTCAAAAAACCAGTGCTGACCAGCGGCCAGATCCGCTTCATAGAGGTCGCTGACCAGCAATCAACCACTTTTCCAAAACATTGATAAAGATACTCAACAACTGATTTGGTGTCCAGCGCCTTTCATAAACCACAAAGGTTGAAAAAAATACCTGAAAAGTTGCCCACGTTTGCTCGCTGGGACAACGATTACTTGTAGTATTATCCAATCCCAGTATGCCAGTCAAACCTTGCTACTACACAACGGTAATCATAACATCCTGTGAGCATTTATCTTTAGCATGCATGCTTCCTTATCAGCGAGCTACAATTCAAAACGCTCTCACCTTTGTTTGCAAAACGATTGCTCTTCCAATAGCATCCACGAATGTTCTCTTCAATCACAATCACCGTACGGTAGAGCACCAGGACAGCAAGAATGAGGGAGAGAGAGAGAGAGAGAGAGAGAGAGAGAGAGAGAGAGAGAGAGAGAGAGAGAGAGAGAGAGAGAGAGAGAGAGAGAGAGAGAGAGAGAGAGAGAGAGAGAGAGAGAGAGAGAGAGAGAGAGAGAGGTGAGTCATTACTATGTATATTATCACCAATGCATTTATACAATATTGATGATATTGAACTATCAATATTAATATAAATATTTCTATACAACCATTCAAAATGTTAATTATTATTGTGCTATTTTGCAAAAAGTTAAAGGTGGAGAAGTTGAAACTTGAACCTAGGATCTCTTGTAGACAACGTAAAATCTTATGGACTTGAAACTACCAAGATTACATATTAGCATATTTATAGTGGTGAAACTTGTTATATATATATATATAGCAAAACATTAATGTCTTGGTTGAATCTTTCAACAAGAATTCTTGTGATTGTAACTCAAAATGAACATAGAGCAAACTCGTGTTTTTAAACTTTTTAATATATGAGTGTAATGCATGTTTGTGAGGTGAAAAATTGCAACAACATTAGTTTTAACTACCGACACATATACCAACACAAGTCCTAAAGAGACCCATGTGGTCAAATTTCCATTTACATCAAAAAATGTGTAGGTGTATGTGTGGAACCCTTATCATGGAATCTCTACACATGGATGATCCATGTGAATAATTTTAAATTGAAAAAAAATAATCAAAATTGGCACCTGCACATACTAATATAAATGTATATTCGTTGTTAACAAGATGAGCCAACACAATATTCAGGGAACACGACAAGGAGGAGATGGACATTCCCTCTACCTCAAGTATGGAGTTCCTTTAACTATAAGTAGTGGTCCAAATTGTTTTCTACCATCTCACACCTCTCCTTTTAAAAAGAACTGAATATAAGATTTCATCATTACAACTTGAGCAAAAGTAAGCTTGTTATTAAAGAACCTTAGTAACTTGTGAGTATTAGCACTAGCTCCATCACGACTTAACAAGCGTAAACATTTTAGCCAAACTATGTATTTTTTATCATATAGTACAATAAGATTTTGTTGAATGTAGAATACTACTTCACTTGATGACCCAAAGCAAATTCTATTAATGTGGTCATGCAACTTCTGAATTCTTGATGACAACAGATCAATAAGAGGCTGATGTGTTTGTAATTGACCATACCATGTGATAGCATATTTAAATGTAGGACATATATGTAGTTGTGGAATTTCACGTGAAAAATGAGAATTTCTTCTATAGGGTGAGTTCAACCGCAAAGCTAATCATGTATGAAAACTGTACGAATTATTTCATGGCTTATTTAACAATCTACTTGTGCATGGTTTTAGAGGATAAACTCTTTTCTCATTCAACATGGATTTGAACCAAGCTCTGCAAACTTATACATCTTCTTCAAAGCCTTGCAACAATATTTTACAATCATCATGTTATACGTTGATGACACATTGTTAGTGTCTATCTTTCAAAAGATACAGAAAAGATGTTGTTTCAAGAGTTTGGCATGATAGACTTGGGTGAAGCTCATTATTGTCTCGAAATCTAAAATCACAAAGATAGAGAACAGAAAGTATTTTATATCACACAACAAAAGTAAATCTATAAAATGTTGTCTAAATACAACCTAATGAATTGCAAGCTCGTTCACACTCCCATGGATCAAAGTTTAAAATTATTCAAGGATTAGTGTCCTCAATTGGAGGAGAAAAAGGACACGAGAGACTAACCATATCATTCTACTATTGGGTCTCTCATGTATGCAATGTTCTATACCAGATCAGACATTTTGTTTGATGTTAGCTCCTTAAGGTCTAATCCATTGGAAGGCTCTTATGAGAATCATGAGATATGTTCGAGTAGAGCAACAATGATGTTCTTATGCATTAGCTATGGAGGAGTCGAGGTAGATCAACTCCACATATCAATTGGATACATAGACACGAGCTGGGTGGGAGACACAAATACTGATAAATCAATATCTGGATTTACCTTCTTGCTCAACAATGATCCAATCTCTTGGAATAGTCATAAGCAAACCTCCATTGCTTTGTTGTCAACAAAATCAAAGCATATTATACCTTTCCAAGCCATTAAAAAGTAATATGGTTGAGAAACATAATACTAGACATCGACATGAAACAGTGTGCTTCGACAACCATTGTATGTGATAATCAAAGTGCAATTGCTTTATTTATCAATCCTTGATTTCATTCTGGGAGTAAAGACATGGAAATTAGATATCACTATATCAGAAGTAGAGTCTGATTAAAGAGGTAAGGCGTACATGGTAGTGTTTCCAGATGTATACAAAAGATTCGGTGCATTGTTGAATTTAATAATTAAGCTGTGCAGAAACACGTATAAAACTGCAGAACTAAATAAATGAAACATATGTAGATTAAAGATCGATTATTCAGATGAAGCACTCCCGATAGTAGAATAATCCAATAGCTTGCATAGCTTTGGAGTGCGCGGTGAAAGTCCACGACAATGATCCAATTAAATTGTTGATAAGTAATTGGCCAATTACAAGTGTGTACACATTTTAGAAAGAGGAGTACCACACTCTACCCACTTTTTCTCCTTGGCATTGGGACAGAGTACAGGTCCACCTAAAGCTCTCGATGGCATAACTCCTTATTGCCTCAAGTGTCTTTTTTAAAACAACCAACTACCACTTGGGCTAATCACCAAGTGCTTTCTATGCTTGCATGTTGCCAAATTGTAGTAGATTAAGTCTGATTGCATTTTCATGTGGATTAGATCCACAAATTCATATTGAAAACAGTGAAGAAACCACCAAAAAACCTATGGAGGTTTTGTTGAGGACGTATGTGTCTCACAGGCAGTCTCAGTGGGAAGGTTACCGCCTTGTATGTCATCATATATGACATGAATAGATCCCAACATGAGATAAGTCTACTTCCTAAGCGTAAGAGCAAGGGGTTGAGTGTATAGACTCATAGGCCCGTCACCATCCAAGGGTGGAACAAGGTTGGTGGATGGACATGCTCTTAAAGAAAGGAGCATATTGTCAATCGTGAATGTGAGTGAAGAAGTAGGTTTGGCCGTACCCTCATCCAACCATTTGCGATCATGATATCTCCAATATCATAGAGCCTTCTCCATTCTTGGGGACAAGTGCGGGGCACTGCCTACACCCTCATCCATGATTAAGTATACAATGCTCCCTCTCAAGAAACCTCCACTCTTGCATGGTGGGCCACATAATGCATAATGCATGTTCATGATATACAACCCCCCCCCCCCCTCCTTGGCCCCTCCAATAATAATAATAATACTAAATAAATAAATGAAGCCAAACTCGAGACCATAGTCCCATGTCCATTAAAGCACATTCACATCCAAAATTAAACCAGCAATGGGACTTTGGTCCTATGTATAATTAAGAAAATTATCCAAATTGAAACTCGTGCCACTTTCTCCTTCAATTTGTCAAGTTTGTCAAGTGGCCTTGTACGCTCCTATAATTTATCAAAGCCTTACATGTTATTTCATTTGTTAACCTTTTAGATGAAATTTGCACAAACTTTTAGACCCTTCAAAACATGATCTATGACAAGTTCAAAAGCTAGTTTAAAAACTTTAAAAAGTAGGAGGAGAAACTTGTGGCCAACCACCATGGATCCCATGTTGATCACCTACCTTTCATAATAAATCTTTTTTTTTTTTTTCAAAGAAAATTGAGGTGCCTCCCTAGTTGGAATGTGTGTGCCTCCCTTTTTTTTAATATTTTGTCAAAATTTTGCACATGCACCTTCTAGAAGGTGCATGTAAAATTTGCCTTTTTTAATGTGCATCTTATAGCAAAAAAAAAGCATAGTTAAAAAGGGTGCCAACAAAAAAAATACTTTTTTTTACGTGCACCTTCAAAAAAAGAGAGAAAAGGAAAGTAAAGTTTGTAAGTCTGTCTCCGAGGCCATTCCAATGGAGAAGGGCCTTCAGTCTCAACTCAATAGTCTTGGAGGGTGACCTCCTTCCCTCCCTCCCCCTATAAGGCTATTGGATGCTTGAGATATATACCTATCAAGCTAAAGAGTTGTGAGATGAAGGGAGTGCTTGGGGAAACCTCTTTTGAGTTATCCTCAAAAAACCTACATTTTGTAGAACTTCTCGATTTTTTGATAACTTTTTACTCATAAAAAGGTGTATATGCTTGTATAAAAAATCATCACATTTTTTATGATTCCGGTTTTTCAAAAACCTTGCTGATTCCATTCCTATACTTTGCTGGTTTTCTCGATAGTTTATGATATCGATTTTTGAGAAAACTTGCCGATTCCATTCCTATACTTTGTTGTTTTTTCCGAGCACTGGATCATAGAGGGATAAGGGATGGCAATGAGGTATGGATCAACTTTGGTGTTGAATGTAGAGGAATAATTGCGGCTGATACGTTTATGCAAGTTTCTCTTATCTGCCCGCTTTCGAAGTCGCTTTATTGGCACGGGAGTTCTAGAAGTCGCTAATTGGCACGGGGTTCGAGAAGTCACTTATTGGCACGGGAGGGGGGGTATGCCCGCTCCAGTGCCTCTGCGGCAAGTGGAGTGGGCTGCCCGACCCATTTTTTCTCAGTCCGGCAGGCTCAAGGTGCTCGTTGAAAATAAATTTTGGCGGGCACATTGCATGTGGCACCAGGCAGGCGGGCCGGGGTGGAACTGGGCATCGGCCGCAGGTGGTGTCGGGCAGGCGCTGTCGCTACTCAGAGGGGCAGGGTGGCGCCAGGCAAGTGCAGGCGTTGGCACTGGGCAGCGGGTGTGGTGGAGCCGGGCACCAACACACCCGGGCACACTCATGCAAGGCTTTGTGAGTTATTGGGTATATATGGCCTTTGGGAAATCCCATAAGAAAACTTATGGGATAAATTTTGGTTGCCCGGACACGTGGCGCCCGGGCAACCGATATTAAAAAAAAAAAAAAAAAAAAAGGGGCAGAGCGGATTACACCTGGGACACGTGGGGATATCAAAGCACGGTGCCGGGCGTAATCCCCCTCCGTCCGTCCCAATAAGAGACGAGGGCCCGCTTTATTGCTACCAAGTAGCAAGACATTTCAACTTTCTATAAGATAAAGCATTACATAATGGATCGCGAATTGGATTGACTTGAAGGTCGTTGTATGGTTTCAATGATATCCCTTTTTTAATGTTCTCAACATATTATTGTATGAATTAATAAGGTCGGACTTTTTCAAGCACAAGAAGAATCCAGTCCTAAAGACCTCTGCAAAAGCAATCCGAAGAATTGGTCGCAGCTGCTCTGAATTGGTCTTTAGTCAGGTAAATTGCAGCTATGTCGTTTGTGTTTTCAACGGATGAACAAATTATGGTCCTATAGGATTGGATCATGTCTTTTTTTGGTACTTCTTTCATTTTACTAAATTATCTATGAATTGCTTGTTTGATATTTGCATTGTGCTTTGTGTTTGAGCTTGCCCCGTCCAACGCTTTTGTGCATTTTCTTTGCTAGACTTTTGCAGCGGGTATAGGAAATTTCTTGTCATAGTTCCTCACATTGTCACCTAGTATGCGATTCCCTTATATGTTTCTTTATCTTGAGATGAGCTTTTTGTTGAGAGCGTTCGCTTATTTCATAAGAAAGGCTCATAGAAACTGATTCATCATGACTGTTGAATTTGTGACCGTTGTTGTTGATGAAGAATTATCGCTGAAGGTGAGAGTGTTTAGACCTGATGAAACAGAGACAAGAGACGCTGTCATAGTTTTGGTACATCAGCACACTCTTTTCGGGGGAAACCAAGGCCTTGTGATGGGCCTTGCAAATCAGCTGGCTGCTAAGGGTTTTGTTACTGTGACATTTGACATGCGCGGGGCGGGAAGGTCCACTGGAAGGGCATCCATAACGGGTACAGCCGAGGTGCAGGATGTGGTCACAGTTTGTCGTTGGGCAGCATCTCATCTTCCCGCTCCAAGAATCGTAGTTTCTGGAAGCTCTGTAGGTCAGAGCACTGTCTGAGCTAAAGTTTATATTAAATATCATATATTGCAGCTCGTGTTTTTTTTCTGTAAACGGCATTGTGCACATCCGCATACTAATCGTTACGGCAAAATTGGAGCACGATCCCTCGTGTCTTTCCCAGGGACTCAAGAACCACCATTTGTGAAATATATCACTTTCTATGCTCATGTTTTTTGTCCTTCATTATGTATTCGCAATCCACTGAACCACCGTTGATCCAAGCAACCAGTATAATTTCAAGCGTCTAGAGCTCCCAATATTTAGTAAACAGCGGGGATAATGTTTGGCTGCAAATAGTTGGCCAAAGCTATCTTGTATAGGACAATTTGACAAGTTATGTTCACGAGTTGTTTGATGCTCGTGAAGGACATTGTAGCGACAGGTATAATTATTTAGATGGTAAGAATCAAAAGCCTTGAAGATTCTAATCATAGAGGTCACACTTTCTTCCATAATTTCCATATCGACCGTCATTTAAATGACAAAGTAATCCCAAAGTATATCGTCTTGCACATTATTGACCAGGTGGAAATTCTGGCAGTAACTATCTTTCACAGATCTGAAAATGAGTCCACTGATCATTAAGGATATTAGAATGTTGGAAATGTATCGCCGACCTATTCTCATTTTGTGCTTGACCCTTTTGTTTTTATGAATGAAAATGGTTCCTTGAAGCTTATTCGCTTCCTCTCTAAATCTCCAAGCAACCGGTTAATTTATTTGGGACTGCAGGTGCGTATTTACTCATTGAACTACTTGCTTTTGTCACTAGAAACTTCTTTGATTCTCCTTCCGGAAATGACCATGATCTAATACTTATGGAGACTAGTATTTAATACGAATAACTGAAAGCACTCTCCTGTGCAAATGTCGTATTCATTATTCCATTGACAGACAATTAATCGAAATAACAATTGAATTTTTTTTAAGAATCAGATCACCTATTGCTCGTTATGTGTTAGCAACAAAATCTGCTTAACTATTGGAATCACTCTTCAAGGATTGGAGTTTTTTTAACTTTCTAAACTCAATTATTTCCAGGTGTTATTGTTGTTGTGCAAGTTTGTGGACGAGCCTAGAATAGCTGGTTTGTTTTTGAGTTCACTGCATTCATTTCTCACTCTCTCTGTTCTGGCAATAGAAGTTACCTTACTATTGTTACCACTTTTCTTCAATAGTCAAAGCTCTCTAACATCTTAACTGTTTTTGAAACTACTTGTCCTCCTTTTTCTATAGTTTCCATTCTTTGCTTGTGTGTTGTTCATGGCTGTGAATTATATCTGGATTGAATCTTCCTGCTTGTATTGTCTAACCATTTCAAATTCATTGTACAAAAAAGATTTGACTGAAAATCTTGAGCATCTTCTTTGCGGTAGGAATCTAGGGATTGATTATCGTTCAAGATGTAACAAAAGAGCTCATCTCGCTAGTTTAAGGATCAGGGCTTTCTTGTCTGTTGTTTATTTGATGTTTAAACCTTGATGTTGTTCACTTTTTTATTTTGCTCAATTCCAATAAATTGCCATCTTTCGCCATGCTTAAATCTAATAAGTTGACTTAACTTTCCTACCTCACAATAGATAGATAGTGTCCACATTGTTTAGATTAATGTAACTACCTATGAAAGGCTTTCTTGGTTTCTCAAATTTTTACTCTTCCAATATCAAATGTGCCTCAACACCAATAGTTGGACATTAATGTAGCAGCAAATTTCCCAGAATTGTGATTGAGTGATAGCTGCTGGATTAAAATATAGCTATAGTAGGCTGCATGGTGTCAATATGAGCCCCTAGGTGCTGTTGCTCGAAGCTGACTAAGAAGGTACAAAAGAGCTAAAAAAATAAGACAGTGCTATTCAAAATGCCTTTCGTTAAAATAAAAAAGTGTGATAATTTGAAATGATTAGCTTAGTACGTTCATGAGTAGACTTGGAGATAAAGCAGATAATGACAATCAGATTCGCAATGTCCTATACATTCAAACTCCTGTGAAGGATTGCTCATTAGGTCAAGTTCCTCGAAGATTTTATTAGAAGAGTGTTGTACCGTTGATTGAGATAAAAACTTACGCTGAAATTAGTTCTTCATTTGCTAAGGTGGTTTTAGAGAGTTGTTGCAATATCAAAATATT
Organism: Diphasiastrum complanatum; assembly: GCA_029204225.1. NCBI lineage: Eukaryota > Viridiplantae > Streptophyta > Lycopodiopsida > Lycopodiales > Lycopodiaceae > Diphasiastrum > Diphasiastrum complanatum. The sequence goes on from CM055110.1 coordinate 23,880,664, forward strand.
TCAACAAAAACAATATCGACAAGATGGGATATTATCTCCAAAAGCATGGCTCCATTGAGGACCTGGAAAAGTCTCTAGTCCTCTACAATAGATCTTGGGCAAATTACCTTCACACAACCCACTAGGTGTTCATTTGGAGATTGATAACCAACAATACAGGTTTCTGTTATGTTTCACCGTGATGAGTTGGTCGAATTCAAAAGTTCTAGGTTAGGGTCCTATGGTGCATCTTAATTTTTGGCCTTGAGTGCTTCGTAAAAGGTCTCCCAACTTTCCTTCATGGAACCTGTTGGAAGAGTAGGTTGCATTGTTCAAATCAGTTATCCCTAATTTTTATCTCAACCAATCGATCAGACCAAGGCTAATTGGCGATAGACAATCTCCCCATAGATGACCAACCATTTCTCTATGAACTCTAATGTATTTATTCAAACCTGGATCTTCATTTTTTGTCCTTGCATACTATTAAAGAGCTTTCAGGCGTAGAAATCTTGGCCATTGCCTAAAAGTCCAACTTACTAAAAACTCAGTTAGAGAAACTCAACAGGAGGGTCCAGCCTTTTTAAGGTTTTATCTCCCCCTTCAGTTTCATTCAATTACTGTGAGAAAAAGTTTTCATTTAGAAGAGACATTTGACACTGGGGTGCAGATCTCAAATATCTATGACTCAATAGGTCTTATTTTTCAGTTTGAAAAGGGACTAGGTGGCTTTTGTGACCTTTAAGTTTTGTTAGATTTTAAAAAACCACAGCTCTATTTTTTCAGGTGCAACCATATCTGGTGCTGCAATAGATCAAGTTGAGCAGGTGATTGGCTATGTTGGTCTTGGCTATCCTTTTGGCTGGCTGGGATGGCTGTTCTTTGGTCAACACAAAGAGCCTCTTCTCAATTCAAAAAAGCCCAAACTATTTGTCATGGGAGAAAGAGATGGATTTACAAGTGTGAGGCAGTTCAGAAATGCACTTAAACTTGCAACTGGGCGAATAGTAACACATCTGCTCCCTAAGGTTGGCCATTTTCAGATGGAACGTCCTTCTTTTGATGCAACTTTGGCTGAAAAAATAGGAGCATTTGCCACTTCTCTTGAGTAATGGTTGGTCAACAAAAACTGTTGAAAGCACCTTCAGTTTTGTAGACTTTACACAATTATCTAAAACTGTACTGTGGCGCCAAGGATGGCATATTCAGGAATCAGCTCATTTTTCTTGTCTGAGGAAACACTACAGATACAAGATCTGCGCAGTGTTTAGCTTTGTAAATTAAGGATGGCTGCTAGAAATAGTTTGAATAACCTCATAGTCGTCCTTCCAAGTTTTCTCTGTAGTCTTCCATGTTCTGAGGTACATATATTGATTATTTAGTTCTTGTGGCTTAACTTATCTGTCATTTTTGGAGCAGTCCTAAGCCATCATTTGGAAGAGGTGGTAGCTTTGTGCTAGAGTTTTGGAATCACATGTTGCACGTGACTGGGAATATATGCATGGCCTAAGAGGTGTTGATACTGAAAAGCCAACAGGATGTTATATATAGCATCAGATTGCTTGCCGCTAACAAGATTATGTAGCTTTTCCTGGTAAAGCTTCTGAAAGTTGTCTTTACAAAACTCGTGAGACATCTTAGTTGTTGCTTGATTCTGCTTTTAAGTAATCCTTTAGTTGCAAGATTCCAAGCACAAAGCTTTATGTAATTGTTGCTCCTGTTTCGTTGGACTTAGGCATGTGAGATGAATAATCATTTATGGGGTTTGTTTTAACAAAATTTCATAATTTCAACAATGATTTAAAGAACAAGAAATGCATACAATCAAGATCTGTTTTGACCTGAAAATTATTGTAATCAGGGCTCGTCTAGTCTGCACTAATTGCAGATTCCAAATTTGTGGTTTTTTTTGAGAAGTATTATTCTCGTAAGGAGAATAGTGGTTAGCTAGCTACCTGAAGCCAAAATTCATGCTTGCAATTTTGTTACACTGTAGATTTCGTTAATGGTCATCATATTGCCCTTGAACATTTCCCATATTCAGCAGACATTTCCCTTGAACATTAAGATGCCACAAGGTCCTCTTATGATGGTTTTAGATTACATTGCATGGCAAGTCCAAATTCAAAATGGAGTTCTCTCATTGGTCTAGGGAAAAAAAATGCCCTCTTTTAGACTTAAACTAAGTTGCAATCATGTGGCAAATAAGGTGGCATGGGACCCTTGCCACATAGGTGCAACTCAAGCCCATTTTTTGGGCCAAGGGACATTGCTTGGCATGTTGGGTTGATAGGGCCAACTTAAACAAAATGGATCGTTAGTATGGCAGGGATCCAAACTGTCCAATTAGACTAAGGCCCTCCTTTTAGCACTTACTAGCCAAGTTCAAAAGAGGGGGGGGGGGGGGGGGGGGGGGTGGTCCATTTCCCATCAACTCACTTGCGAAGGTTTAAAAAATGGAAAAGTGAAAGGGCTAGGAAAAGGGACTTTCCGCTAGTCTGAATTTGCCCTTAGTAAACATAAATAATAAAAAAAGCCCACTTTTAGATATGCAGACCTTATATGCACTTTGACATCATAAGAGAAACTTTCCATGTACTCACTTTTAATGTGGATCACCACACGAGCTTGTACTTAGTTGTTGATGATCCGGTTGCCCATATGCTTACTAGACACTATCCAAAAGCAAGTTAGATATGAAGGTATTTTATTGTTGCTTATCACCTGGTAGGTGCAGAGCTTGATTCACCATTGTGCTACCTAACTAAGTTATGTGAAAAGTCCTCTTGTGGCCTTGTTATTATTAGTTTTTGATAGCAATAAAGAGAAGTGCTCCTAGCACTTAATTTTGAATGGATTATTAATCTTCTAACTATAGCCAACTTTGTGAGATGCTAATAGTATTGTTGTTGAATGACCTGTGTGCCTCTTGTAAGGAGTTTGGAAAGTTGACAATTGGGTTAAGAAAATATATTGAAAATGTTTGTTATCTATCTCAATAGTATTACAGGCTTGTTATCATTTGATGTATAGAAGAATTATAGGTTCTACAAGCATTTGTTAAATTTGTGGCAATGCCTTTGAGGTATACTACAACGTTCTTGTTTCATTTGATGAGTGACTTCTACAAAAACTCCATTGACCAACTCATACACATAATACTACTTTTTCCAAGGTAATGCTAACAAAAGAGCTACGGTTAGCCAATTTATTATGCTAGTAAGATTATTGAAACTTCGTCCGAAATTCTTGACTCATTAACACAATTGTTGTTTGAAATTGAAAAACTTTAGGAAATATGACACTTAGTATAGTAGCCAATACTAGAAATGCCAATAATTTGGCTCGTCATGGTTTTAAATCATGGACATGAGAAAAAATTCTAATTCGAAGGGAGCTTGTGTCCCAATTTCAAGTTGTAGTCTTAGTTGCCCGTTCCGGAACGGAACACGTTTCACGTTCCGTTTTGGAACTTGGCCAATTTTTTTTTTGAAAAAATACGTAGTTTATAACAAAGCAATGGAGATTAAGGAACGGAATCAAGATATATAGCGTGGCTCAGAAAACGATTCTAGCTCGGATATATAACGTGGTTTTTAACAAAACAATGGAGATTAAGGAATGGAATCAAGATATATAGCGTGGCGCAAACATTGATTCTAGCTCGGATATATATAACATGGCCAATAGTGATTCTAGGATCAATGTGAGCAGCAATCAGAGAAGATATCAGAGACGAACAGAGATGGAGGACGTGGTGGTAGCTCATCAAATAGTTGTAATTTTTAACAAACAAATCGAGATTACCTTGACAAAGGAATATGCTTGAATTGTATCCTTTCCAGCGTTTCTGTTCTCTAGAGTCCCTCAATGCATTATAAAGCATCCCTCAATATATTGTCAAGAAGGAAGATTGCGAAGAAGGAAGATCACGAACAGCAGTTTGATACCTCTTTTTTGTCTAAAAAAAGTACGTTCCGAAATGTATTGTATGGAACATACTGTACGGAAGGTACAGTACGTTCGGCCCAAAAGGGTCGGAACGGGTTTCTAAGATTGTAGTGGATCTTAGGGAGAACAAGGAATGATAGGTTGATTTGAGTTTGATCAATGGCAAGGTACTAGATCAAACAAGAGGCTTGTGAAACTTGTTGAGTGGATCCTTTGGTATGCATGTGAAGTGAAGACCAGCCAAGGCATCCTCCATAGTAGCAACTTCACCATATCCATGATAAGATTTCTTTGGCAGAAATCACTTGCCAACTCTTTTGAAGATCATTCCATCAATTTGCCACCATATCCTTGTGCTTCCTCCCCATGCTTGATGATGATCTTTGACTTGAAAGCTCCACTTGCATAAAGATGGTTGCACCATAAAGAGTGACATCCTCATAAAGATCAAGATCATAAGATGAGAAAATGTGATGATTATCAAGATTTTCAATTCTAGCTTGACTAGTCGACATACTATGAACTTTTTCCATGATGAATCTAATCTTGAAATCAAACACTATCTTGATCTTCTTGAGCCTAAATACTTTCTCAAGGATGTAAGTGTCCTTCATGGATGATTCACTTAATCTCAAGAGAAGTTTACAAAATGCCCACAAAATGAAAAAACATGATTTTTCAAACTATGAGTAACAAACTCACTCTTGCTCTTACTAGACCTGACACAATGACTTGCTTTCAAAATGATTTGGAAACATATCTAAAACACCAATGACAAGAAATATGTCCATACAATAGGCATCATACAAGACTAGAATTGCCTTCCTTGAACTTTGAGATGTAGAAATCTCAATAAAGCAAGATGGTATATCAAGCAATGGAAGAGAATAAAAAGTGGATATGTTGAAATAGATACCACCTGAAAATTGCCCCTCTTTGCTATGAATTGTGAGCCACATAGACTCGGCCTTGCCTTTTGAAGATCCTCTTGAAACCATGTGTTGAGAAGACTCCTCCTCAAGCCTTGGCAAATCTCCATCATGCACTTGGACTTTTGGTAGATTTGAGAATCCTACCATCATCATCTTGATTCAAATTAGATCCTCCTTACTCCTTATGTGCAAAGGATTATTGACAAAGCATATGGATCTTAAGATCCCCAAAGTATCAACTATTGCAATCTTCATATCAAGCACCATTGATAAGAGATACCTCCAATTGAAGTCTTCATATAAGAGCCTTAGATTTGTGGAATAGATCTTGGTTTTCGATCACCACATCTTAGGAGATCAAAATCACACTTTGTGGCATTCCCACATGTGTGAAATTCAACATTAGGTACAACTTAATTGAGGTGTGTGAAAAATTGGCAAAATCTAGCTTTGTTATTTTTACAATTCTTGTTTATGAGAAAATCTCACATGTGTTGAGCATGTTCCCACATGTGAAAAATAGTCAAAAAAATGTTAGTCATGTTGAGTTAGGGGTACTCAAGGTCTTATTAGATATCTAGCCAAGCGTTTGATGTTCATTAGGCTATTTTTGGCATAAGAGGCAAAAAAGTCAAGTACACATGTAAAGGCTTGATTTGGCCAGAAGTAGAAAGTGATGTAGATTACCACATCTATTCCCACTTGCTACCACATCACCATCCCTCTAAACCAAGCAAGCATCTTTTCCAAAATCAACTTGGAAACCATCATCTAGCATCTTGCCAATACTAATGAGATTCATAGTGAGATGGGTGCGATTTTTTAGCAAGATTTTGGCAGTTTTGGCGAGCTTTTATGGTAGTTTTGATGGGCATAATCCAAAACATGTTTTTAGGTCTAAAAGAGTATTCTATATGCACGCACGTGATAATATGGACATTTAAACTTAACACATATTTATGAAATTGTTATGAATGAACAAGAGATTAAGGACTTCAATCCTCACAAAAACACAAATCAATTACAAATCTCTTTCGGTGTGGAAATATTGATTTACTTTCACCAATTTCTTTACTAAGGTTTATAAGTATCAGAAATGAAAATCAATTTTCATACTCAAAATAAATCCCGAATTAACCTTTGCTTCGGAAGCAGATGCATATTTTTGATCAGACAAAATTGCAGTTAAACTTAATGCGACAGTCTTTTAGAATGACAAATTTCTTAAATTGCATCACCAATGACGCTTTAGACATCATACACACTTCTTCAGAGCAAGCGGATGATCGTCTCTATCAACACGAGAGAAGTCTAGTAACACTTTCAAACACTACATAAGTCTCGATCTCCATTATTGTTGAAGGACAAAATTCCCTACTTGAAAAGATTCGCTCTTCATTCAAACTCCGCATACAATGTCAGTCTACAAAAATAAAGCTGGCGCAACCGTCTGCCGTAGATTCCCTCCCTGATCCGACTCCGCACTGATTCTACAGGAATTTATTTGACTGCTTTTGAACAGCTTTTAAAAAAAAAAAACCTAAGGGCATTATGAGGCATGAAAGTGACGTGACCTTATTTAACTGCCCACTATGAGATTTTATCAAATAAAGATTAAATTTTGGATAAAAGTTTTTAGAGCCCATAAAAGTATGACGTCATATAATCTTTTACTATTGGGATTCAAGTGGAATTTTTACCATGTTGAGCAGACAATCCTTAAATGGTCAAGCCACTTGAAGTCTGCAGCAGCTTTATCTGATGGAGAGACTGGAAGAAAATCCATTCTGCAATAACTCATCATCTATAGAAGAGTTTCTATCTTCCAGCAATAGAAAATCCACCAACAACATTAATTAAAGACCAAGCAAGCATCAACCCACTTCCAACCAAAAGGACTCGTAACAACCAATGCTGCCCAAATTCCCAGTAATATTTTAAATTTGTTTTTTGGTCATTGAAGAGATTTGTTACACTGCAATTACTTCAATTACACTACAAATCAATATGATCAAGCATACAAAAAAAATTTAAAAGCAAGACTAATATCCATTATTTGAGTAAATCTTCGCAGAACGATAAAAGAGTTGGTATAAGTAACGATGGTAGTATATGACTATATTTTTTGCTAATTATCAAAGTTGTGCAAGTCTTTCAAATATCTGGAGTACACTAAAGCATCACCCTCCACACAACAATATGGTCGTCCACTTTTCCTTGCCACTCTTGCAAGGCCCCCAACACTAGCAAACAAATCTACAATCCCTTCTCCTTTCTTTGTGAAGGTTTTTGCAAGATACCTGCAACAAGGACATCTAGTCTTCATTTGAGGCACTCACTAACAAAACAGCACATTCACAAAATTAGAAAAAAAATGACTAGATACAGTTTAATGAATTACTTGTAGAATGTTGGTGACCTCTCAACACCCCCTCGAACATCACGAGTTTTTTTTTTAATCAAATTTCTTTAATTGTCGTCTTTGCAAAATTTTGTTTTTCTTTCCTTTTATTATATTTATTAATTAATTGCTATTTATTATTGTTTACTTTTAGATTTAGTGAATCTTTTTTTATTTAATGCGTATATTTACACGTGTCATAAAACATCATTCACATTTAAATTCATATTTATGACCACGTGGAAGACTGCGTAGGCATGATTATATATTTTTTAAATTTAAACTGTCTTTATTTATTATTTCTTAGTCATTGCTTTTTATTTATGAATGTGACAATTGTGTTGCCACGTAATCATTGTCTCCACTGCGTCATTGTTAAAAGCTCTAATTTTCTATTTTCACTTCACACTTTCTTTTTACCTTCTTGCTCTCTATCACTCGCTGCTTTTGTGCTTGCTACACTCTTCTATCAATCTGCGATCATATTTGAAATCAAAATGGATGCAAGTACGAGCAACAACGCAACCATTAACTAGAAGATACGAACATCTATCCGCCTTGCTTCAATTCAGTATCTACTGGATCGTTGCAAGATTGGAAATTTGAAAGTGGACCCCTCTATTGTGTTGTCAGAGGTTAGCACCGAGTTAGTTCACTCTATCCATACGATGGCTGACTCTGATTTCCAGGTTTCATTGTGGAACACTACTTTTTCAGTGAATGAAACTATATTTTCTAAAGCTCTTGGTTTGCCAACTGATGGGATAGCCAATGTTATGACCAAGGATGCTATTGATGAGTCGACTTATTTTTTGTCGAACTGCTACGTATCTAGCAAGGGATATACGATCACCATGGTGAATGATGCGTAGATGAAGTTTTTCTGCAAGTACGCCAACCAGGTGCTCTTCATCACCGATGCTGATGCAACAATTTCAGCACAAAATTTTGGTTATCTTATTGATGCTCTAGCTAGTCAGCCGGTTTGCTTTGGTTCCAACGCCTACAAAGCATTTTTGTGTTGGATAAAGCATAAGAAGGTTGCTGCAGTGGGAGCAGATATCTCGCGGTTGTGCAACTATTTCGACATTCTTATAACTCAGACAGAGTTGGGAGTGTTGCAGGAAGGATGTCAGCACCAACATAGATTGATCTGTCAAGCCTCTGGCAGGGCGCTCAACAAAACCAACCAGTAGCTTCTTCTGCCATGGAAGTTGATGCAGGAGCAGAGAAGGAAGCTATTGACGCAAGTGAGGATGCTGCTGCAAAAGCTTCTATAGCAGACGAAACTTTAGCTATCGTTCCCATTTCTGCTAGGACCAAGCAGAAGGACTCTGCATCTACAGACGATGAAGAAACTGTCTCCGACAAAGGCAAAGGAGCAGAGGAGAAAGTTGTTGACTTGCAGGCTATTCTTATATGTCAATGATGAGGGTGTGTGTAATCCAATTTGTCTAAAGATGAACTCTATTACACACACCCACAAAATAGCGAGGAGCAATATTAAAAAAATTCTGGAACTCTTTCAAGTACCAGCTGCAACAGCCTATACGAAGCTCAAAATGGTTGATGCAGAGGTAAGCATTTTTTAAAATCGGTTCGCACGCTTTTAGTGTTTGTAGATTACCAAGAGCATATCGCGTGCATTGATCCGATTCCGTCAATATTTTTTTTTATATCGGTTCGATGCGCGCTTGTTGCCTTTGTAAATTTTAATATCATCTCGTGCGCGTTGATCCGATATTGCATAAAGTTTAAATTTTGTTAGTAACTTTCGTATATATTTGAATACTACAGTCCTTCCAACAGGTTGATTCTGTCAACTATGGTTGGTATATGGTATTCAATGCCAAAAAAAATTTCAATTGGCTTGCACAACAAGATAAGCTTCCGAATATGATGGAGGTAATCTATTAGTTAACAATAACATTCAGATATTCCTAATTCATCCTTCGTACGCTTATTATATCTAGAATCTTTTAGAAGAATCTTCATGAACATCTTCTAACATGTCCCTAGTGCGAATTTTGTGACAGCCCCTTGGCACTTGTGTATGTCTTTGACGTGGGCGCATGTGGCGTTGTGAGCCATAATTCTGTAAGAAGGAAAAGTGAAAGGGTGGAGAAAAAATAGGGAAGGGAGAAATGGAAAAAAAATTGTGGCAACAATTTATGTAGAGAAGGGGGGGGTGGGGAGGACAAGAAGGGTGCATGTACAAAATAAATGATGAAAAATAAGAAAAGGAAAATGAAAAGAATGGTGAAAAACAAGGAAAAATAAGAATGAGTCCATGAATTCATTTTGTCGGACGCTTTTTTTTTAAGAGGATACAGATGCTGGATCAACGGCTCATTAAGCTTGTTCTATCTATTTGCCCTTCTTATCTTCGGCATCTCAATTTTGGTGGTGGGTCGCAGTGACCAATCGGAAAAATCGGGATCACAATGAGCTGGACGTCAAGGATTGCGCGTGGATTGGGTCAAATGTCGGGTGCATATTTCTCATGAAGCCCGTCATTCAGTTTTTATTTCTTTCAATATGCAGAATGTTGGAGTTTAATCTTACTCATACCTACCTAATTCTATCTTTTGAGAACTCCTATCCATTGTAGATATTCACCTCTCATAACATCTTGTAGAAATGAACTATTATTCAAGATAGTTTACCATTTCACATATTTGAACAGTCTACAGAAATACATCTAAATTTAAAACAGAACAAAGTCGACACAATTCGACTTTGAGACTCAATTTGACATCTTATCAAATCGACTATCGACTATCAACTCATTGTCGACTATCGACCTAGACTCAACTATCGACTATCGAACTATTGAATTGACAATAATCATGATACCACCCAGAATGAAGTATTTTCTCTACTGAATCCAACGTAGACAACGTCATTGCTTGATTATGCTACTGTATGCAAATAATCATCACTATTACCAATTGACTATAGTTCACAATGTAGAATGTACTGATGAAATTAGTCTCTTCTTGTTAACATCATTTAGTGTTATACACATCATTTACAAGAATTGATTAGATGATAAACTCTGTTACTTTGTATTTATATAGACACAAAGTAGGATCAGTAGAATCGATCAATGCAATCAATGCAATTGATCTTAATAGATTATCTGAGTCGCTAGAATCAAAATCTATCGACAAAGAGTGACAGAAATATAAGACAATAGAGGGATTGGCTTATCTATTAGTTGCATATTTAATCAACTGAAGAAGCATAGTAGGATCACAACACTTAGCGCACTAATACTATGAACCTTATCGGTCACAGAATTCTCTTTCATGATCGTTGTATTCCAACAACTTCAATTTACAGATTCTCTATTACTTATGAATGTGTTAATCACAGTCAAATGTTCTCATGCTTTCTCTCACAACAACACCCGCCGCGATTTGTGACATATTTTGCGACGTGAATCGCGAGTTTAATTTTTTTTTAATTCATCGCGGAAGTCGGAAAAACACGTCCCTATAAGGTCGTCAAAATCCGATGACTTTAAAATACGTCGCAGTTCAACAGGCACGACATGCAAGACACCACAGAACCAAATTCCGGTGATGTGAACAGGTGCTGACCTAGACGTCGCATTGCGACGTCTGACCTGGACGTCGCAATGTGACGTCCTACGTGGACGTCGGATTGAGACATCCAAAGACGTCGCAATCTCTTTGACGTGGCTGTCGCATTGCGACGTGCTAAAATTTAGTCGGATTCCGACGTCTGTAAACACATAATGATCCAAAAATTTCACCGACGGATGTCCAACGCCCATCCGACGTATCCTTGGACGTCGGAATCCAACATCCGACGTTTGTTAACAGAATGATCAAAAAATATGTCCGACGTCTATCCAACGCGTTAGGACGTCGGATTCCGACGTCCCAATTATATAAATAAAAAATAAAAAATGCATAAAAAGTAGTGCACGCATTTCTCTTGGGCTGTTCTTGGAGTTACATTCTTGGAGAAGCGATGTTCGTGAATTGTTTTTAAAACAATATTTTTGAGTTGCATTCAACATCTGGATCAAACAACAAACCAAGCATGAGGTACTTTTCATTCTTAAACTACTTTTCATTTTATATTTCATGTTCATTATTTCATGCATTACTTCATGTTCATTATGAATGACAATACTTCATGCATTACTTCATGGCAATATTTTATTACATTACTTCATGTTCAATATGCTTTGTGCACATCATAAATTTTGTTTATATTTTTAGATATAATATTGATTGTTGTTTTGAAATCCGACATTTCTTAGTTGATTATAACGTCAATCCACATCTCTAAATTTGACATTGCAATTTTTAAAAAAAAAACATTGCACATATAAAAGCAATGGCAATATAGCACGATCATTTGCAATAATAATATTTTTCATAATATGAATTAATGTATTACAAAATTACATAATTTGTGCTTTAATGTCACACGAGTCTTTCTAGATCTAACATCAACTAAAACTTATAAACCTAATCTACTCGTCGTCGTCATGACATCCAGTCTGCATGAACACAAGCAAACAACCTACATTAATATTTAATACTTGATCGTATTAAATTCAATAAAATTGACGTCGAAATACAAACCACATTAGTATAAATACAAAAACTAGTACCTACATTTGGAAGATGACCCTCGCTCTTTAGTTTGTCGACTAATGCGTCGTACAATTCCCTGAAGGCAAATTCGTACTCCTCCTTAGTTGGCAGACGTCCGTAGTCCACCAACTATCCATGCATTCAATTGAAGTTGAAATTGATTTAGGGCTACGTTGAAGCAGCTAGTCATAATGCATATTAAATAATAAAAGGATATAAAATCAAAGATAAACTATAAGAGTAGTGTAAGTTCACCTACCATGCTTGCTTGCAATCCCGCCTTTTCACTCGAGCCCAACCTAGGATTGCCTATCCCATGCATCCTAGCGGTCGTAGCATCTTTCTGAATCTTGTATTTATCTGGTGTTCGTTCATCCGTTTTTACATGGTTTCAATCACTTCTTGAACACCAGGAAGGCTTGGATTGCCCGTCCCTATAAGCTCGTCATGCCATATCACGACGATGCCTAATCCATAAGCTCATATGCTTATGAATTTCCTTCTCCTCAAATTCCTCTTTTTGTTGGAATTCGTCACGAAGGGTACCAATAACCTGTCGTTTATTGACGGTAGGTTGTTCGAACCATTTCCTAAATAATATGTAGCCAAAATGACGTTGGCATAAAGAATAGAGTCGGTCCAAAACCACCCTTCCTTTTCTATCGGCAATTATATTGCCTTGAGGATCCACGTCATAATAAGGATTTGTGGATGACTCTTCGGTGGGGGCGGGAGCCGCGGCCTCTTGTGAGGGCCCACCCTCATTTTGGCTAAGCATATTTTGCAATTGTGTTCTTTGCTCGGGAGTTAATGATTCATATAAACTTTTTACAAAGTCTTCCGAGCTTTCACCACTACTGGACCCCGACATGATTACTACATTCATAAACATACAATACATTACAATAAACCCTAATATATTGAAATGAAGTAGAAAGAAAAATCGATTACAGAACTTTAATGCATGTTGGAGTGAGACTTTCATACCTGTGCTAACAAAAGAAGAGAGATATGCATGTAGAGCTCGAACCTGCACCAAGATTGGCATAAGAATCATGTAAGCGACAATGTATAAGAATAGGTATATCTAAAAATTAAAACATTAGAATCATACAATGATTTTATGTTATTTGTATTTTGTACTTGTGCATATATGCAGTTTATCACAACGAGATGAATTACATTCAGATCAGCTAGCGATAAAGACAGTACTCAAGTTAACAGGGTAAGTAATAAACATGCATGTGTTCTTGTTCATAAAAACTTGTTATTATAAGTTAAAATATTGTGCTAAAGTGACATGTACTTGATTTTTGTTTTTCGTAGAGAAATTATTTTCAAAATAAAATATGGTGCACATGCCTCAAGTGTGATGGACAAAAGATGCGTGAAAGACGCATTGTTGAAAATCATTTGTGAAAGTTTGGACGAAAAGAAGGTGGTCAACCATCGAATTTGGAAGACGTTGAGGTTTGTTAATTTTATATGATTGTTTTTTATTATAATCTTTGTCAATCTATATATGTCACTTTTGAAATTTGTTTCATGTGTGTAGCCAATACATCGAATGCCATTCCACAGAGTTGATCCATCCGTCTTTAGTTACAATCAATGTCAAGTTTTAATAGACATGAGAAAACAAAGAATGAAACAAATTAAAGAGGCAAACACAATTGGAAAAGAGAATAATCAACTTGATTCTAATGATTATGATGATGAGGTGCAACATGATGAAGCAATGCACAACATGTTTGAATCTTACTTTGAAACAAATGAGAATGATGATACGCATGCATCTTCTAATGAAAACGGAGATCACAAACAATTTGAGATGGATGAAGACGAGATTCTATTGCACAAGGAGGCAGACACTCATCTATATCTTGGAGCATCCATTTCGAGACTAGCTACGTCAATTCTTATTCTAAACCTTCAAGCAACATACAAATGGAGTGATCGTAGCGTGACATCTTTATTCGGGTACTTAACGCATAACACAACTATTATACTTTATAGCATATTTACATCAAGTTATTTTTTTTTCCTTTTCTAACAACTCACATTGCTCTTTTTTTAGGTTGTTGCATCGAATACTTTTGAAAGAAAATGTGATACCTAAAACGCGAAAAGAAGCACGAAAGATGATGACCGTGCTTGGAATGGATTACGACACAATACATGCATGTCTAGAAGACCATGTTCTATATAGAGGTGAGCATTCATAAAAGCTTCAATGTCCAGTGTGTAACGCTTCACGTTTTTGAGATGACGTACAAGGGGATAAAGTGCCACGAAAAGTGTTACGACATTTTCCAATTATCCCACGATTGCAACATTTATTTTGATGTAAATCTTCGGCACAACTAATGGATTGGCATGTCAAAAATCGATCTACAGATGATGTGATGCGAGTACTAAGTGATTCACCTGCATGGAAACATATTGAGGACCAATGGCCCGAGTTTAAAAACGAACCTCGTAATTTGAGATTTGGCCTTGCTATGGATGGCGTAAATCTTTTTAGCGTTCAAGCGTCAACTTGGTCCACATGGCCAGTTGTGCTCGTTAATTACAACATACCTCCATGGTTGAGTATAAAAACGGGACACTTGTTATTGGCTTTATTGATTCCAAGAAAGTACAAGGCCAAGAACATGGATGTGTATCTTGCATCTTTGATCGATGAATTGTGTATTCTTTGGAATGGTATTCACGCTTACGACATCTCGAGACCTTTACAACAACGAAACTTCGTTGTTCGTGGAATTTTAATGTGGATGATGCATGACTACCCCGGTTTAAGCGAATGTTCAGGTATCCAACGTTTTAGGTTTAATCCGTTTTAGGGTTTAACGTTTGAGTATATTTAACTAAGCTTATGTTTAATTTGGTTTCTGAACTATGCAGGTTTAACCACATCGGGTTACAACGCATGTTATATTTGTGGACCACTTTTGGAGGGTCGAGACAGCACAAATATGTTAAAAAAAGTGGTGTACGAAAATCATCGCAAATACTTGCCGCTTGATCATCCTTTTCGAAGGTGGAATAGGCGATTTTTTGGAGGGCGAGGAGATAATCCTCTACCTACCCCACCACCCCCACGCATGGGAGTAGCGGAATGGCATGGTGAATGGCTTAAACATCACGACGTTAATTCTTCATGGAATGAATCCATTGATGGTATGAGACGTTAATTCTTCATGGAATGAATCCATTGATGGTATGAAACAGTTGTCTATTTTTCATAAATCACCCTACTGGAGGAATTTATTGATAAACCATGTATTGGATCCTATGCACATATTCAAAATCGTCGGTGAATCCTTATGGAACCACATCATTGGCATAAAAGACAACTCCGCAGCTCATAAAGATCTACAAATGGCCGATGTGAAAAGATCCTATTGGATTCAATACATCGAAGGTGGAGATGAGATTCTACCTAGCGTGCCATGGATTCTTACAAAAGAGCAACTTTCATATGTTAAACATGTCATAAAACAAATGAGAACTCCAACAGGCTATGCTTTATGCAAGTCATTTACCAAAGATGGTAAATTAAGTGGATTGAAATCACATGATTGGCATAAGATGTTGCAATTCATACTTCCACTTTCTATTCGAGGTCTTTTCAACGATGACGTACGAAATACGCTTTACAATTTGTCATCGATGATTAGGTTTGTATATTTTTTTAAGCACTTGTATAAATATGTGATATTTTAATTTTCTTATGTGTTAAACAACCTAATGTACTATCAATCTTGCAGGTGGATATTCTCAAAAGAAATAAAAAATAGTGAATTAGATTCCATGAAAATCCAAATGATTGAAATGGTATGTTTGTTGGAAAGAGATTTTCCAACTTCCTTTTTGGATATACAATTTCATCTTCTAGTGCATTTGGTCAAAGAAATATCAATTGCAGGACCTGTGCACACTAGATGGATGTTCTACCTTGAGCGCTTTATGAAAGTTTTGAAGGGCTTTGTGAGACAAAAGGCAAGGCCAGAAGGTAGCATTGCAGAAAGTTGGCTTGTACAGGAATCTTTGTTTTATATCCCCGAAATAATCTCACAATTGCATCCTGCAAGTCCAAAAATGTGGTGTGAAGAAGAAGATGAACGTGTTAAGGGTGAAGTACCACAAGGAAATGGTGTGCAAAAAAGACTTTCACCTCAATTAAAAGAGAAAATTGACACATTCATATTATATAATTGTGGACAAATGAAAAAGTATATTTCAAGGTATGAAGAAGCCAAAAAAGGAAAGAAACATAACATTGAAACGAAGAAGAAACATCAATCGAAGAAGAAGAAGGGCATTGGAGAACGACGAACCTTTGGAGCCTTTACTTTCAAAATGCTCTCGTGAATGGGTTTTTGATACGATGCTAAAAGCATCCGAAAACGGAGAAGAAGTGACCGAATCAGAATGGGAATTTGTTCGCGGATGTGGATGAAAGGTTAGTGTAATATTGTTTATGTAAAGTTTTGTTTGTGTACTACTCAATATGTGAATAGTATTTCTAATTACACACATTTGTTTTTTTTTTTTTGTGTTTTAATATACATCATACACTGCCATGTGGGCATATGGACACCATTATCGTGTTGAGAGAGTTGACAACAAGCGACGTACATATGATTGTGGTATAATGGCCAACTTTCAACAAGAGAGTCGCTCTAGTGCGAGAGACCCTAATATCATTTCGGGTGACCTAGACTATGTCGGCACATTGCAACATATTTATGAAGTCGATTACGAGACTAACGACAAATACTTTATTTTTGACATAAAATGGTTTAAGGTCATCTATCGTGGAACTCTCATGACACTTTAGTATTGCCATGACATTGCGAACAAGTGAGACTCTAAAATTTCAATGTCATTAATATTCGCAATCCAATTATTTATGTATCAATCTTATAATACTAACTTAATTTTTTTTAATTCTTTGGCAGATTATATTCCATCCAGATCGAATAGAACCAAGATGGTGGTATGTGATCCAACTTAATGCAAGAAAACGACGCGTGTTTGAAGGAAAAGATATTGTTGAATTGGATACACACGACGAACCACCACCCAATTTTGGCGACGTTTTGGAAGAACCTGAACCACTCATCCAAACTCGAAATGATGTCGAAATGATGGGAGAAGAAAGTACAAATGAAAATGATGAGATTCCTACGATCGTACAAGACCAAATTGGGGGTAATTTGAGGGCCCCACATTTGGATGAGATAGAATTAGAAGAAGAGGAGATTGAATATGAGGGTAACTCACATCATGAAAGAGACACGAAATTGACGATTATACCTAGACCTAGATTCAGATGAGTGTCAAGAGTTGTGTGATGACGAAAATGATGTAAATGATGAGAATGATCTACGATTATCTATCATTCTTTTTTTTATATTCATCGCAATATTTTTTATGTATATTTTTATAGCTAGAGTTGAATGTGATGAATATAATACCCGAACCTTGCGGTTATGTCCTATTTCAGAATGTCACCACATATTCCCTCCCTGCGACGTGTAGGTTTTTTCATGCAAGTTGAAAAGATTAGAACCTCGCCTTTAACGGGAGAAAAGTAAGGGCTACACACCTTCCTAGGATTGGGGATTTTAATTATCTACATTTCACCTTTGCATATTAATTAATTGCTAGTGTATGCGATAAAATACGATATTGCTTTGAACAAAATGAAAATTATGAATTACATTACAATTTTTTACTATGTTAGATAACGTATTCTAATAATAAAACAAATTGAAACAACACAAACTCACCAGTAAACTCACTCGAAGCTTAAGTGCAAACGTGCAATTGCTCGCTCTTTAAACGCTTGCTCTCTTTTTTTTTGAATATTTTTGTCACATGCACAAGCCATTAGAAAATAACATTATATTACACAATTGAACCATTATTATAAGCAAATTCAAACATACAATTACCATCAAACATTATCTAGTCATCTACTACTATAAATCTTAATCAAAACACACACACACACATACACTCTCTCTCTCTCTCTCTCTCTCTCTCTCTCTCTCTCTCTCTCTCTCTCTCTCTCTCTCTCAAAATCCAATATAAATTCAATCAAACACTATGACTAAACTAATGCATAAATAGAAAACACACACACACACATACAGACACACATTCTCTCTCTCTCTCTCTCTCTCTCTCTCTCTCTCTCTCTCTCTCTCTCTCTCTCTCTCTCTCTCTCTCTCATCTTAAATTCAAAATGCAAAACACAACATATACACACTTCCTCTCTCTCTCTCTCTCTCTCTCTCTCTCTCTCTCTCTCTCTCTCTCTCTCTCTCTCTCTCTCTCAAATCTTAAATCTTAAATCAATGTAAAATGCTAAACATGCTCACAAACACACACACACACTCTCAATTTCAAAACACATACACATCCTCTCAAACACACATACACTATCTTAAATAATTCTAACAATCTATTAATAACAATATTTATAATTTTATATTAAACACTATTTATGTATTTATCACTCTTAAATACCCTAAACTAATGCATAATACAAAAAACAAACACACACACACACACACACACTCACTCACTCTATTCATCTACTACCCTAAATCTTAATCAAATCACACACACACTCTCTCTCTTTCTTCATTATCTTAAATTCAAAATGCAAGACACAATACATACATACACACTTCTTCCCTTTTCTCTCTCTCTCTCTCTCTCTCTCTCTCTCTCTCTCTCTCTCTCTCTCTCTCTCAAATATTAAATCTTAAATCAATGTAAAATGATTAACATGTTTAAAAACTCTCTCTCTCTCTCTCTCTCTCTCTCTCTCTCTCTCTCTCTCTCTCTCTCTCTCTCTCTCTTTCTTTTTCTTTCATTTATCCTAAATAAATAAAAATCTAACAATCTATTACTACCATAGATTATGTATTTATCTATAATCTTAAATTCTACATCAATGTAAAATGTTAAACATTATCTCAAATAATTCTAACAATCTATTATAAACACTATCAAAAATTAATCTATTATAAACACTATCACAATCTATTATAGAAAACAAACACTCTCTCTCTCTCTCTCTCTCTCTCTCTCTCTCTCTCTCTCTCTCTCTCTCTCTCTCTCTCTCTCTCTCTCTTTTAAAACTTTATTTTAAAAAAAAAGACTCCAATATCTTTAACCATACATGTACACTTCACCTTCTCTCTCTCTCTCTCTCTCTCTCTCTCTCTCTCTCTCTCTCTCTCTCTCTCTCTCTCTCTCTCTCTCAAATTACAAATCTAATAATCATAAATCTACTATCCTAAATAATACTAATAATCTATTACAAGACCATTCAAAACCATTTTAAATCAACGCAAAATTTGAAAACACACACACACACACTCTCTCTCTCTCTCTCCATCTCTTTTGTTCTTTCACACTCTCTATCTCCTCTTCAAACAAACAAACAAACATCAACCTCAAACAAACAAACAAAAAGCAAAACAAACAAAAATCAAGCACCAACCTCAAACAATGATCTTCAAGCACTGATCTTCAAGCACCTTCAAGCCCTCAAGCACTAATCGCCCTCAATCGCTCCAAAGACGCTCAAATCTGCAAAAGACAAAGTGAAAGAGAAGGCGCTGGATCGCGCGAATTGGAAGATTGAAACAGACATCGGAATCCGACGGCCTCCAAACACGTCGGAATCCGACGTCTGTGCCCATTCAGGCCCGGACAGATTCCGTGGACAGGCTTTTGGCATGCTGACGTGGACGTCGGAATCTGACGCACGTCGGATTACACGTATTTTTGTTTTAAAAAAATGTGTGACAGGTCATATCCATGTCTGCAAGTCGGAATCCGACATGTCGAATTCCGACTTGCCTTTGAAAAATTGTTTGCCGCCCATATTTCCCGATCGCCGGACTGTGAATTTCAGATTTTTTACTGGAACGTCGGACCTCAACGTGTCGGATTGCGACGGATTATGAAATTTTCGATTATACGTCGGACGCGGACGTCGAAATTTGCGCGATATGTTATTGTGTCTCTTTATTTGATGCTCTTATTCCATAGATTAATGTAGAATATCTAACAAAGAATGCATGGTTGTCATAGATGTCTAAATTATTCGCACTCTTCATGGTTGTCAACAACACCTATGGAACACACTCTATTAAGTCAAACGAATGATCCACCTATCTAGCGATTAGTCTGAACATCGAAAGATCGATCCTTAAATTTATTGTTTTATTCTTCTTGGGAGAACTATTCAAACACTTTGTTGCTTCAGCGACATCTCCCCAACACAAACTAGGTTGCTCTCTCTTCTTCTTTTTATTAACTCTGTTTTCTAACAAATTCTTCAAAGGTGTTGCCAGCTTTGCTTGATTATCTATGAATCTTTGAAAGAATACAATAAATCCAAGTGGAAAGGATACATTGAGGATGATGATTTGTGAGAAAAGGTTAAAAGCATAACGAAGAATTTTCCTAAGTTCCACTTCTGAGAACAAAAGTAGTTCAATTTTTATTTTTGTTTTTATTTTATTTTTGAGGAAAGGGGGGGGGAATGCTACATTCATGTCCTATCCTGAGGATTCAAAACAATCTTTGACATGAATATTTAGCACTCCAATGTACAAGTTTGTTAGTTCCACCTTGTCATTCAAAACTAGGCCAGAAAAAAAATTAATAATTTTGTGAGGGGCCAAGCACTCCAATTAGGGCATGTGGAGCAATGCTTGGTGCTTACTTATATACTTATAGTATCAATATGAGTACAACAAAATTTGACAATAAAATGCTTATGGATGGAAATTAGAGACAGTATTTCCACCATGACCCCTTAGTGGCCAATAATCTGAAGCAGAGCCAGTCCCTGAGAATAGACAAATTTTGCGATAATCAAGTAATGTGGGAGTTTAAAAGCACAAAGCATATTAGGTAGTATTTACATTTGAGCTATAAGCTTTTGTGGGATCCTGAGCTGCTAGCAAAAATATCTGTCTATGGGTTGGATTACTACTTAAAGATCTTGACTGTGATGAGTATCTCTCTTGTCATTTTTTCTTCCTAACTCAAGTTCTATTTTGATTCGTGACTGTTAATGTCCTTTTTTTTCAGGTTGCTCTCATCTTGCAATCACCAGACATGTCAAAGCCCGTTAAGAGTGATGCTACATTGTGATTATATCATGCATATGACATATAAAACACCATCTGTGGGCAGCTACATTTGTTGTCCTTTGAGAGCAACTTCACTACCAAAATCCTCCACATGAACAGCTCCCATCTTTGAAGTGATGAAATCGATTTGCATCCCGCACTGAAATTGTCCGCCCAGTAATCTTCGATATGAAGGCAACTGCATTGTGGCAGTCAGGACAACTTCTAAGGTTCTTTATAACAAGGATAGGTTCAGGTGAGGAAGTGCTGATAAGTCCAAAAGCTATTGCCAGCTTCTCACTGTGCCCACACAAGGCCAATAGCTTGCTCTCATCACCTTTTCTATGCAAGACAGATTCCAAATGTGGAACATAACCTTCCTCTTCCATCTGCATGCTTAATTTCTTCAGTTCTGCGTAGATCTCCTTAGCTCGTGGATGAGTTTTATCACCCACCACAAACACATGAACCTTTCCATCAACCTCAATCCAGCTCTGCCCTGGCGTTTTCCATACCTGCCCATCAGTTCTCATTTTTTGTATCTCCTCTACCCTCTCCCACATGTAAGCTGCAGCATAGATGTTGGACATGAGAACATAGATTGCGGCTGCATTTGGACTGTGTCTTCGAGCAGCATCGAATGTCCGTCTACCAATTTCAACATTGCCAAACTTACGACATGCACCGAGCAACGTAGTCCATATTATAAGACTCGGTGGCATTGGCATTTCCAGCAGTACCTCCTCTGCCTCTTTCAAGAGCCCGGCGCGACCAAGCAGGTCAATCTTGCACCCAAAATACTCAACAGTAGGAGAAATGCCATATTCTTTGGTCATTCTCTCAATATATTGCAGTCCAGTATCCACCAAGCCTGCATGACTGCAGGCACTGAGAACATGTGTGTAAGTGAGTTGATTTAAGCTTGTCCCTGACCTCTCCATTCTTTCCAGATACTGCAGGGCCAATTCACTTTCCCCATTGCGAGCATATCCTCCAATCAAAGCATTCCATAACTCTATGCCTTGTTTTGGGAACTGTTCAAAAATTTCTTGAGCATCAACCATGCTCCCACATCTTCCATACATTTCAATAAGATGAGCAGCCAAAGTGCTTGACCACAAGCTTCTTTGAACTATTTCAGCATGTATCTCCTTGCCCAACCTTAATGATCCTGCCTTCCCACAGCCCTTGAGCATGTTACAATAGGTCTCTTCATCTGGAACCACCCCTTCCTCCAGCATTTTTCCAAACATTTCCATAGCCAACTGACATTCTTCTTGATAAGCATACCCTGAAATGATTGCAGTCCATGTCACTACATCCCGATCTTGTAATTTGTCAAATACTTGCTGGGCATCCACCATGCTTCCACATTTCACATACACATCTACTAGAGTGGTGCCCAAAAATTTATCAAATTCCAAGCCCGTCTTTGTAATTTCAGAATGTATAAACCTGCCCTTTTCCAGGCTTGCTATTTTCACTGGCTTACCATAGATTACCTTTTCATGCTCTAATGCTGCCAAGCTGGTACATGCCTTCAAGAGAGCAATGAAAGTTCTATCATTGGGGACCAAGCCTTTGCCTTTCATTCCAGTGTACACTCTCAATGCCGACTCGCCATCGTTTTGCCGAACATACCCTGATATTAAAGCATTCCAGGACCCAACATTTTGCTGAGGTAAGTTGTCAAATAGTTGCTGTGCATCCTTCATGCTACCACATTTGGCATATATATCTACAAGGGTGGTACTAACAAGTGGATCAGAATTCGAGCCTGTCTTCAGAAGAAGAGAGTGTAGGTGCTTAACCTTTTGCAGGCTCCTTTCTTTAACTGACTTGTCATCAACTACCTTTCCATCTTCCAGCGCAGCCAAGCTGCCACATGCCTTTAGGACAGCAACAAAGCTCCATGCATCAGGAACTATGCCTGCACCTTGCATTTCTGTGAACAATTGCAGAGCTAACTCGATCTCACCATGCTGAATATACCCTAAAATTAAAGCATTCCATGTTACCACATCGCGGTGTCTCATGTTGTCAAAGACCTGCCTAGCATCCACCATGCTTCCACATTTGGCATACATATCTACAAGGGAATTATGCACAAAAATGTCAGTATCCAAGCCCATTTTCACAATTTGAGAGTGTATCAGCTTTCCCTTCTTTAAGCTCCTTGTTTTGACTGACTTTACACCAGCCATCTTTCCAGCCTCCACAGCTGCCAAGCTTCCACATGCCTTCAGGACAGCAACAAAGGTTCTACCATCAGGCACCATTCCTTCCTCATGCATCTGCTGGTAAAATTGTAATGCTAACTCACCCTGGTCTTTTTGAGCATACGCTGAAATCAATGTAGTCCATGTTACCACATCACGCTGTTGCAAGTTATTAAAGACCTGCAGTGCATCATTCATGCTTCCACATTTTGCATACATGTCTATAAGAGCATTACCCACAAAAATGTTGGACTCCAAGCCTATGCTTATGATCTGAGAATGTATGAACCTCCCCTTCTCCAAGGTCCCTGTTTTCACATACTGCCCATTAGATTCTTTTTCATGCTCCGTTGCTGCCAAGCTGCCACAAGCTTTCAAGACAGCAACAAAGGTTTGACCATCCGGGATGATTCCTTCATCTTGCATTTGGGAATACAGTTGCAATGCTACATCAGCCTTGCCTTGCTGAGCATACCCTTGTATCATTGCAGTCCATGTCACCACGTCGCGGCATGACAAATCATCAAAAATTTGCATTGCTTCTATCATACTACCACATTTCAGATACATGTTTAGGAGAGTGGTGCCCACAAAAATGTCAGACTCATATCCATATTTTACAACATCAGCTCGAATCAGCTTCCCTAATTCTAGATCCAACTTCCTACTGCATGCTTTCAGAATGGAATTCATCGTAGATTTGCTAGGTCTAAAACCTTCTGCTTGCATTTTCTGGTACATTCTTAGAGCCTCCTTCACTCTATTCTTGTTCATGTATGCTGAGATGAGTGCATTCCAAGCGAATTCATTTGGCCGAGGCAGCCTGTTAAATACCTTCTCAGCATCCACAAGACTCCCACATTTGACAAACATATCCACCATCCTACTCCCCAAGTAGCTATCCACCTCGAGTCCTCTCCCAAAAATGTGACCTTGCACTAGCTTGGCTTCTACCAACCTTTTGCACCTTTGCATAATGCTAGCATATACCTCAGGTGACACTGATAGACCCTGCTGATCCATGATACGTAATGCATCCAAGATCTCCATGAGGGGTGCTTTTTGGCACAGAGCACTAAGATCAAATTCACCAGCTTGTCCATTATTTCTGGAACTGCAGGATCCACTTGAAGAGACATTTGTTTAAGTCACCTATATACAACCAAAAAAACAAAAATCAAGCATGCTCCATTCCACTAGCTGCTCCACTTTTGAAAAATATGTCCTAGTGATGCAGCCAATAAAAAAACCATGTAAACAATTCCACGTTCCTTCAATAAAAGACTGGTAATACCCGCTTCAACGGAGCTAGTTTGATGGATTTATTTTTATCAATTTACAGCACTTCCACTGTGAACAAGATTTTTGCAGTAATGCAGACATACCTGATCACTTTCTGAGTTTGGTATTCACAGTCAAAGCCTGGTGTTTCTATGATCAATGCTCTTGATCCAGGAACAGCTTGTGATTTTGACCATTTGCCATCATCTGCTATATTTGTCAATCTTACCCCACTATCAAATAGGGCTTTTGATTGAAAAAAACTATTGAACTTCTCTCCTGTACACATGCCACTCCATGTGCCATATCTCGAGATGGCCTTCTTTGATGCATCATGCTCAGAGACCCCCATATTTATCCTCACCTTGCTGAATTTGTTGTCCCAGCATTGTGAAGAATTCAGGAAGTAACTTACCGAAATCTGCTCTGCGTGATTCATTACAAGTATTTATCCCCTTTCACAGATAATATTGAGCTATCGCAAGGCCTCAAAGGGTGTTATGTGGCAGATGAGTCAACACAAACCCATGTGAAAAGTCAAGAAGAAGAAAATTTTCTTCAACCATGTACCCAGCAGGCACCACAAAGACCTTACCTTGCTAACCCAGCTTCCAAATCTCGCAGCTTTCAGCTCTCAAAGATCACTACAGATAGTATAAATAGTGAGTTTGAGCTATAATTGAAGCATTACTGAGACAGATGGCGATCAAAAAGAGCTGTGAAGGGACTGAAGAAAGACAGACAGAAACAAAGGAAGGAAGGATAGAGCTGAATTGGGCGATAGAGCTGAAGCTTGCACTACTATTCCATTGTATTTTGAAAGAGAAAAGCTCAGGCATTCGAAACAGCCATGGCCACTGTGCACTGAGCGACCATGGCCACTGAGGAAAGATAAGATGAGATGAGCGACCATGCTTTGATTTACTTTAATGAGGGTTAGGTTTGCTCAGAGAAGAAGAGAAGATAAAGACTAGTAGAAGCGTTGTTTAGAAATTTCAGGGTCCCCAAAGTGCCACGTGATTATTGGGCCATGATGACCACACACACCATCATTTTGGGAGGAAGCCCCACTTAGAGCCTTTCATACTAGACTAGAGTGGAGTGCCTTGCAAGTCCTGAATTCAGAATAGAGTGGAGTGGAGTGCCTTGCAAGTCCCTAATTTAGAATGGAGTAAGCCTTTCAGACTAGACTAGAGTATGGTGCCTTGCAAGTCCCCAATTCAGAATGGAGTTATTCCATTGGTCTCGGGAAAAAAAAATCTACTCCCTTTTGAGATTTACGCTAAGTTGTCACGATGTGGAGATGAGGTGGCATAGGACTTTTGCCATGTAGGGGCAACTCAAGCCCAATGTTTTGGACCTAGGGTTATTGCCTAGCATGTTGAGTCGCCAGGGATAAGTTAAAAAAAATGGATCAATGGTATGACAAGGATTCAAACTGACCAATCAAATTGCAGCCCTCTATTCAACACTTACCAGCAAAGTCTAAAAGGAGGGTGGTCGTCAAGTCACTTGGCAAGGTTCACGAAATGGACGACAAGTCAATGCCACTAGTTTGAAATAGCCCTAAAAAGACACGCATTCTCATGTTGCAAATAGTTTTGGCATGTCTCGATGAAGTTTCACCGCACAAAGACGAGTCATTGGTCCAGATTTTAGCCTTGAGACTATACAACTAGGGACTGACGTGTACTGTTTGCACAACCTTGATGCGGTATTGTTCTTATGTATTGCATGATATTGCGCAATCATGCATTCTAGATTCCTCAAGGGTTTGCTTCCCTCTTCACAATTCTGGAAGTGTTTGAAACGTTCACAAGTATAAATCCCTTATTAAATGATAATGCTTGCCAAGTGGCGCTTTGCAGAAGCTCCACACGGTGAGGGTTACTAGTCCAAGGCCAAATAGTTCAAACAATCAAGCATCTGCATCTATGTTAAATGTGTATCCTCCCCCCCCCCTCGGATCACGACGACAATAGCAAGTTGGTTTCCACCAATATCCTTCCATGGTGGAGAGATGGTGGTGGAGGCTAGAGTTATCCATCATTCTTAGCAAATCTAGCACCTTTGGTGGTGGTCAGTTTTACAAATGAAGTCAGGAAGTCCTCCTAATCCAACGGTAGTGCCTTTGAGCCATGTTTCGATCTGCCGTGATAGCTCTTTCAACCATCCTTTGAATTCTTTCCACATCCCGTTTGGATAAACCAGGTTGTGGTTCGTGGCCCTGCCATTTACAAAGGAGAGAGTAAGTGATTTGGCCTCGCTACCTTAAAACCATATTGTTGCGGCCATGTTTGATAATCACCTGACAAAAGGATAATGTAGTACAGGCATCAGTCCTTTCTTTACCTCAATGTTGGAGGGTTTGCGAATCCCAACGCAACCCTAATCCTAGTTAATAAGTGAGAGGGATTTGGCACCCTGCGTGTGTAAGCCCAACCCGATGATCACGTAGTTATTTGATTGATTAGTTAAAAGTTAATAAAGGACTTTAGGCCTTTTTGCGGGACTTTTAATGTCGCAGAGGCTCAATGTCAAGTTAGTGAATAAAGTTGGGTTTCCCTCCAATTTTGATGGTTCCCACACTTTTTTAAATTTGAATAAAAAGAGAGGCAAGACTGGACCAATAGGATTCAGAGGCCAGGGTCCTCCTCTCTGCTATAAAAAGGGACCAACTCAAGTTCCTACTGATGTTCATTTCCTCATTTCAATGAAGCAGATTGGTTCTCTTTAGAAATGGATTGGTGAATGTCCTTGCTCTTCCTCTCTTTTCCTCCATTTCTCATGCTTAAAAAAATCGGTCAAATCTGCCAGATTTGAACAAAAAGAGGCAAAAAGCGTCATCAGAGCTCAGAACTTTTTACCCTTTTTCAAGAAACCTTCGTCGAGTTGCAGACACCCTCGGTTTTGTTTACAGAACCTTCAGTTTGAAGGGCGAAGATTAATTCCCAGCAAATTTTCAGAGACATCAGAAAACTCGTCAAAAAACACTAAAAATGATCAAAACCCTAAAAAATACAGAAAAAGACCCTTCGCTGGGATATCAAGATCCACAGTATGGAGGAAATCCAGCAGCAAGACTGCGACAATCTACTCTTAGATACCTAGAACATCTAGCTTTGTCTGCCCCACCAAAACACTCTGCTCCTCCTTCCAATTTGATGGAACCAGAACCTTACGGAAGTGCTGAGCAATGGAGCAATGGTAATGATCAAGAAGGTGGATCTTCAGAACAGTATGCCATTTATGCTGCCGCTCAACAACAAGCCTCGAGAAATTGGACCAGAGCACCACTTGGATGCTTTGCATGTGGAGAAAATCACAGAGATGCAGAATGCCCAAATAAAGAAAAAATTGTACCATTTTGTCGTGATTGTGGATATGGGCATTGCTATAAAGACTGTCCAGCAAGACCGAAGCCACCACCAGCTACAACGCCTGTAAATTTGATAACCATCAAGCAAGGATCAATAGCTCAAAATAAACCAAGTGCACCTTTGATGGTGGTCACCAGAGCACAAAAGCAAACAGAACCAGTAGTGGATCTAGTACCTGCTGATTCTATTCCATTGAACGAAACACCAACAACATCGGGAGTCTATCCAAATCTTAATGCAGAAAAATGAAGAGATCAGAATATGAGACAGTGGATTAAACATCTGCAAGAAGAAGAGGAACTTGAAGCTGCTAAAGTAACAGCTGAAGTTCGGTCTTCACCATTGCAGCCTCCAAAAAATTTACGTATGGATATGAATGATCAATTACATCATCACGAAGAACCCTTCAAGATGACTGAACCGGAAGCACCGCATACAGAATTTCTCATGAACATTTTGTCTAGCAAGATCAATATTTCATTGGGAGAGTTCCTAAAGTGGATGCCAAAAGCTAAAGAAGTCTTAGCGCAAAAGTTAGCTCAAGAAGAACTAGAAGTCCACCAGGAGCCGCTTTTTTGTGCTGGATTTGAAGAATGTAACGATGTACTCCATGTTGGAGCCGCTTGGGAAAGTGAACAAAATAATATCACTCTACACACAACATAGACAATTTTCTTAAGAAGCAGCCGTGATAGATGGCGGTTCAGGAGTTGACCTGATTTCTACAAAGCTATGTACAAAATGGGGCCTTACAAAGATTAAGCCTGCTACTTTTGCTATTAAGCTAGCGGATCAAACGACAGTTTGTCCACGAGAAATGGTGGAAGATATACCTGTCAAGATTGCAGGAGTACAATTCGTCAGTACTTTCGTCATGATGGTTACGAGTTACGCAAGTAATTCATAATTGGGGTACCGGAAAAATCACTTTTGAAAATTGTGAACATGCAATTAAAGTTGATCCTACGACTTGGACTATCAAACCAGTGGTTCAAAAAGCGGATGACGATTCATCAACAACGGATCACACTTGTGATTGACCAGAGAAAAAATTGGGAGTTCACTACGATTTTCAAACAGATACTATCGATTGGAATGAAGCTCTTGCAACAATTGATTGTACAGCAGGATATATGTGTCAACAAGATATTCAATCAGAGTTGAGCGAGATTTCCTTATTAGATCGAACTTTGGATACACCAATCACGTTTCCACTAAATGTGCTGAATGTAGCCTGGATATCAACAGAACCTATACCATATCCAATTGAGGATGATCTCATACCAGTGAGCCATGCCTTCACTTATGATGGCAATGCAGAACTTACGGATGAACAGATTCTACATCATATGGATCCGACCAGATTTGGAGTGCGTAATGTTCCTGATGGACCAACAATCAAACCGCCCAAAGCAGTTATATTGAAGAGAGGCAGGATCACATGTTCGATAACAAAGAAACAAGATAAGCAAGATTGTAATACGGTCCTGAAATGGGAAAATCCCCCTCAAAAGATCGATTCAAAGAAAGTGCTATGCAAAAAGTACAAAAAGGACCAAGAGTGGATCCTAATCTGATCCTCAAGAGGGATTGGATGTTAGATTTACTTGATCTATCAATCTACATAAGATTAAGATCAATCTAGATCAATTCTAGACATAAAATCCAAACAAGAACAATCATTTATTGAAGGTAAATGTACTTGCTGGTTTCACACATGTGAAACCCTATCAGGGTACGGACTCCAACCTGAAAATCAAGTACACATTGATAGAACCTCAAAACAATCAAAACAAATGTAGACAAATGGAAAGAATCACTCAAAATTGCTTCCAAAACCAAGATTGGTGTCTCACAATGATTATGGCCAAATGTGGCTCTATATATACAATAAGTGGGAGCTCGTGGTACTGATCATCCCTCTGATCCCACATGTGTGAAGGTGCTTTGTCATATGATGATTCATCATGCAAAACTGACACTTGGACAAAACCTTCTATTTTGAGCTCTTTTGGTCCATTTTCCTTCTATATGGAGATCTACTTGGAAATCTTCTAGAATTCAAAATTTGCCTACTTCAGCTTATTCCACACGTGTGAGCTGTTCTCTACACATGGTATATGACACCTAACCAAAATATTTGGCTCATGCAATCAATAGATTGATGCCATGTGTCATATATCTAGAAAGCTAGTTTTTGGCCTTTTTAGCCACTAGAACTTGAATTAAATCATATGTACAACCTATATGATTATGGTACATGACAAGTACACTATTTTCACATGTGGGAACAGGCTCCACACATGTGTGTTTATCTATATACAAGACTTTTGGCCTCTACCAAGCTTATTTTTGCATTTTTCACACTCCTCCTCAAAAATCTAGCTTGGTATATCTAGCTTGATGGAAAACATGATGACCTTGAACTTGACTCCATGGGTTGAATTGGTCTTTGCTGGTTCAAAAGGTGTGAAGATCAGCCAATGAGCTTGATGTTGATCTGAAATTACCATATCCATGATAGTGCTTATTTGATGTTGACATCTTTGATGAGCTTGAGAGCTTTGCACCATCCTAGCACCTCCAAAATTGATTCCTTCCAATTTTCATGTAGATGCTTGACCTTGAGGCTTGCTCCTTCTTCATGTGCATGCTCCTTCATGAGAAAATAAATATTTCTTCTTGATTTATTAGGATCACAAAGATCTAACATCATGTTACCACGATCTAGAGAATTAGACTCATCCAAATTGGCAAGACTATGCATGCTATAATAACAAAGTGTTTGCATCATATCTTCATGCTT
The DNA here is from genome assembly GCA_029204225.1 of Diphasiastrum complanatum. NCBI lineage: Eukaryota > Viridiplantae > Streptophyta > Lycopodiopsida > Lycopodiales > Lycopodiaceae > Diphasiastrum > Diphasiastrum complanatum. The sequence goes on from CM055110.1 coordinate 23,911,423, forward strand.
GTTTACCATGCTAATGAGGCTAAATACTTCATTATGGAGATAAGTGTCTTTAGAAGATGATTCACTTACTCTCATAAAGAGTTTACAATTTGCCTCAATACAAATTTTCAAACTATGAGTGAACAAATCACTTTTGCTCTTGCATGACTTAAGAGCATACATTTGATGAAATAACCATTTGCTTTCTAATTGATTTAAAATCAATTTCAACCTTTTAAGAACATCATCTATGTTCTCAAGAGAGACTTCATACTCAACTAGTATGGCTTTACTCCAATTTTGAGGTTCAATGATCTCACTAAAGCAAATTGATTTATCAAATGACATAAGAGAAATAAGTATGTGATGTATACCACATGAGATATGCTCCTCTTTCCCTTGAAATGTGAGCCACATGGACTCAACCATATTTCTTGAGTTTCTTTTTGGAATCACAATTTGAGAAGGTCTCTCCTCCTCAATCCTAGGCACACTTGAACCTTGAGAAGGATTCTCCTTCTCAATCCTTGGCACATTTGAACCTTGAGATGACTCCTTAAGATCCTCTTCATGGTGCTCCTTTTTGATGGAGATTTGAGACCTCCATGTCTCATAATGATCACAACAACTATGACCACAAAATATGCACTTCCTATGATTATCAAAATTACTTATGCTAAAATCATAAGTCCAAAAATCACCACAACTTGGCATGATTTTTCTAATATTGAAATCAAAAGGCATTTCCATCTCAATAAGGCTAACTACTTGCTTATAGATATAAGTGTCCACTTTGGATGCTTCACTTATTCGCATAAGAAGTTTACAACTTGCCTTTAAGATTGAAAACTTACAATTTTCATTTTTATGAATGAACACATCATTCATGATCTTATTGAAACCAAAAGATCCTACATTATGAAGATATTTCCATTTCCTTGACTTCATAACTAATGTAAGCTTACAAGGAAAACATATTTTGCTATCTTTTAAGGCATCACACTCAACTACATTGCCTTAAGCCACCTTTGAGATACAAAAATCCCTTCAAAGCAAAATAGATCTTCATAAGTTGACATGAGAGCATAAATAAAACTATTTTCATTTTGCGATTGATGCTCCTTATTCTTGATTGATATCTCTTGGATCATAACAATAAGTTTGAACTTATCTAAAGTTCCAAGCAAAATACTTTTCAAGGACATAAAATAAATCCAGGTTACTTTCATGAAAGTGACATCTATCTTTGCATCTTGAACCAAACAATGTACTTCCAAATGAAAAATTTCAAAATATTTGACATGTGTTGTGATGGACTCTTGAAGACAAATCTTGCAAGTCCTTATGAGACTCCAAGCCTCATTCACCTTTCCACAAAGGAAACACCTTTCCTTGGACTTGTCCTTCTTGTATTTGCATTTCGAACTTGAAGCTCCATCCTTCACCTCGGCCCCCTTGCCTTGGTTCTCCTTGGATGGATTGGTCTTCTTTTTGTAGCATCTTGAGAAAATATATCCTCCCTTGCCACAAAGGTTGCACTTAGGATCCTTTCTTTCCTTCAATAGGATGCCAACTATTGATGCCATGTGAATAAAAACCTGTGATATGATTCTACAAATGTAATTTGTGACTTTCAAGAGACTAGATTTGAACATCTTCAATAATCTAGACTGATCTACAAAAGATCTAGCTCACAAACCTAAGAATCAATCTTCACAGTAATGACTAGTCACTTGGAAACTTCGCTTTGATCACTAAGACAAAAGCACACAATCTTTAAATCAAATCACTAAAGAAATCAGATCCAATCTCCTATTGGACTTATAAAATACCAATGACTCTTTCTTTTGAAAGTTGAAATGGATATGAAAAAGATTTGACACTCAGATTTTCCTTTTCACTTGACTAGTTCTCTCAACACTTGAGATTCTTGAACAAAAGATGGATTTGTTTCAAACACATGAAAATCAAACTTAATCACTTCTTTTGGACTCACTCTTGACCCAAATAATCTCACTCTTGAGATTTAGAATGAATCTGATTTGATGAAAACAAACTATACCACCAATTTTTCACAAAGCTTAAAAATTAGACAACTAGAGATTCACAAAGATCTCAACCATACATGAATACTCAAATATGGACTCCTCCTCATTCTAGACATCAAATGGGATCACAAATTGACCCTCACACTCTCACAAAGAAAGTTGAATAGAACTAATTTGAGTTTCATACAGACTATGTCAATTTTTGCTCAACAAATTGAATTCAATCACTCCTATTGGATTCCACCAATTACTCTACCTTTTAAGACTTGGAATGAAATTCAAAATCAAAAGTTGTGATTTCTCTCACTAAGATATTGTGCTTCAAAGAGCTAATGCCACTTAGAAATATTTGATCACCTAGGAGAATACAAATTCTCCACCAATAACAACACAAAATGAGCTTCTAGATCTTGCCTTCTACAAAGGAAGGAACTCTTAGAAAATTGGATCTCTCTCTACACATTTGCCATAGACACCTTAATGACTCTTTTCAAACCTCACAAACACTCAAACAAATTGAGTAGGGTTGAATAATGTGACTTGGATCTCAATCTCTTTTCTAGAACTTTCAATTGAAGCCAATCTATGTCAAATTCTACAAAAGATTTGCATAGATGCTCTATATGCACTAGAAACTCTCAAAGGTTTCACTTGGAGGACAGATCCAAGGATGTTTTCTAGCAAATTGATGCTTCTAAACTTGAACCTATCACTCTTGAACAAATCTAGAGTGATGGTACAATGGATTTCAACCTCTCACCTTGCATATCACTCCTTAATCTATGATTTTTAGCAAAATCTCTCTCAACTTCAACATACACTCAAGAAATCAGAGATGATCAATTAATGCACCTATTTCAAGCTTCAAATTTATTTTTTGGCTGATCTAATCCAAGAACTAATCAAGGGATTAGATTCTCTATAGAAAATGCTTGATTTTGCACTAAAAATCACTCAAATTGGGTATGTGAGTCAAATACTACAAATTTTTTAAATTTCTCAGTCAAAACCGGATATGTACGGACTCACACGTGTGAAAAGAGTTCCTACAGCCCACAACAAGATCTGGACCAAAAATTTTGAGGATAGCTATCAAATCCAACTCACCACACAAAATTTGACTAGTTTCCAAAAAATTGCTAATTTTGGCTTTGAATTGGATTAACCCTATCAATTTCAACAAAACCTCTTGTACTTGGCTCTGATACCATGTGCAAAAAGTACAAAAAGGACCAAGAGTGGATCCTAATCTGATCCTCAAGAGGGATTGGTTGTCAGATTACTTGATCTATCAATCTACTTCAGATTAAGATCAATCTAGATCAATTCTAGACACAAAATCCTAACAAGAACAATCATTATTTGAAGGTAAGTGTACTTTCTGGTTTCACACGTGTTGAACATTGTCTGAGTACGGAATCCAACCTGAAAATCAAGTACACATTGATAGAACCCCAAAACAATCAAAACAAATGTAGACAAATGGAGAGAATCACCCAAAATTGCTTCCAAAACCAAGATTGGTGTCTCACAATGATTATGGTCAAATGTGGCTCTATATATACAATAAGTGGGAGCTCATGGTACTGATCATCCCTCTGATCCCACATGTGTGAAGGTGCTTTGTCATATGATGATTCATCATGCAAAATTGACACTTGGACAAAACCTTCTATTTTGAGCTCTTTTGGTCCATTTTCCTTCTATATGGAGATCTACTTGGAAATCTTCTAGAATTCAAAATTCGCCTACTTCAGCTTATTCCACACGTGTGATCTGTCCTCTACACATGGTATATGACACCTAACCAAAATATTTGGCTCATGCAATCAATAGATTGATGCCATGTGTCATATATCTAGAAAACTAGTTTTTGGCTTTTTTAGCCACTAGAACTTGAATTAAATCATATGTACAACCTATATGATTATGGTACATGACAAGTACACTATTTTCACATGTGAGAATAGGCTCCACACATGTGTGTTTATCTATATACAAGATTTTTGGCCTCTACCAAGCTTATTTTTGCATTTTTCACAAGTGCCACCCTTATTGGATAAAGGCAAAGGAAAAGTCAAGAATGATCCTTCAAGTCAGATTTCCAGGAAGACATCATTGTCTAGGAAGTCTTCACCTGTGAAGAAAGATTTATCATCCCGAAAGTCATCACCTCCATGATCAATTCCTACTAAGAAGGTTAAACGAAGATCCAAGACAAGTCCTTTCAAAAAAGAACAGACAAATGTAGTCAAGCATGATATGCCAGAGCATTTTAAACGTTATACACTGGATGATGTGGTTATTGTCGTGAACCTGAAGAACACATGCCGGAATCTAGATAGATTTACGATGGCCCAGCTAGGACACAACCAATGAATCTTGCTGAACTAGGAGAACCGGAAAAGATTGTACAAGTGGGATCACAACTTACTCCTGAACAGTATCAAGCACTCCATTTATTACTTATTAAGTATCAAGATTGCTTTGCATGGACTTATCAAGATTTGAAGGGTATTCCAACATCAGTGATTGAACATACCATACCTTTAGTACCTGATGCAGTTCCAAAGGTTACAAAGCTCTATCATTGTAATCCTAATGTGGCAGATCTGATAAAGAAAGAGCTTCAGGAATTGCTTGACACCGATTTCATTTATGAGATCGAACATACAGAATGGATTTTACCAATTGTCATTGTTCCTAAGAAAAATGAGAAATTGTGAATCTGTGTGAATCTCAAAGCATTGAAAAAGTGACACGGAAGGATCACTTTTCGTTACCTTTTACTGAAAGCACTTTGGATCGCCTTGCTGGAGCGGAAGCTTATAGTTTCCTGGATGGATTTAGTGGTTACAACCAGGTGAAGATTGCACCTGCCGATCGCCACAAAACCGCTTTTGCAACAGACTGGGGCACCTATGCTTACAAAGTAATGTCGTTTGGACTCTGTAATGCACCAAATTCATTCCAAAGAGTAATGCAATTTGCTTTTAAAGATTATCTGCAAAAATTTCTTGAAATCTACTTAGACGACTTGGGAGTTTATAGTATAGATACAGACCACCTGGATCGATTGGAGAAAGTATTTGAAAGATGTCGCAAATAGCAGATTTCTCTAAATCCAGAAAATTGCTAGATATGGGTTTCGCACGGAGTTGTGCTTGGACATGTGATATCAAGACATGGTATTGCCACCGATTATTCTAAGATCAAAGTTATTGTGGAATTGCCACCGCCAGCAACAATTCGAGAAGTTTATGTGTTTATGGGTCATGCGAACTACTATCGAATTTTTATTTTCTTTGCGGATTTAGCACGACCTATATACAAACTAACTATTGTCCCTATTTGGACAGTAGAGGCGTTAGAAGCCTTTGAAAAGTTTAAAAAAGCATTAACTTCAGCACCAATACTACGTTTTTCAGATTGGACATTAGAGTTTCATGTTCATATAAATGCCTCAAAATACGCCATTGGATCAGTTTTGACACAGCCAGGTGACTATAAGAAGGATTATCCCATATGATTTGCAAGCAGACATCTTACAGATCCAGAGAAGAATTATTCAACAACAGAACGTGAAGCGCTAGCCATGATTTTTTCTGTTCGAAAATTTCGTCACTACCTCATGGAAACGCACTTTGCATTTTATACGGATCATCAACCGTTACTTTACTTGGTAAACAGATAATATTTTACAAAGGTGTGTTTTACCACATGAAGTACCAGATTTAATCATGTTTTCACATGATGGCATGGGTGGAGGACACTTCTCTACAGATATTACTGTTCGCAAACTTTTGCAATCCGGTTGTTGGTGGCCTACGCTTCATAAGGACACAGAAAATTTTATTCAGACATGTGATGTTTGCTAGCGAGCACGACGACCTACTTGATAGAATTATGCACTCTTACATCCGGTTTTATCGCAAGCACCGTTTGAAAAATGGGGACTGGATTATGTTGGTCCTATTCATCCTGTCGCACAAGGATCTCAGGCCCGATACATTATTGTCGCAAATGATTATATGACCAAGTGGGTTGAAGCCAAAGCTATCAAAGTGGCTGATGCGAAATCTACGGCCAAATTTCTATATGAAAATATTATAGTTAGATTTGGATGTCCAATCAAAATTGTCAGTGACCGGGGTACACACTTTGTTAATGAAACAATAAAGTATTTACTGGAAGATTTTTTCGTTATACACAGACTTAGTACTCCCTATTATCCAAGAGGGAATGGCCAAGCTGAATCTTCCAATAAGATTCTCCGCACCATTTTGACAAAGACAGTTGAAGCAAGTCGGTCTGATTGGGAACATAAACTGTATGCAGCATTATGGGCATTCAGAACCGCTTACAAAATAGTACAAATCAAACACCTTTTCAACAAGTTTATGGTCAAGATGCTGTTATGCCAATTGAATGTTTAATCCCATCTTTACGCATAGCAGCAACAGAACAATTAAGTGATGATATGTCTTTACAACTCCGTCATGAAGCATTGCACAAATTATGTGAAACCCGATTGATGGCAGTTCATGTCTTAGCAGCAGAGAAAGCCCGCCACAAGGCATGGCACGATCGTCGATTGCACAAGAAAGATCTGGAAGTAGGAGATCTTGCATTGATGTACAAAACCAAGCTGATCAAGGGTAAGTTGAAGTTTACCGGAGAAGGCCCGTATAAAGTGAAGGAAATCCTAAACTATGGCGCAGTAATTCTTGAGCACTTGGATGGAAAACAATTTGATACTCCCGTAAATAACAGCCGATTCCGCAAGTTTTGGCAGCCTATTCCGCCAGTTCAACAAGCCTGATCTCAATATATTTTTTACTTTTATTTGTTTCTCAATTTTTTGTTTTCAGTATTTAATTTGTTGACTTTTTTGGAAAAAGACAATTAAAACAAAAAACAAAAAAATAAGGAAAGACTAATGAGCAAAAGTCAGGAAGTCATCAGCATAAGGAAAAGGAAGCACAGTATTTTTGATGGACAATGACTTAGAAAATTACTCATTTGGACAGATTTGGCCAATACAGTACCAGAAACCTTCGCTGAGCTCTCAGACTGTACATCCACCTTGATTTATCTGAATTGAGGTGGGCGAAGGTCCCTGACAACAGAAAATTCAATTTTTTGAGACAAGCGAATGTTCAGTGATATGCCATTTTGGAAACCTTCGCCGAGCATCATAACCTCTTCGTCGACCTGGTAGATGATCTTAGAATGTCAAAATTAGGTTGTCCATAGGTTCAGATTGTGAAAAAATGCATTTATGACAGTACCTGGGCGAAGGACCCTCCTAGGCGAAGGTTCATCCTTCGCCAGCCTTGGAAAACGTTTGTCTAATAGGTTCAGATCCCTAGAAACCTTTGCCGAGATTTTTATAGCCTATTTTTACAGTACTGCACATGCCTGCAAATTTTTGTTCAGAATTGATCAGCCAAACTACTATTCAGTGTAATGGACCCACCAGATTCACCTATAAGTTGGCTGAATTCGATTCATTCCTCACTTGTGCTAGCGAAGCTCTTGCGAATTTTTCTTGTGACCAAAGCCTTCCAAATTTCCTGCATTGCCTTCTGATACACTTTCACGCGTTTATAATTCCTTTCTGATCGTCATGTCTTCTACCGATACTTCCCAGTCTCCGCGCTACACTATCCATCGTGATGTCCCATCTGCAACGGACATCATGATTCTTCCTAGCACAAGCATGGTCACTCAGTGGATGAACCTTGTGGAGCATCTGCTCACTGCAATGGGTATTCATGAGAGAGTCTTTTCGGGTCGTATCAATATGGATTTCATCACTCTTGCCTTCAGTACATAGAAGGAAGAGAAATCCAAATTCTATATCACTTTCCAGGGAGCCACACACAAAGTGTGCATCACTGAGGCCTCACTTGCAGCTATAGGAATATCATCTGGTACGCAGGCCTCACCCAATCACAAGCATGCTAAACAGGCCATCAAGCCATTTATTGACCTCACCAATGATCTGCATTGGACCAATGATGGCTATCTTTTAGAAGCCATCACTGAGACTTCCATCCACGCAGCTGCCCAGCTATTGAATAGTTTCCTGATGGTTGGCAACCTCAGGAAATACCGCATCACATCTCAAATCCTTCACAAGATAGTGGAGTCCCACATAAGTTGGCCAAAGCCCCTCTTGAACCATATAATTGGCTCAAGACAGTTTCTGGTGAGCTCAAGCGAGCTATTAAGGCCAATACTAAGCAGCAGGTTGCTGTTGGCTCTTTATTGTCCCTCTTAGCCACTTCTCACTTAGAAAATAGAATCCATGGTTTCCACCTGGATTCTGTGCTTTCGGTTTACGAAGGAGCACCGGCAGAATCATCCCATCAAGCCTCAAGCTCTCATAGTCGTTGTCATCCACGCAGCGAGATCGTAATTTCTGACTCGCCTTCCACATCATGACGTCGCACTAGGCATACATCATCAGCTACGCTTCCACCCCTTGCTGCTGTTTGCACTGAACTTCCCATCCCCCTAGACTCTGATGCTTCCCTCGCCTCTGCTCCCATACAAGGACAGTCTGTGATGATTGGGCCTACCATTCCCATCACGGCTACCCAGGCCGCCTCACCCTCGCACACCAAAGCCACCTCACCCAACACACAGTTCTTTATGGATATGTTCGATGATTCCGACCCCCTTGGGGCCACCAAAATCTTTGAAATGCCCCAGAGCCCAGCGCCCTTTGAGCCCCAATCCCTTGGAAGAGGATTCAGACGTATCCATGAATCTACTACTGGTGTCGAAGGTGCCAACCAGCAACCTCACACACAAGGTAGCCTAGGACTGACACAACTGTAAAATCACCAAAACAGTTCGACGCCACAGTGCCTGAAGGGTTTGAAGAGGAGAATATTTTTGAAGAAGAAGAGACCGTGGCACCTATTCGATGCCTACCAAGGACAGTACCATCAGGTCCTCCTACTGCTGTCGCTACCATGACCGTCGATTCTGGTGATGCTCTAGGGTTGGTTTCAAGCCTTGGGCAAGTGATCCAGTCTATGCTGGATAAGAAGAAGGAAATGGAACAAAGGATCTCTGATCTAGGATCCGAAAACACTCTGATCAGCCACAAAATTGTCCAGCTGGATCGAGAGTTAAAGATAGCCAAACAACGTGAAGATAAGGCTAAAAGCAAAAGAAGTTGGCCTAGCAACAAGCTAATCACTTGGAAACCTACATCAGCTCCCTACAAAATGCCCTGACAACCGCACATGATTTGGTAGATAAGGTAGTGCAAGATGCCAAGCAACAGGTGCAGCTGTTGAAGGGGCAATTACAGATGGCTGAATAAGATTGCACACGGCTTCAAGGTGAATTGGATGCGATCAGCCTTGAGCGTGATGCCTATCTGCAAACACAAATACTCGATCATCCGATCACACCGACGGAGATTGCGTATTTATTCAAAAAAAGTGGAGACCTACAAAGTGTCCCTTCAGAGATTCCAAGGCCGCTTTGATAGGTTCAAAGGAGCAGCTTCAACCGAGTTGGTATGGTAAAGAATCTACATTCTTCACAGGCCTTCCTTAGCACTGTAATACATCTTTTTGTTTCTTAGACATAGCCTCACTGCAATTGGGTTACAAAAATGGAGCCATATGAATCGTTGACAGAGCGTCTTCCTACGTTTGCTGCATTGTTTCAAGCTGACAGCTTTCTGCCATTTGGAGGCTTAAAGCATGTGAAGTCAACAAAGGGCCCATTTCGAATCCAAACTTCCCCTAATGACTATATAACCTGAACATTCATTCGACATTTGAAGAAACTTAATGTTTCTAGTCACAAAGCTTTGATAGCTTTTGAGTTTATGTCTGCATGTAATGCATGGAAAGGACCAATAGGTCTTTATATCTGCATAAATACAAAGGAACTGCCCACAAGCAGAAACCACCCCAAACAATAACCGCCTACATAACGGTTTCAACGAAGGCCAAGACCCGAAGACACGAAGGTCAAACGAACGAAGACTCAAAGGCGATGCTTAACCAACCGTTCTTGTAATCAGTGATTAGACTAAATCATTTCTCTCAATCCATATATAAACAGGGCGAACACGAGAGAATTGGTTGAACATCAATGTGAGCTAGGCATAGAATTTCCAGTCGATGACCAAGAGTCCACTAGTAAGCGAGACTGTCTAATATAATTTGTGAGAGACATAGTACCTCTTGCACCGACGCGTTGCTGGGTTTGTCACACATCTCTCAAGAAACGATCATTGATAATACAGTAGTTGTAATGCACATATTTTTCTTTATCTTGAATGATATCGAATGTTTTGATGTCTGATCGTTGTCAGTACATATTCAGATGTTTATTCTTATTTCGCACACTGGCTCATTCTTGTTGAATGCTTAAACAAATTAAAAATGTAGGTTAGCAGTGCCTATCTACACTTTGGAATATTGTAGATCTGAATTAGCAGTAGTAGCCACCAGTTAGAATCAAATTCCATTCGAGTACAGTGAACTCGTTGTTCATGTTAAGATACACATCAGTTGTATCAAAGCAATCGAGTTTCAAAGAGAAGAGAGCGCAAACGCGAATCCCTTTCGGTTTCGTTTCATGCAACAAATTGCAATCGACTTCTCAACAGTGGTATCAAAGCTGATAATAGCTTCAAAGCCGATTGGAGCTTATTACAGCAAGAGCCAATCAGAGCCTATCAGATCTCTAAGGCTATCAGATCCAAGAGATCATACATTTAGAACAAGGAGCCATAAACAAGCTGAAAAACATAGTTCACTGATGGCGTCTATAAACAACATATAGTCGAAGATCTGCGCCATCCTCGACTCATCCAGATATAACTTCCTAACATGGAAGGTAAAGACCTCTCTCATCTTGAAGAGAGAAAGCTTATGAAAAGGGTAGACAACACCGGAGAGAAATGAACGACAAGGCAGTAGCCGTCTTATCCTCCTCCATCGAAAATAGCCTAACGCTTGACCTCGCGACACTCTCGAACGCAAGAGAGATGTGGAGTGCATTATTGACCAGGTTCTAGACAAAATCATGCAGCCATATAATGCTTCTTGAAGACCAGCTGACCAACCTACGATGGGATGGCAAAGACCTCACATCCTTTATCAAAAAGATGAAATATTTGTTCCTTTCATTACACAACGTCGGAGCAGACAATGCGGTCTCAATAGAAAAGCAACTCACCTACTTGCTTCGAACTTTACCAAAATCCTTCTAGACTACTGGAACGTTGCTAGCCAAAGATCCACATATGACTCTCGAAAATGCAGTAATCGAGATTAGAGAAGAAGTCAAAGCCCATGAGCACCTTGATCATAAAGACACCTCTTATCAGGCTCTCCATAGCAGTAAGGAAAAGCCAAAGAAACCATTTAGACCTAAGAGGGAGTCAGACCGAAAACATGATCGATATCAGCATACGGAGGCAGTTGCCAAAGGCAAATGGAAGAGCAAAGACAAGCCAAGAGAGTAAGATGGCAAAAAGAAAACATGCATGAGATGTAGGCGAGAAGGCCACACAGTTGATACATGTTGGCTGAACCCGAAGATCGAACGTATCCTTTGTCGCAAAAAAGGTCATGTAGATATTTTTTGCTATCAGAATCCGAGGAACAACCAGTCTCAAGGCAAACGTGAAAACCACAACAGTTCATCTTACATGGAAGAACTCAAAAGCTCCAAAATGGGCAAAGAAAGGACAAACTATGGTAATGCAACAACCTACCTATGTGCAGATATGTGCGCAATCTCAATATCTGACACACAAGAGGTCATCCTCAATTCATGAGCAACTTCTCACTTTGTTACATCCAGACGCATCATGGTTGACTTTCGTAGCACATAGGACCGAAGATTGGAAGACGTTCTATTCGTACCCACGTTGCAGTAGGACTTCTACGAACGAAGCTCAAAGTACTATATCACCTTCATCGATGACAATAGCAAGTTCGCAGCAATCTACTTCATACATAACAAGTAGTAAGCACTCGACAAGTTCATAGAATACATGAACTAGACATAAAAGTGGACAAGAACCAAATCCAAATAGATTAGAACTGATCGTGGTACATCGCTTTGTTGACTTCTGCAACAGTCGTGGAATCCTTCATACAAGGACTTCTTCCTACACACCGCAACACAACGGTGTTGTTGAAAGGAAAAATAGGACCATCATGGAAGTCGCAAGGTATATGATGGCCTATTCAAAAGCACCAAGAGTGCTATGGGCTGAAGCAGTAGCTTCAACCACTACATCCAAAACAGGATCATCAAATCCGGTGTTTCTCACACGACACTACATGAACTATGGTGGGGTAGAAAGCCCAATCTGACGCATGTTCAGATCTTTGGCTGGGTTATGCACACGTTCCAGATAAGCTTCGAAAGAAGCTCAACGAGAAAGTTGAACAAGGATACCTCATCGAGTATGACAATCATTCGTCATACTACAGGATCTACATGTCAGAGACCAACCAAGTGAAGAATGAGAGATGTCACGTTCGATGAAACCAAAAAAATGGCCAATGATGATTCTGTTAGCTACGAAATCTTAAGAAAGCAGTACTACGGCCTGCTGACTATGACAGTGGGAGCATACCCGAACACTCAAGCGAAGATGTTCGGGTCCCACATCAGTTGAGCAACGAATTAGACGAAGAAAGGATCGCAAGCCTGCCTACAACTAGAATGCCAGTAAACCGCAATGGTTTCGCACCTAGCCAAATAGACTAAGGCAAAGACATTGCAGTTCCTGAAGAATTTCCCAGGAGATTAACAAGAGAACAAAGAGCGCCAGCCACAGATTCATGTTAGGAGCTCGGCTTCGACATCTGAAGAGTTCTACAGATTCAGCGGCGAACCACAAACCTATGAGAAAGCCATCAATAGTCCAGACATGGACAAATGGGTACAAGCCATCAACAAGGAAATCAAATCCATGAAGAAGAACGAGGTATGGACGTTGCAACCAGTACCAAATAAGTGAAAAACCATGCAATGCAAATGGGTATACAAATTTAAGTACATATCGAATGGAAATGTGTCTAGATACAAGGCCAGACTTGTAACAAAGGGTTTCTCTCAGAAGTACGGTATCAATTACACTGAGACCTTCTCTCCAGTAGTCAAGCATGCATTCATACGTTTACTGTTTGCATATGCAGCCACTTATGACCTCATGATTCACATAGTGGATGAGAAAATCGCATTCTTACATGACGAATTAGATGAAAAAGTCTACATGGACCAACCTCCTAGTAACATTTGCACGTCAGTTGCCACCTTCGCCTGCCGAATGCACAAGAGCATCTACGATTTGAAGCAATTCGCGCGGTAGTGGTACAAAAAGAAGGATCATACTCTATGGTCCTTGGGTTTCCAATCAGTGATGGCCAATTACAATGTATATGTAAAGGTCATAGATGGGGAGATCATAATCGTTGCTATCTACATGGATGACACACTGATTCTATGCAGAAGCGAAGAGCTGATTGCGCAAGTGAAGAGCAACATCTCGAAACATTTCGAGATAACAAACCTAGGACAAGCCAGATGCTACCGAGGCTTGCAAATCGACCATGACTATGACGAAGAAAAGCTATACCTTCATCAATCCAGGTACATCCAGAAGGTCGTAGATGATTTTGGGATGATAGATTGCAAAGGGACCAACACCCCAGTGCTTGCAGGAACAATTCTAACAAACGAAGATGGTCCAAAAATCGATGAAGAGAAGGAGGCCATGCAACACACACCTTACAGGAGGCTAATTGGATCAATGATGTATATAGCAGATAACACATGCCCCGACATTGCTTATGCCGTGTTTAGGATGAGCCAATTCAACGTGAACCTAGATCCTATACACGAAGATTGTGAAGGAAATCCTACAGTACCTTCAAAAAACGAAGAATTTTGGACTGTGTTACTCCCGTGATGCCGGATTCCAATTGCACTCCTACAACGATGCAAGTTGGGCATCACTCAAGGACGATTGTAAAAGCGTCTCAAGAGGGTGCACCATCGCAGCAAAGGCAGCCATTCTCTTGGTGAACAAGAAGCAGACCATCACCAACAAGTCATATGGTGAAGCTAAATATGTCGCAGCCGCCAAGATGGCCAACGAGATCACATGGCTAAAACAGTTCCTCGACGGGCTGGGTGAAACCACCAACGAGCCTCTAATTCTGCAAATGGATAGTACATCTGCCATACACTTGACAAAGGATCCTGCATTTCATTCAAGGACAAAACACATTGCAATCAAATATCATTTGATAAGGGACCTAGTTGATAGAAACGAACTAAAAATCACCTTCATTGGAATGAAGCAGATGGTAGTTGACATCTTTACTAAGCCCTTAGACAAGGGGATGTTCGAAAGGAAGAGGACGAGTTTGGAATCGTAAAGCTACCATGCTGAAGAAACTTAATGTTTCTAGCCACAAAACTTTGATAGCTTTCGAGTTCATGTCTGCATGTAATGCACAAAAAGGACCAACAAGTCTTTGTATATGCAAAAATACAAAGGAACTGCCCACAGGCAAAAATCTCCCCAGACAATAATCACCTACATAACGGTTTCATTGAAGGCCAAGACCCGAAGACATGAAGGTCAAACAAATGAAGACTCAAAGGCGAAGACCTGAAGTTCGAAGACCGAAGGACCTCGAAGGGGAAGCCAAAGGCTGAAGAAAGACACAAAGCCACGAAGCTCGAAACACTCGAAGACCAAAAAGCGGCAGATCTTCACGCTACAAGTACAAAGGAGATCAAACAAAGTACCAGGAGGAGAACCACCTCTACGGACAATGTCGACGACAAATTGAGTGCTGTTAGAACCAGCCGTTCTTGTAATCAGTGATTGGACTAAACCATTTCTCTCAATCCATATATAAACAGGACGAACATGAGAGAATTAGTTGAACATCAATGTGAGCTAGGCATAGAACTGCCAACCCATGTCCAAGAGTCTGCTAGTAAGTGAGACTGTCTAATATAATTTGTGAGAGACATAGTATCTCTTGCGCTGATGCGTTGGGTGGGTTTGTCACACATATCAAGAAAAGATCATTGATAATATAGTAGTTGTAATGCACATGTTTTTCTTTATCTTGAATGATATCGAATGTTTTGATGTCTGATCATTGTCAGTACATGTTCAGTTGTTTATTTTATTCTGCACACTAGCTCATTCTTGTTGAATGCTTAAACAAATTAAAAATGTAGGTCAATAGTGCCTATCTACACTTTGGAAGATTGTACATCTGATCTAGCAGTAGTAGCCGCCAGTCAGAATCGAATTCTATCCGAGTACAATGAACCCATTGTTCATGCTAAGATACACATCAGTTGTATCAGAGCAATCTAGGTTTGAAGAGAAGAGAGTGCGAATGCGAATCCCTTTCGGTTTCATTTCGTGCAACAATTGCCAATTGACTTCTCAACAACATTGAACTCAAGAGAGTATCTAGGGTACTTAGACAGTGAGTTTAAATCATTTTTTATCTTGATGAATCTCCTAGAGATTCTAGTTGAATGAACCGTCATACCTTAGAATTTTGGATATTCTAAGAGTATTTGTACCAAGAAGCAATGATGAATTGTCACAAGAGATTGTGGATAATTTTAGACTATAATTGTCAATTTCTTTAACTTTGATCTCATGAGTTAGGTAATGGTTCAACCAATGTCCAGCCCATCGATAATGGAGGACATGTTTTATGTTTTTCATTGATGTTTACACTATCAATGCTCAATTTCTTCAAATGTTTTTTCGGCTTCTTAAAGATTTACGTGCTACGGAAAAAGAATGGCATCCTCACAAGAAAACACTTCTACCGTTATTCAGGTAAGAGCAATCACTCATTTTACAGCTTGTTCACATGAAGGAAAGGTAGAATTTAAGATAGCATTTATCAAGTAGCAAATACACAATAACAACTTTCTCACCTCTCGTCGAATATTACGTAACCAATATCAATGATTTAACCTAACGCAAATCGGTCAACTGTTGGTGAATACCAATCTACATAACACTCAACAAGTTATCTGGTCTTCTCATTAGTTTTTTCTGGCTTGGATACTCTTTAATCGCATGGATTTGCGAAAGAGCACTTTTGGTCTTAAGGGTTAGCATGGGACGTACCTGCCCTAACACCTACTTCTGACTATACTGAGCCAACTCTAATGATGTGACATTCAATTATAATAATGTAAGGTCAGCTACAAGTATCAACCTAAGGAAAACCTCATCTAAAATAGGAACCGAACTTGAATACTCCTGGGAAGCATGGACATGCTCAGGGGCTTGACACCAGTGTATGAATTTCACTTTCAATAGTCAAAAGGGTTAGTATGGCATGGAGATGCCCTAATACCTTTACGTGTGTGTCCTCATTCATCTTACTTGCTAAATCAATTCTTATAATTACCTTGTTGGCGTATAAATAAAGGTTTCAAAAGGTTTGGTCTTGCTTAAGCAAGAGGAACTATGTGTATGCTTATAACTCTCTCTCTCTCTCTCTCTCTCTCTCTCTCTCTCTCTCTCTCTCTCTCTCTCTCTCTCTCTCTCTCTCTCTCTCTCTCTCTCTCTCTCTCTAGTAGTAGGGATATCGGCATTCGTAGACAGATTGGATAGCAAAAACAGCACTCACACTATCAATTTTAACTCATCTTGCTGGTCGATAAAGAGGTGATACAACATAGATAGAGCTAGAGGCAGATTCAGGCAACATAATCATAACATAATCCCAACATGATAGCATACGATAGCTAGCTCAAGCATGAGGGTGCACTGGATAATGGTGGGTATAGCAATCTCATTTGATAGCAAGCCCATATAATAGTGTGCCTTTCCAAGATCCTTCATCTCAAAGTCGGATGCTAGTTGGGACTTTACTTCTTGGATCATTTACTTGCTCTTACCTATCAAAAGAATGCCATTGACATCTAATAACATGACAACAAAATGACTATCAACCTCCTTAGAATAGACACAGTGATTAGTCTCACTACACTTAAAGGTTTGTCCCAACATCTATGAATCAAATTTTTCATACCACATTCTTGGCGATTGTTTAAGTCCTAAAAATTGACTTCTTTAATCTGCACACCAAATATTGCTTAATCTTAACCTCAAAACCTTTTGGTCGCGACATGTAATTTTTTTGTCAAAATCTTCATGAAGAAAACTTGTTATCACGTCCATATACTGCACCTCAAGGGCAACTACTATAACCAACAAAGTTCTTATAGAAAACAGTTTTGCAACATAAGAAAATATTTCATCATAATTTAATCCCTCAACTTGAGAATACCCTTTCACTATTAGTCATGCTTCGAATTTTTCCACAATGTCATTTTCACTATACTTTTTCTGAACACCATCTTGTTCCGTATAGCTTTTCTGCTACTAGGTAGGTTGACTAAATCCCATGTCTTGTTTTTCTCCAAGGCCAATATCTCCTCATCCATGACCTTTTTCCATGACTTCTATTATCTAGATTTAAATGCCTCTATGATAGTTATGAGATCATCGTCTATAGTAGATAACACAAAGGTAGAATGAAAGTCTATAGGAGTATACCTTACAAATTGTCTTCTTTCCCTACATGATCTCCTTACTTCTTGAGTCTCTTTAGGTGTAGATGTTTCCTCAACATGTTCGTCCTCCTGTGCTGAATTATATGTAGAATTTTCTTCAAGATATTTGAATTACACCTTTATGATAATCATCCTTGTTTGATTGTTTATCTTCCTTTAGAGACCGGAAGTCCTCTCTAAAGATCACATCACGACTATATTCTATCTTATGCGAATTCATTTAGAAAGCTTTTATCTCTTTATACCATCACCATAGCCAATAAAATTGCACTTTTATGCTTTATGGTCAAGCTTACTCCTCTTTTCCTTGGAAACATAAATAAATACTTCATAATCCTGAGTTGTTTGAGGGAAGGCTCGTGTCTTGCAATCCCACAATGCTTGCAATATTGCTCAAACTCATTTGACCAAAACTCACATCCATTCTATGTTCTCATCACCTTGACCTTCTTATTGGTCTAGTTCTTCATAAAAGTCTTAAACTCCTTGAACTTGTTGAGAACTTCAGTTTTTTGTTTGAGAAAGTAAGGTCATGTCTTTGAAAAAATATCTTTATAGGAAACAAAGTACTTGGAATCTTTCTAAGGAAAAACATTAATTGGACAAAAAATATCACTATGTAATAGGTCCAAAATTCCTTCCATTCTCTTAGCACTAGTGAAAAACTTTATCCTATTCTGTTTGCCTTAAATGCAATGTTCATAGAATTCATAATCCAAGTTATAATTTATAGTAGAGATTCCTTTTACCATACCTTTTGAGTAAATATCTTGGAGGCCTTTCTCTCCAATATGACCCAATCTTTTATGCCACAATATGGTTTTCTCAATGGACAAATTGGTCACACTTGTGTTACTACTATTTCTCTCCTCGTCCCAGCCTGATGTTGATACTTTTCCTTCTTGGCTCTTTAAGGTAGGCAAAGATTGAGTACTCCGCAATGCACCTCTCACTTAGCTTGAAGTAGCTCTTTGAATCAGCCCAAATGTAACCGTTGACAATCATATGCATTACACATTTTAGATACATCAAGTTTACGTAGTGTTCCAACATGAACTCCTCTTGCAAACACCAAAGCTCCTCGAACCATTCTAGATGTGCTTTTATTGAATATGACATCTACTTCTACATCACGCATCTTACTCATGATCACCTAGTCAAACCAGGAATGTGTAAAACACTAGAAAAAGTTTTATATCTCCCATCTTTCAAACACACTTTGATCTT
The DNA here is from genome assembly GCA_029204225.1 of Diphasiastrum complanatum. Classification (NCBI taxonomy): domain Eukaryota; kingdom Viridiplantae; phylum Streptophyta; class Lycopodiopsida; order Lycopodiales; family Lycopodiaceae; genus Diphasiastrum; species Diphasiastrum complanatum. The sequence continues at coordinate 23,930,316 of CM055110.1, forward strand.
TCCTTGCCCTATAGTTTTGTATTGATAACCATCTCCTAGGTAAGCCTCACCTCCATCATAGCCTTCATATTCAAACAACCACTCCCTATGGGCAACCAAGTGGAAAGAAGCACCACAATTAACCGATCATGACTCGTCAATGGAGTGTGTACTTGAGAAGGCTTAGCAAGCATCCGATACCTCATCATTTGTGGACATATTTGCATGTGTGAAAGAGCTGGCTTTAATTGACTTGCCTTTGTCAATTATGGTAGTTTTGCAATGCTTCATGAAATGCCCGCCCTTTCCACATTTTCAACATTTAACCTCCTTCCTGGAGTCTTGAATCTTCCACTAGACTTCGAGGATTTGCCTTTGGAATTGTCTTGTTATATTTTAGAGGATCATTCGCTTACAAAAAAGACATCATTTGAAGAATTGTTAGTAGAATTCCTTTGTCTCATTTCTTTTGACAATAGAGAGGCAACTTCTTTATCAAGCTTTACGCAAAGTATTTTATGGTCACATCAATCCTAAAATTGTCTTGGGAGTTGTGCATGAAACAATGTAATTTTTTTGTTCATCTGAGTCCTATGATTGTATTAAGAGTTGCATGGATAAGTGTTTTGTTTTCTTTATACATGAGGTGAAGATAAGTCGATTTCTCTAAAGACCAAAATTCAAAACATGTTTCTATATCTTTTTGTTTAGGATGTACTCATTTGTGTGAAGAGTATAACTTATGATCTCAAATAGAGGAGATGAGACCTTCACCAGCACACACTTATTTGGAGGACCAAGTCTCTAGATTTCTAAACCCTTTTTTAAACTTTGACCTCTTCAAAATCTACCTTCTTTGACCCACTCACTTGAACACAGTGTGTGGCATTAAAGGCATGATTTAATAAGGTGTTGTCACACTTGACTTCCCAACAAGTTTTTTATTTATGCTAGAGTCCTCCCATGTGTCCATTGGGTGAAAAAGGGCTCCCCCTCTTTCATATTGCCTCTGAGTTGTCAACATATGGTGGCACATAAGGTGGCAGGGGCACCTTGCCATGTAGGGGCAAGTGTAAGTGGATCTTTGGACATGTGGCGACAACTAAAGCAAAATGGAACAATGGCATGGCATGGATTCAAATGGACCAATCTTCATGCAACACTTGATTTATATCGTTGAGTGTAAAAGAGGGATGGTTCATTGCCCATTAGTCATACATAATGTATCGTTGGCAATGTTTGTGGCAAAATTAGGTCTATGTTATGTCCCATGATCTGCCACAATTAAGTTTGGGAATTTAGATTTATTTTTTTGGCATTGAACTTTCAAAAACAATGAAAAAGTATGGTATAAAGAACTTTCAACTAAACTAGCCAAGAAAAATTATTTTCAATGAGCACGAAAGATGAACACCAAAAACAAAAGGCCAAAGACTGACATCGCAAATGCGATCAAAAAAGTAGATCTACTAAAACTTGTCAACAATCCATTGCGTGTGAGAGTCATCCTATACGTATTCCCATGACCGTTGCCACCAATGTATTGCATGTGCGGGTTGTCCCGTACTTATTATCATGACCATTACCCACTACATAATTGACAATATTTGAACATGGTACATCATCCACGGCCCCCCTTCACACCGCCTCCCCGCCCCCCCCTCCCCTCCCTTTAATACATACCACTATTTCGCTGACCTTTCAATTTTTGTGTCGGAACTGAAACGCCTCTGGTGGCCGCGGCATGTTGGGGATGTGCCTCCCATCGGCCTCCTACTGCAGTTGCGTCTTTGTATATATGCCATGTGTACAGCTAACAATTGCTTCCATTAATGGAGGCGCTTCCTTAAACCGCCACCGGCAGCAGTCATCTCGCTCATGCAGCATTGTCCATCGATCGATCGATCGAGAGCAGGGGAGAATGTATGCTACGATGGTGAAAACGTGATCGGTGCGTTAGCGGCAGAGGACAGGAGCGATCTGGAGCACAGAGCACAGGACAGGAGCGATCTCCAGCTTCCTGGGCAGCAAGGTGAGGGACATAACATGCAGAACCTGATTCCTAAACATATATATCTACTTTCGAAAATGCACTTGTAATGCTTGATTCTATTCATGCATGATCACCTATGGGTTGTGATTGTCTTGAACAGGCAAATTTGATTGCTGATCTGTTATTTGCAGGTATTTTCCACCTTCAGCTGGCAGTTGGTAGACAAATAGAGAAAATGGCAGTCACTTTTACAGGAAAGCTATGCTTTTCAGAGGCTGCCTCTCCCTTATCACACAAGCCCTTGCCTTCATTGCCAAAATCTTTCCAGTTCAGCAAAGTATCATTTGCACCAAGTGCCAAGAGCACCACCAAAATATGGCAAGATCGGAATGGGGCATGTAAGGCAAGGTCTTACTTCAGGCCAAGCTTGCAGATGAGCGTAAGTGTGGACACAGAGGAAGTTGTGAGTGATACCTTGTTTGCGGATTACAAAGCGACATCTGCATTCCTCTTTCCCGGCCAGGTAAAGGCTTTTCACTGACAACAAGAATTGTTTTGAGATCATGCTTGTTTGAAAGGAGTTTGAATACAGAGGGGGATAGTTGTTATAGGTAGCTGCTACAGTGAAATGTATTGAATCATTTGTTGATAATGCCTAATTTTGATCTATTCCCAGTAACTTTTGAAGGTACGAATGTGTATTTGTGAAAACTGGTTTGGGGTCCAACAAGAACATCAAGAATATTTTATGTGAATTATCTCAGGACGTAAACTGATGCACCCTTTTGATGTTTGAAAAAATGAGATGTACTCGTGTTTGGCCGGTTTGGTTGATCAGCATCACTAAACAGGGAATTCAAAAACTACCATGCATGTCATCATGGCAGCACCATGCATGTAATTATTCCTTTCTCTCAAAAATTTCACTGATAGATTTGTAGCTTCTCAAATCAGCTGCCCATATACCAGGCTTTTGCAACAAGAAACTGTCATCATCTCATTCAAGGCACATGTAATGTTTTTTTCTCTCTGAAAATGTCAGCGACACATTTGCATCCTGTTCCTAAAGTGAGCTGATTAGTTGCAAGGTTTTTGCAATGATCTTTAATTGGTTGAAGGAATGGTAGTTGCAAATACCTTTGAGGTTTGCTTGATATTTATTGCTCACCTCTGTAAGCTCCTGTAGTATGTGGAAAAGCAACTGCTTCTTTCAAAGGATTAGATACTACTATATCAATGAAGCAGTGTCTCATGGTCAAAGACTTGATGGCAAGATGTTTCTAATCGATCCTGATATGTGTAAAAACTATTCACTGTATGCTTAACCTGCCTGCAATTGCCTGATACTGTTTTATCCGTCATTGGAAGTTTGATTGGATGGGTAACAGCAGCTTGAATGCATTCTCGAGAGGTTGCTATTCAATCCTCAATTTTGAGAGTTTTGTGGGCTGAAACTTGGTATCTTGGCATCATAGCTACCCCAAGGTCAATCAGTCTTGGCTGCGCTCATTGATTACTTTTGTTTTTCACTGCGCATCTCCATATCTAAAATCAAAATTGTGCTGAAGATGGCTGATTTGGCTCACACATCTTGGAGAACGGACCAAACGGAGGTTAACTAATAACTTTCCCTACTTTACACAGGGAGCACAGGCATTAGGAATGGGAAAGGAGGCCTTCAGCTTGCCAGCTGCCACTGCACTTTTTGAAAAGGCCAAGGAGATCCTAGGGTAGGACAATTTCTTTTATAGCCAATTGCATAATTTTCTGAAGTTTTTTCAACACAGCTTTACTGGAACTCTGGAGATTTCTTAAGAATCATTTTGTCTAGTAGATAACAGCATCAGCTAAAGTGCTTCTTTTGGCATGGGTAGATACGATCTTTTGGAAATCTGCATAGAAGGACCCAAGGAAAAGCTCGATTCCACAGTGATTAGCCAGGTGAAAACTACTTATTTTCTTCCTCATTGACTGTTCAGGATCTTATTGGGCATGAATCGATTAAAAAGCTATTCATTTTTAGTCGATTGTAATAGCTAAGAATGTAGACTTTTGGAATCTAGTGCATCAATGTCAGTAAATTACATATGTATGATTTCCTTGGTGGTGGGCTGAGTAGTTGAACTTTGCTAAGCTATTACAAAAAATAGTAGAATTTATATGACAAGCTTTGCTGATATTTAAATACTGTGAAGCTCATCAGAAAATGCTTGTCTCATTGCACTTTATGCAAATTGTAGCCTGCAATATATGTTGCGAGTTTAGCTGCTGTGGAGCTACTGCGCAATCGAGAGGGAGGCCAAGCAGTTATAGACAGCATTGATGTAACATGTGGATTGAGCTTGGGGGAGTATACAGCGCTTGCTTTTGCGGGTGCTTTCAGGTGTGCTTTGATGTGCTTGGCTTGGAAGATTTTAAAGGATGGGTTGACTTCTACTTCTTTTAGCAGTCCTATCATAACAAAGTTTGCTGTTTAAACTCTTTCAATTCGTCTCTACAGTTTTGAAGACGGTCTTAAGCTTGTAAAACTTCGTGGCGAAGCTATGCAGGTAATCATTGGTGATTCTTTCCATTAATACTTTTCATGTCTGGCATCTGGATAAGAATCCTTTGCTTTCAGCATGATCACTTTTTCACTACTATTTTCTCTCAAAGAGATAAACTTGGCATGCAGGCTGCTGCTGATGCCACCCCAAGTGCAATGACAAGTGTGATAGGACTCAATGCAGATAAGGTGCAAGAGCTCTGCGATGTGGCAAACCAGGAAGTTAGTGAGGAAGAGCGAGTACAAATTGCCAACTTCTTATGTCCTGTATGTCCTTTTTCTTTACCTTCGATGGATGAGCCTTGATTGCTATCAATCAATTATATGCAGAATTGTGAAATGGTAAATGACATTCTGTAACTTGGCTGACAAGTCAAAACTTTCCAATCCCTCATCCATTGATATGCTCTTATTTCAAAACAGTGCCTTACAGTGGGATCTGTACAAATCAGATGACAGCCGGTGTCCATAAGACGATTTTTATGATTCATATCTTTGGTTCATAACGTGCCACAATTCCTGATTTGTTATTCATTCTTCTCCTTTCACTTTCTTGAAGAACGTGTAGGCTTCTGTTCTGTTGGCATAGAGTGACTTCAATTTTCTTCGAGTTTAACTATGCTATTCATTTTAGGGAAATTATGCAGTATCCGGTGGAGTGAAAGGAGTGCAGGTAGTGGAAGAAAAGGCAAAGTCTTTCAAGGCACGCATGACGGTAATACTCATAACATATACCCAAATGACAAGTCCAGCAAACTAATCAATTGAACAATAAGATTTTAGTGTTTCATTTGAAAATGGTCCTTTTTCTGAGAATCATTCTTGGCAGGTTCGGCTGGCAGTGGCAGGGGCATTTCATACTCGCTTCATGAGCCCTGCTGTCTCAAAATTGGAGGCTGCTTTAGCTAAGACTCAAATCAGCACACCAAGAATTCCAGTGATTTCTAACGTTGATGCGCAACCACATTCAAGTCCCCAAGTGATCAAAGATATCCTTGCAAAACAGGTAGACCACTTTTTATGCTGATGAATATAATCTAGGATATAACTGACAACAAAGGATATATATCTAGATATGGAAGGTGGACTTCTTGCTTGGTTTTATAGCATACAGTTGACCATCTTTTTCTGTCACATGCTGTCACTTTTTTCAAGATTGTGTCATAAAATGTGATGGTTTTTTTTGCCTATTCTCAAGCGCTCATTACCTCTGTGATAATAGGTAACTTCACCAGTTCAATGGGAGACTACTCTGAAAACTCTATTTGGAAAAGGATTGAAAAGTAGCTATGAGCTTGGTCCAGGAAAGGTAAATTGATTATAAAGCTTGAATGTCCATAATCCCTTCTCTATCATCCTTTCATATAGCAGCCTCTTAAGCGTAATCAATCTGAATATTTCTTGCTGTTGAAGAATCGTTTTTATATTGCAGGTAATTGCAGGCATAATCAAGAGAATCGACAAAAATGCCCCACCAGTAGTGAATATTGGCATTTAGAGTGAAGTGGCAACAATCTCTAGCTACATCTGTAAAAGATGTTGCAAGCATGCCCCTCAATTTCAACCATGGCCATTTGTACAGGCTTATCAAACCCGCAAACAAATTCTTTTGGTGAATGCATAATTACAACCTCCACAGAGTTGCAGAAAAGGCTTCAGGAGGTTTAGATGAAACGAGATTTTGACTTTTACATCTAAATTCAGATCACAAAACTTTGAAGATTATTTTGTCAGTCATATTGAGAATTTCGCCGATATATAGGCTCATCTAACATCAATAACAGAAATGCAAGCATGATAGTAGTTCAGCAGCCAGCTTTGCACTTTTTGAGCTTACATCAAAGTTAATTTTTTTCTACCCATGATGGTTTCTTAAACGGATTTTTATTGTTAAGATGAGTTTGTGACCACATACGTCAATGTTCCAGGCTATTATTATTTTTTGATCCTAGAAATTCGGTGGCTTCTCACACAGGATTTGCATGAGAGGTAGAAATTTCACGATCGCTCTAAGATCAACATAGGATGCTCTCAGGCCTATGAAATTTGTTTGCCATCTTTCCTTTAGCAGTGCTAACAATAGAGGAAATGTGAAATTGCTGCTATGTTATGACAATCAAGTTGTGGCTCTGAGAATCTTAGAGTGGCATCAACCAAGGGAATGCACGTCCTGTTGCCATGTTTCTGCCTTTATGCCGTCAAGAATACTCAATTCAAATTTGAGATCCGCCAAATAGTTCTTTTGATCTTTGTATTCTATGGCACATTTGTACTTTTGCCTCTTTAATGCTTGAACTTCTAAGCAAGATTGCAGACATAATCAAGTGTCAATAATGAGCATCTTTTAGTTAGATACAAGCATCTGTATGTGATAGCCATGATTGTGGTTGCTGATGACTCAAATAGGAGGGGGGTTGCCCTAACAGTCCACATTATGCTTGATGGAGTTCAAATGCATACATTCCTTGCAAAATTTGATTCATACACCACCTGCTATATGGGTCTGAACGTCCCAAGTAGGGATAATGTAAGGAATCCACACATTTGGCACATTCAAGTTAAGGATATGTGGTTGTTTGAATGTAGATAGAAAAGTTGAGACTGGATTTCTTTGTTGATATTATCATGTTTCATGATTATTGTAAGCATAATGCTTTTGATGTTTTTTTTGCCGAAAATGAGGGTTCTTTGTTGATATTATTATGTTTGATGATTATTGTAAGCATAATGCTGTTCATATACTTAAAGAGTTCATGCTTGTTGCACGATCTGTAGGAATGAGTAAACATATTATAAGTTGAAACACTAGAGAAGTCATGTTTAGGGCAATTTCCAGTTCCTCTTGGAATTTCCAAGTTTTCACTACTCAGTATGACCTCAAGGCATTGTAGGTGACATCTACATATAAGCCCTAAAGAAAAGTGTATCATTTCGATGTGAAAAGTACTAGAAGACATTACTGGAAGAAAAGTTTATCACTGCGATCATGTGAAATGTACTGGAAGACATTATTGGTTGAATATAGGGCGTAGAAGCAATTTCGAAAGCTTTTGGTTAACTCTTGACTAAATTGTATTATTTACTGTTCCTTGGGAAACAATGTTTCTAGGATCGATTCAAATTGTAAGGGCAAATTGGTTGCTTTAAACCAATTCAAATTGGAGCCCCAAAAATTTAAATTGGCAAATTGAATTTTGGGTTTTCTAAAAGTGGGAAATTATACTCAATATGGTCAATGGCAAAATCAGCAATTGATGGTAGGGTGCATCTACATTGCTATAATGCAATTACAACTACCTAATCTTGAGTTCTTGAACTTTTTTGTATTATTGAATCTTGATTTTAAAATTTAGCTTCAATGCCCAAAACAAAGTGGTGTAAATTTTTTGCTCAGAAAAGGTATAAATCAAAACAAAAATCTGGATGTCACTTGAACAATCATCACGTAATTTTCAGTTAGTACTTATTTGCTCATTGCTCAATAATTACTAACTACAAACGAGTCAACAATTTTTGACATAACCTAGAAATTGAAATTCAATTTATTAGCCTAGAGTGAGTGATGAAATCATAATTAAGTTGCACAACACATGATGTATAATGCAAATGTAAAACTGTTATTGAGTTTGGATGTGGAGTCCTTACACACGTGATACTAGAGTCTATAATGCACTTCAAATACAGGAGCCCTAGATTGCAAGCCAACAAAACATAACATCGAGCGAAAGTGGGAGTTAACTTGCAAAGACCCCTTTTGGAGGAAGGTGTTCATATTTTATTTCTCTAGTGATCTTGGTGGCAAATCTAGAATCCTTGTCATGTCAAAGTTCTCTAGATTGGCTTGCACAATTTCATTTCTTACAAGTCATGAATCATAGTTCAATCATCGCAAGTCAACTTTCCAGCTAATAATTACAATACACAATTACTATGATTTTTTTAGAACAACACCTTAAGGATAATAACTTGTTTATTGATTTCATGCAAACAGAGCTAAAAGCTCTAATGGTGTCCATGTTTAAGAAAGACCTTGAATTTCAAAATGTGCATAGATCATTCATTGGAAAAGAGCAAGGCATTGAAGCAAGTACTGAAAGAATGGGAATTTCAAGAGAATGAGTTATCTGAGTTGCAGGAGGCAATTATTGTGGAAGTTAAACCAACTCTCTCCCATTTGTTGTAGCATCTATTTGATGAAAATTCTAGGTGTGCGTCATGCATATTTACTTAATTTGCAATTGTTGAACCACGGACATAGGAAAGCTAGGTAGGATTACAAATGCCAAACATGACACAGAAAACACTCTTTCAACTCAATTTGCTCGATGTGGTCATGTTTACAAATCTAGCTTTAAAGAAAGAATAGCACCCTCTAAATCTTTCTAAAACGAAGAACATCAATTGGAAAAACTATATGCAACCAAAATCGTGGAGAAAGCTTAGCTTCAATATGATGGTTTTATAGGGTTAAGAACGCATATATCCCATTGATAAGTCATGTTGCATTATTGTTGTATTATTATGTGATAAGTTTAACTAGCCCAACCTTGTTTTGTCAAAAAGTATTAATGCTTTTGGTAATCCTTTCAAGTAATTCTGCAGCTTACAGAATGCAACTCAATGGAATGGCCTTGTTATAAACATGAGGACGATGATGTTGTTACTCCTAACCAAACCATATCATAGTAGAGTCCACCGAAATTCACGACGACATTGGACTTACAACCAATAACGCAGTTTCCAAGGGGTTCATAAGCCTCATGCCTACCGATTACACTGCAAAGGCAATGAGGAACATATGTCAACAATGGCTTGTGATGTCCACCATCCAATGATGAAGGTATGTCAACAATCTACAACTGTTGCAAATTAAAGTAGCTAGAGACCCTCTCCCAAATTAAAAATGTATTCTGACAAGATTGCAGATGCCAACATCAACCAATGAGCATAATGCATCTTGGTTTCCAAGGAAAGCTTGAACTTGGGACCAAAGAAACCATGGATGCCAAGCTAAACAACTTAGGCAACCTCGTTGGTTGTTTCAATGAGCATAATGCCTCTTGGTTTCCAAGGAGAGACTCGAACTTGAGACCAAAGAAACTTTGGATGTCAAGATAACCAATTGAGCCAACGCCAATGAGCATAATGGCGCATAAGCCACATAAACGCAACAACCCAACATTTACCTACAAAATACGATCATAGTGCTTCATGAGGAGCACAATTTAGCAAGACAAGTTTGTCTTGCGAGTAGTTCGAGCAACACGTCTTTGCAAGAAGAGTATGCAAATAGAGCAAGCAGTTTGAGAGTAGTTCAGGCATGCGAACAATAGTCGATCTTTAAGAGTGTTTGAGCAACCAATCTGATGACCCAATCACGTGAAGAATCCGGTTCCCAGATGTGCAGCCAGGAAGTGGCTTTTGCCCACATGGAAAAAAATTTGTGAGCCAGTTCATGACACTCTAGTTCCTGGTTGTAACACCATAGCCGAGATTTGCTTTTCTGCAAAGCCAGGAACTATTGGCTGGTTGAGGTGGAGCCATTTGTCGGCACATAAAAGGCTTCATGTGGTCAGGCTACGAGAGCCGTCAAACCACCATGCGTAGCCCACACATGTGGCACTTGCATTGCATTCGCGTTGAGGGTAGCCCAATGCCGGGTTGCCCATTTGCATGCAGGCAACTAGAATGGGACAAATGGCCCCAACGTTGGGTAGGGCCTGCCAAAGGGGGGCAGGGGGTTGCAAACCTCCCTTTCAGCTTCAGCACAGCCATGTGGCAAAGACGCGTCCCTCCGCTTTTGTATCCCACCTTCTCCTCTGCTTTTGCTTCGAGCTACCTCCCATCGTCGTCGTTGTCGCCCCTGACGATGTCCTACAACGTTACCACCAGGTTTTGTGTTATTCCCCTTTTATTTGATCTGCGCTTGCTTTGCTTTTTGTTTTCGGCAATCTGTCATCAATTCACATTTATTTCTCAACTCCTTACATTCATACTGATAACCCCTGTTTTTTGTGGTTAGCACCATCGCTTCTATTCATGACTTTGTATTTCAGTAGTTTGACACTGCGTGTGCTAGGTTTACTCTTGCTGGTTCACTTTCCACTTCGGCACTTGATTCCTTATAGCTTGTAGGTTTTTTTATTGCATGCCAGAGCCAATATTAGGGTTTGATAATTCATATTCATGGATTCAAAAGCGCGATTTAGATGGTTTTGAATGACTATTTGTAGCTGCTCACTGTAACATGTGAATTAAATGATAGATTAATCAGAGCGCATGCATAGTACATGATCAAAGTGAAAAGCATAAATCATTCTCAGTACACCAAAATGTGAGAACAAGAAATAGAGATAGCACAAAACGTGTTTTCTCATTCGTATCCACAGTTCATATACAAAAATGGGTTGCTCATCACGCTCCCACTTTAAACACGTTTATCATCTATAAACTACCATTATGTAATAACATGTATTAACATATGCGTCGTGAACTAAAACCAAAAGTGACAGATAACAGATTATCTTTTGTCACATGGCTGGGATTGACAGTTGGTGATCTGTTGTAATCATATACGTCATCCTCAATCCTAGCCATTCTCTATTATAGAGTCTGTTACCCCCATTGCTTTCCTTAATCGATCAAATCTACATTTTGGTAATGCCTTAGTCATGACATCTGCAATCATTTCATCTGTCGTACAATAATTCAAGATCATTTCATTGTTTTGTACTAGATTTCTAATGAAATGATACTGAATATCAATATTTTTACTTTTCTTATGAAAACCACCATTTTTGCATATGAAAATGCAACCCTGATTGTCATTATACATCTGCATATTCTCAATTTTTATTCCCAATTCTGTGCAGAAATGACTAATCCAAATATATTCTCTCGCTCCATGACATAGCCCCATTATTTCAGCTTCTGTAGATGACAAGGCTACTGATTTTTGTTTCAAGCTTCCCCAACTGATAGCTGCATTTCCCATTAAGAAAACAAATCCGCACGTGGACTTTCTGTCATCTAGATCCCCTGCCCAGTCAGAATCTGCATACCCTAATATTCCACGACAGGGGGCCTGATAACATAATCCATATTTCATTGTCCCATTAAGATATCTTAGGACCCTTTTTGCTGCTTGCCAATGCTTTAGCCCTGGATTCACCAAATAACGACTCAGTATCCCTGTAGCAGTGCAAATATCTGGTCTTGTACACACCATAGTGTACATGAGAGATCCAATCAAGCTTTTGTAAGGATACTTATTCATTTCATATTGTTCTTCATCTGTTTTTGGTGACATCTCAGTACTGAGTATGATACCTGCTTCCAATGGTATCCCTACTGGCTTTGAACCTTCCATGCCATATCGTGTCAGCATATTCCATAAATATCTTTCCTGATTCAAATGGATTCTTTTATTTACCCTGTCTCTGATTACCTGTATTCCCAAGCAATAGCGTAATTCTCCCATATCTTTCGTTTCAAATTTAGAGTTTAGATCTGTTTTGCATTCTCAACTCTTCTGCATTATTTCCAATTAATATGATGTCATCAACATATATTGCCATAATTGTTATATCAGAATTTGTTCTTCTGAAGAACACACTTTGATCTGTGTTGCAACGTTGAAAACCTTTGCTGATGACAAATTTTTCAATATTCTCATACCACATCCGAGAGGCCTGTTTAAGGCCATGTAATGCCCTCTTTAATTTACAGACCTTGTTGTGATCTTGCTCAAACCCCTCAGGTTGCAGCATATACACATCTTCATTTAGATCTCCGTTTAAGAAAGCTGTTTTGACATCTAACTGATATATCTGAAAATCCTGTAGTCACATTTCTGGCTTTGTACTTTCCGATTTTTCCTTCTGCATTGAATTTGAGCTTGAATATCCATTTGCAACCTATTGCTTTTCTTCCGTCTGGTAGTTTTACTAAATCCCAGGTATCATTCTTCTGAATTGAATTCATTTTATCTACCATTGCTTGGTGCCACATATTCCACTCTTCAGAATCCTTTGCAGATTGATAGTTCAATGGTTCTGTAACATGTTCTTTACTCAGAAACACCATTTCATCAAAACGTTTGGGTACCTTTCTCTGATATGTCTTTTCTCTTGATTAGGATTTTCTTCTGCGACTGCTTGTGGAATCATCTATAAACTACCATTATGTAATAACAACATGTATTAACATATGCGTCATGAACTAAAACCAAAAGTGACAGATAACAGATTATCTTTTGTCACATGGCTGGGATTGACAGTTGGTGATCTGTTGTAATCATATACGTCATCTGATACCAGCATTAAATTTTCTCATTCTTAGTTTGAACTAGCCGTAGTTGATCTGTACTCTGGCAGAACTTAGGGTTTCAACTAGCCATGGTTGGTTTAGAAACTCAATACTCTGAATATTTAGATGATTTTTGTGTATAGCGGACTATCTTCGAGTGGTGTTAACTACGCTTAAAATCTCTGTGCTGCAAATATGTTGTTATCTTTTCAGCATTGACCCTCCATCAAGTCAAAGTAACATTTTCGGTAGACTTTCTTGTTATCTAAGAAAACCCCAATTTATGGTTATGTTTTGTTCCCTCACGGGCACACAGTATCTAGGAGGTAGAAATTTTCCAGTATATGCTTAACCCCATATGAGTTACATACCTGGCATCTCCTGTCATGTCCGTTATTCCCCTGCAGCAATGCACGTTTCTCCTAGATTTGGGCACGCACATATTGGACAATTGACACAGGGTCCCCTGACCAGGAAGTAATTGTGCATTGGGCAGTTCAGGGTTATCACAGCTGCTTTATATATGGGGAATTGCAAGTGAGTGTAATTTTTGAGATGATATGAAAACGACAGTAGTTTGTTTTAAGCAGGAGTACGCTCATAGTTTACTTACCAGAGATTGAGCTGAGGGTATCTTGAGTTAGCGGCAGAGGACAGGAGCGATCTCGAGCAGAGGTGAGTAACGATTCCTGGCCAGCAAGAGCGATCTGGATTTAACCAAAACTTTCGATTTAGTGAGTACGAAGAGAGAGCCATTCCAGCATTTTCGATAATTTCGTGGAATTAGGCTGTGATGAGTGTAAACACTTGTGAAGGGCGAGTTAATTGTCTTTCTTAAAATTTTCGATTCCGTTTCTTGTATTTTCGTGCCATAACATTGCTGTTGAAGAGCATCGAAGAGGATGAAGAAATGCATGCAAATCGTTGGAGGATCTATGCGATCTAGGCTAAGTTCTGAGTAGTGGTGATGTGCAGAAGAAGAAGATTGGATGCCAATGCTCGGACGCATTTGAAGTAGAATTTTGTTTGTTTTCTTTATTTTTTACATTTGTTTTTCCCTGAATAGATCCCCGTTGCCCCTATCATTGAGCTTATCAAGAGATGTTAGCAGCCCAAGAACTTGACTCCCTGAGCATTACTGTGCAGATGGCAAGTCAAGATCAGCCCTAATAAAGCAAGGCTAGTCACTGGGGAGTCACCTTAAAAATAGAAATTCTTAAAATCTCACCATTGATGATCCCTCCTTGTGCGTAATGTCTATTAAAATCTGGAAAGTCACTGGCCAGTGAGAAAAAGGAAAATAAATAAATAAACCCGTTTTTTGGTAGTTTCTAGTGCAAAATCAGTTTTCTGAATTTCATTTCTTCAATGGGATAAATACTCTTTGAGAGAAGGCGATACAGATAAGAGTAAGGTGCTCACATTCTTCTTGTATAGCCGAGCAGATGCAATGGAAAACTCCATTCACCTTACTATTGAAATCTTTATAATATTAGAGGTCTTATAGCATCGAGAAGTTTTTGTTTAAGGGATTTTCTAAATTGCAAAGGCTTTGTCTCAAAGTGAGGGACATAACATGCAGAACCTGATTCCTAAACATATATATCTACTTTGGAAAATGCACTTGTAATGTTTGATTCTATTCATTCACGGTCACCTAGGGGTCGTGATTGTCTTGAACAGGCAAATGTGATTGTTGATCTGTTATTTGCAGGTATTTTTCACATTCAGCTGGCAGTTGGTAGAAAAATAGTGAAAATGGCAGCCACTTTTGCAGGAAAGCTATGCTTTTTAGAGGCTGCCTCTCCCTTATCACACAAGCCCTCGCCTTCATTGCCCCAATCTTTCCAGTTCAGCAAAGTATCATTTGCACCAAGTGCCAAGAGCACCACCAAAATATGGCAAGATCGGAGTGGGGCATGTAAGAAAAGGTCTTACTTCAGGCCAAGCTTGCAGATGAGCGTAAGTGTTGAGACGGAGGAAGTTGTGAGTGATACCTTGTTTGCAGATTACAAAGTGACATCTGCGTTCCTCTTTCCCGGCCAGGTAAAGGCATTTCACTGACAACAAGAATTGTTTTGATGCTTGTTTGCAAGAAGCTTGAAGACAGAGGGGGATAGTTGTTATACGTAGCTGCTACAGTGAATTGTATTGAATCATATGTTGGTAATGGCTAATTTTGGTCTATTCCCAGTAACTTTTAAATGCACAAATCTGTGTCTTGTGAAAGTTGGTCTGGAGTCTAACAAGAACATCAAGAATATTTTATGTGAATCATTTAGGACGTAAACTGATGCACTCTTTTGATCTTTGAAGGAATAAGATGTATTCAGTTTGGTAGGTTTGGTTGATCAACATTACTAACAGGGACTAAGAAACTACCGTTCATTTCATCATGGCAGCATCATGCATATCGTTTTTTCTTTCTCTCAAAACTGTCACTGATAGATTTGCAACTTCTCAAGTCAGCTGCCCAGTTACCAAGCTTTTGCAACAAGAAACTGATATCATCATATTCAAGGCAAATGTAATGTCTTTTTTATCTCTGAAAATGTCATCAACACATTTGCATCCTATTCTTGAAGTGAGCTGAGTAGTTGCAACGTTTTTGCAATCATCCTTAATTGGTTGAAGGAATGATAGTTGGAAATACCGTTGAGGTTTGCTTGACATTTATTGCTCACCTTTCTAAGCTCTTGTAGTATGTGGAAAAGCAACTGCTTCTTTTAAAAGTATTAGATACAACACATATTAATGAAGCAGTGTCTTAAGATTTCTTCAACCAGTATGGTCAAAGAAGTGATGTCAAGATGTTTCTAAATGATGCTGATATATTTGAAAGTATTCCACCTGTATGCTGCTTAACCTGCCTGCATCTGCCTGATACTGTTTTGTCTTCTATTGAAAGTTTGATTGGATGGGTAACAGCAACTTGAATGCATTCTCAAGAGGTTGCTATTCAGCCTTCAATTTTGAGAGTTTTGTGGCTGAAACTTGTTATCTTGGCATCATAGCTACCACCGCAAGGTCAATCAGTCTTGGCCACACTCATTGATTACTTTTGTTTTGAACTGCACATCTCTATATCCCAAATCAAAATTGCTCTGAAGATAACTGATCTGGCTCACACATCTTGGAGAACTGAGCAAACGGAGGTTGACTAATAGCTTTCCCAACTTTACACAGGGGGCACAGGCAGTAGGAATGGGAAAGGAGGCCTTAAGCCTGCCAGCTGCCACTGCACTTTTTGACAAGGCCAAGGAGATCCTAGGGTAGGTCAATTTTTTCATAGCCAATTGCATAATTTTCTGAAGTTTTTTCAACACAGCTTTACTGACTGGGAAAAAATTACAATGGAGGAAGCTACACTTTGCTTAAGAGAAACAGATGTTTTCGTTTTCAATAAGAGAACATTAAAAAGGTTTAAAGCTTTGCAAATTTTTCAAAAATCATAGATAAACTGCATCAGCTAAAGTGCTTCTTTTGGCATGGATAGATATGATCTTTTGGAAATCTGCATAGAAGGACCCAAGGAAAAACTTGATTCCACAGTGATTAGTCAGGTAAAAATTATTGATTTTCTTCCCGATTGGCTGTTCAGGATCTCATTGAGTGTGAAACGATTAAAAAGCTATTCATTTCCAGTTGATTGTAAAAGCTAAGAATGTAGGCTTTTGGAATCTGATGCATCAATGTCAGTAAGTTACATATATGTATAATTTCCTTGGTGGTGGGCTGAGTAGTTCAAATTTGCTAAGCTATCATGAAAAATAGCAGAATTTATATGACAAGCTTTGCTGATGTTTAAATCCTGTGAAGCTCATCAGAGAGTGCTCTTGTCTGATTGCACTTTGTGTAAATTGTAGCCTGCAATATATGTTGCAAGTTTAGCTGCTGTGGAGCTGCTGCACAATCGAGAGGGAGGCCAAGCAGTTATAGACAGCATTGATGTAACATGTGGATTGAGCCTGGGGGAGTACACAGCGCTTGCTTTTGCAGGTGCTTTCAGGTTGCTTTGATGTGCTTGGCTTGGAGATTTTAAAGGATGGGTTGACTTATACTTCTCTTAGCCGTCCTATCATAACAAAATTTGTTGTCTAAACTCTCATTACGTCTCTACAGTTTTGAAGATGGCCTTAAGCTTGTAAAACTTCGTGGCGAAGCTATGCAGGTACTCATTGGTCATTCTCTCCCTGGATATTTTTCATATCTGGCATCTGGATAAGGATCCTCTGCTTTTAGCATGAATACTTTTTCACTACTATTTTCTCTCAAAGAAATTAACTTGGCATGCAGGCTGCTGCTGATTCCACCCGAAGTGCAATGACGAGTGTGATAGGACTCAATGCAGATAAGGTCCAAGAGCTCTGCAATGCAGCAAACCAGGAAGTTAGTGAGGAAGAGCGAGTGCAAATTGCCAACTTCTTATGCCCTGTATGCCCCTTTTTCTTTTCCTTGGATCGATGTGCCTTGATTGCTATCAATCAATTATATGCATAATTGCTGAATATTGAATTGGTAAATGACACTGTAACTTGGCTGACAAGTCAAAACTTTCCAATCCCTCGTCCATGTGTCCATAAGATGATTTATGATTTATATTTTTGGTTCATGATGTGCCACAAGTCCTGATTTGTTATTTAGTGTTCTCCTTTTACTTTCTTGATGAATGTGTAGGCTCCTGTTCTGTTGGCATGCAGTAGCTTCAATTTTCTTCAAGTTTAATTGAGGTAGCTATGCCTATTCGTTTTAGGGGAATTATGCAGTATCCGGTGGAGTGAAAGGAGTGCAGGTAGTGGAAGAAAAGGCAAATTCTTTTAAGGCACGCATGACGGTAATACTCGTAGCATATACCCAAATGACAAGTCTAGCAAACTAATCATTTGAACGATAAGATTTTTAGTGTTTCAGTTGAAATGGTCCTGTTTCTGAGAATCATTCTTGGCAGATTCGGCTGACAGTGGCAGGGGCATTTCATACTCGCTTCATGACGCCTGCTGTCCCAAAATTGGAGGCTGCTTTAGCTAAGACTCAAATCAGCACACCAAGAATTCCAGTGATTTCTAATGTTGATGCGCAACCGCATTCAAGTCCCCAAGTGATCAAAAACATCCTTGCAAAACAGGTAAACCACTTTGTATGCTGATGAAACTAGAATCAATGGAATATAATCTAGGATATAACTGACAACAAACAAAAAATGTTAGATATGGAAAGTGGACTCCTTGCTTGGGTTCTTAACATATGCAAGTGACCATCATGTTGTGTCACATGCTGGCACTTTTTTTAATATCATGTCATAAAATGTGGGATTGGCTTTGTTGGTTAGCTTGCCATCCAAAGTTTCTTTGGTCCCAAGTTCGAGCCTCCCCTTGGAAACCAAGAAGCATTACCCTTTTTTATCGTTCCTTTCATATAGCAGCCTCTTAAGCCTTATCGATTTGAGTATTTCTTGCTGTTAAAGAAGCTTTTGTATATGGCAGGTAATCGCAGGCATAATCAAGAGAATCGACAAAAATGCCCCACCAGTGGAGAATGTTGGCATTTAGAGTGAAGTGGGAAAAATCTCTAGCTAAGTATGTAAAAGATCTTGCAAGCATGCCCCTCAATTTCAACCATGGCCATTTATACAGGCTTATCAAACCCACAAACAAGTTCTTTTGGCGAATGCATAGCATTGACCTCGAAAGAGCTGCCGTAAAGGCTTCAGGAGGCTTGGACGAAAGGCGATTATGACTGGGACATCTAAATTCAAATCACAAAAGCTTGAAGATTATTTTGTCAGTCATATTGAGAAGTTCACATAGGCTCATTTAACATCAATAACAGAAATGCAAACATGATAATAGTTCGGCAGCCAGCTTTGCACTTTTTGAGCTTACATCAAAGTTAGTTTGTTGCTAACCATGATGGTTTTTTGTACCAGAAAGATTGTTAAGTTAGGATCGCAAAAAATAAGCGTGAACATAATTCAATAGCCCAGCTTAAATAGATTTTTATCGTTAAGATGAGTTTGTGACCACCTAATTCAATGTTCCAGGCTATTTCTATTCTTTGATATTACAAATTTGGTGGCTTCTCATACAGGATATATCATGTGCTACATGAAATTAGCCCATGAGCTTACTAAATGCAATGTTAAATATAGGCTTGGAGATAAATTAGACTATATTTAGTCAGTAGGATTGTCAATAAAGTGGCTCGAACAACCGTGCTACATTTGTGAATATTGGTATTGTAATAATGGTTGTAAGGCCCATTTTAACTAAATAAAAGCCCCAAACTTATGATAGAGGCACAAATGACCACTATAAATAGCTGAGGTCGTGCTAAATTTGGAGGCTATTGTTCATTTGTCTATTTTGAATTCTTTTCTTGAAATTTTTATAGTGTGTTTGGAGAAGACGACCTTAAATCTTCACTATTGAAGTTTTTGTGTTGGTTATCTATTTTTTTTTACAGTTTTCATTTTGAAGTTTTCGTTTGAAAAAAAAAAAATGCTCGCTTTAGCTCGGGCCCGAGCCCAAATTTTTATTAATTTTTTATATTATTTCAAAATTTTTAATATCTCTTAATATTAAAAAAAAAAAACCCATGGCGAATGGCTTGTTGGATGGCAGCGCCAACGGGTTGTTGACTTTTTTTATTTTTTACTGTATTTTATTATTTTATTATTTTTTATTGTAAAAAAAAAGGTTTTCCCGAAGGTCCGAAGGCGAACATTTTTGTTCCACCCCACGCCGCTTTTCCATACCCCTGTAGACTCCCTCCATCCTCAACACGCCCCCCTTTTTTCTTCCCACCCCCCCTCTCTCTCTCTCTCTCTCTCTCTCTCTCTCTCTCTCTCTCCGTGGTTAGTTTTTGAGCACCAGGCTCTATGCCAGATTCCAAGAATATTTCATTCTAAAATATTTTTTAAATATTCCTCCCTCCCTCACCTCCCATTCCAGTGCTTGAAAAAATATCAGTTACTCTAATTTTTTATGGTCTCTGTTTCTTTCACGAGCACTCCAATGATTTGTCCATGTAATCGGGGAAAAAAATTTATTGACAATTTTAAGATTTTTTATAGCTTAATGTTTTTTTTAATGGTTCGATACTCCAAGGATACCAATTTTTTTTTTGAGGGGCCTATTTTTAAGTTTCAATAAATTACGTTATCTCCATTTTACTTTTGCATTATACCTCGGATTTTGGCACTCTAAGATCGAATAGTGCTCAGTTTGTTGAGATGAGTACAATGTCAACATTTTTGTAATCATTATTTCAGTTTTTATTTTTATTTTTACTCCCCCCACCCCACCACCACCCCCCCCCCCCCCCACTCCCCCCTTTTGCCCTAAGTACCTACATTTATGTTTTATATACAAATTCTTTGAATATCCATATCTTATCCGTTTGAGCTCGGATTTTGACACAATAAAAAGCAAAAGTGATCATTACGTTGAGTTTGACATGATCGTAGTGCTATAAAAGCAAAACTGATCAGTGAAACAAAGTTGACATTCTATCATAAGTTACTAGTGTTCTCTTTATCTTACAAGTTTCATTCTTCAAGGACTTAGAATTTTGGGACAATGGAGAAGGACAAATTTGTTATTGTACTTGTGAAATTCATATTTGTTCCAAATTCTTGTCACTTTATTCACAGGATGTCCATCATTATACCATGGACGCTATAATACATGCCAGATTACGAAGATCAATGGGATGGGAATGAATGTGAATATGATAATCAAAGCGACCTATAATGATGGTGGTGGTGATTGTCAACAGGATGAATGAGCATGAACAATATCCAGATGAGAATATTGTTTGTCAACTGGATGATCAGGAATATCATCTTCGTGATGCAGATGAATATGTTGATGGTCGATATGAAACCAAGTATGGCAATGTTGATTATTACCCTCATTATTACTTTGAATGGCAACAAGAGGACCAATATGAGTTTACAGGTCAACAAAATGATATCCATGTAAGTTGTGAGTACGATGAAGAAGATCCAACGGTTCACAACATATACAACAAAGGAAAATATCATCAAGAAATAGAATTGCATCCTAATCACTACATCGGTGATGATGGAGACTACAATGATGATAATGAAGATGGTTCCAAACAATATGAAGTGAAGAAGAAGACGATGCTCAATACCAATCTTCTCATTGTGCAATGGCATTCAACAGAACAACTCTGCAACAAAAGATGCTTTCTCTATGGCTCGAAAACCAATTGCTGGAACCATTGGGTTACATACATGAGCCAATACTAGATATGAGAGCATGGTGACCATTCTTAGTTCCTGTTACAATGGTGTGAGTAGTTTGTCAGAGACATATCAACATCAACATATCAATATTCAACAATATCCTGACAATGTTCCTCTTGAGAACATACCAATCTTTGATGGAGAAATGAGTTCCTTACATATTGAAGACTGGTTATCTATCGTGGATGAGAATCTTCGACTACGTGCAACTGATCAGGGAAAAATTATAATGGCAATATCTTACTTCCAAGGAAAAGCCTATGATTGGTGGCAAGTAGTATTACGTCATCTAGAGTATGAACCCAAGTCATGGGACGATTTCGAGGAGTTTTGTGCAAAAATATTCATAGATTATTATATGGACTCTTGGTATAGGTTGGAACAAACTGGTTTGTGAAGGCGTATAATACGAGATTCCATTTGGATCTAAACTGAAGTGGCTTAATTAAAAGTTATCCATCCAACACTATCTAGTGGTCTTCAAGATCACATTCGTCAACATCTGGATAAAGTACTCCACGTGAATCCGACATTGATGGATGTAATGCAAAAGGCATTGATTTAAGATCTAAGGGTAAGACCAGAAAAGATGCATCTAAGGATCAAATTGGAATCTCAACATGAATAAACTCTTATGCCAGTGTGTTTAACTCTTCATCAACAAAACTCCTCAAAACAATCAACATGCAAACTCCTAGCTCAACAAGGTGATGGTTCGAACAAAAGTATTTCAGAGGAAAATTCTTCAACCGATGAAGGATAAAAAGGAATCAAGAAATTGCAGCATGTGTCTCTTAATCATCCAATCGAGACTCAACATCAACAACATGTGGCTTGTGATTTATCCTTCGAGATTGTGATTCAAGAGCTTTTGGAATCAATACTATTACTAACTGTTAGTGTGTATATAACAGTGTCTTCTTTGGGGATCATACTAATGAAAATCCTTGTCTAAACAAAATGAAGATGAGCTATTTAGATTCCAGTATAACAATGGCCTCTTTGAACATAATAATGAGATTGATATGACTAAAATGTGGCCAAATATGGATAATGTATTATTTGATTTGAAACATTACTATTTTGGCTCATCTGATACTATACCAATCATTTCATTCACAACGGAAACTAATGGATCTATGGCCATCTATCTTTTGCAAGAAAATGTTACTAATCTTGCCCATATTGATCCAACAAAAAAAAACTCCAACACTTAACTAGATGACTTGGATGAGAACATTGCCTCAATCAATGCTTTGGAGTTAGAAATGGATACCACCATCCTACATCAAGGAGCAATGCATAAGGCAACAACACCGGATGCAGAGACAATAAAAGATGCATCTAGAATTGGATAGCTTATTTTATCAAGGAAGATACTAAGGAAGAGACTATTGAATGTCTTGTTGCTTGGATCTTGTCAACCCTTGCAGAACTAATGCAACTTAAGACAATCCTATATTTCATCAATCTCTTCTTCAGTGATTCATCAAATCTATGAGATTAAGTTGTAGATCAAAGTTTTTTCTTATAGAAGACTTGTTGCCTACAACAATAAACGATATGCGATAAACAAAAGATGGCTACTGACAAGAATCATACGTGGAATAATGTTTCCTACTTCAAGATAGCTAGATATTTTTTGACTTCCGCTAAAGGATTCATGGCACTCGGCAAAGAACTACATGGTCTTTTTTTTTAAGGGCAAAAATCCTTAAGTAGGGGGAGTGTCATGTGCTGCATGAAATTAGCCCATGAGCTTACTAAATGCAATGTTAAATATAGCCCTCATAGCTAAATTGGACTAGATTTAGTTAGTAGGATTGTCAATAAAGTAGCTCGAACTACTGCGCTACATTTGTGAATAGCGGTATTGTAATAATGGTTGTAAGGTCCAATTTAGTTAAATAAGGCCCCAAACTTATAGTAGAGGCACAAATGACCACTATAAATCGATGAAATTGTGCTAAATTTGGAGGCTAATGTTCATTTTTCTATTTTTAATTCTAAGTGTTCTTGAATCTTCTCTTTGAGAGCTTTCTTGAAGGTGTTTGTGGATCATGTGTCTAAAATCACATGAGAGCTTTGATCATGCTCTAGATTTAGGCCCAATCTCTTGAATGATCAATAATCATAACGGATCTTATCTATCTTTTGTTGGATTTCTATCCTCTCCATCCCTATATCTCTACTGATCTAGATCCATTCACTAGCTGTTGTAAATACTTTTTCACATACTCTACAAAAATACACTTAATTCCTAACGGTCTGTAGAAATACAAAGAAATCGATGACAATGTCCTAATGACTCAGACGACCTATCGGGGAAGCCCGACTTGGCCGTTCATCATAATCGGACAGAATCTCCAGATATTGTTTGAGGGCAACTACCAACAACACGTAGTGCTCTAATCCTAATTTTAAAGTAAAGATTAACTATTCTTTTAATCAGTTAGCCATGTGTATATGTAGATCGACTTGTCATTTCCTTCAATGAAGCTCCATGAACAACGCTAAAAGCTCCATTGATAGTTGAACATTGAATTAGCTCAAAAGTCGATCAAGTCAAGTTTTCAAAGCACAATTGTTTTGATCTTCCTCGCTGTTATCATAGAGCTGGCTGAAGGATATTCGGAAGCTACAGAAGACCAATAATCTTCTGATTCCGAAATCTCACATACAGAGATCCATTAGACAGGTTACAAGAAGTCTATCTGTAGATGTGAGATGGACTATAACGGCAATTGAGGCTCTGCACACTGCATATGAGGATTTTCAAGTGAATTTTTTTTTCGGATAGTGTTGCTGCAGCTGTCCATGCCAAGAGGGTGACCATCATGCCCAAAAATTTCAATGTTGTGTTCAGGCTACGGGACACATATGACAAAATTGCTCAATACTTCAGACCAGCTCTGTCCTCTCCTCCACAACAAGATGTAGAGAAAAAAAAAACGAAAGCAATCTCAACCATCCCGGCTTATTTTTTGAGTACAGAGCGGGAGTGTTTCAAAGAAGAGGAGGTCTCATGAACCTCCTAATAAAGCGAGAGATTTTTCAAAGCCTTCTCCTCAGCATGAGATTCTAACTGCTCGACAATTTCCTCCTGAGTCTCCTTCTTCTCCTCCTACATCTCAATCTCTATCTTCTCCTCCTAAATCTTCCTCTTCTAATAAATCTCCTCCTCCATCAAAATCTCAGTCTCCTCCTACCCTCACAAATATTAGTTCCCCCCCCTCCAGTTTTAGGAAAATATTTAGATGGTTTTGTAAATTTAAAAGTCGAATCAATTTTGAATGACAATTCTTTGAGTGGCTTGTCTGTATTACTTCTTCACCCCCTACACTTGCTTTTGTAAACACTCCTAAATATGTATAGTATGACCAATTGTTAAACACATATCTTAAAGCTCTAGGTTCTCTATACAGTTTTAAGATGCCGAAGACCAATGCTGGTCTTCCCCTTTCTGAAATAGATATAGGTGAATTGAAAAGTAGGGATAAAATGCTAGGCGACAATGTAGGAGGGGGGGCAATTCAGTACTGGATGGAGTTTTTCCAGACCCCACTGTTTATAGATGTAGCATTGTTTTCGCTTCAATTCATGGCTTCTTTTGATTTCCTTGATTTCAAAAGTCTGCACGATGATATGCTCCAATACGTCAGACTGGGGACTCCAATTCTCGTGCTCCCATACATAACAAAGTAAGTGTATTTTTATCAGATTTTATTAAGTTGAATTTTTTATATGAATTTTGATTTCACATTCATTCTCATAAATGTATTGTTTTCTGATTGTAGTGATCATTAGAGCTTATATGTGTTGTCCTTATATGTCAATGATGAGGGTGTGTATAATCTAGTTTGTTTAAAGATGAATTCTATTACACACACACACACACACACACACACAATTGCCAGGAGCCATATCCAAAAAATATTGAAACTCTTTCCATTACCACATGCAATAGCATATACGAAGCTGAAAATGGTTGATGCAGAGGTAAAAATTTATCAATATCGGTTCGACGCGCCCTTGTAGTTATTGCTTGGTTTCTTTTCATATCGTGCGGGCTGATCCGATATTCAAACAATATTTTTTGGATATCAATTCGACGTGTGCTTGTTTTCGTTGTAGATTTTATTATAACCTCCTGTGTGTTGATCCGATATTACATAATGTTAAAATTTTGTTGCTAACTTTCGTTTATATTTGAATACTACAGTTCTCCCAGCAGGTTGATTATGTCAGCTGTGGTTGGTATACGGTATGCAATGCCTAATTCTTTTTCAATTGGCTTGCACTACAAAATGAACTTCCTAATCTGGAAGAGGTAATCTATACCTGATAATTCCTAATAACTAATATTCAATTAATAACATTTAATTGTGTTTTTGTTTTTTCTTCATAATCACATTCCTAATGACTAATCTTTGATTAATAACATTTAACTGTGTTTTTGTTTTTTTCAGTTTAAATGCCCGAAGGTCTCCCCAATGGAGATAATGCACTTCAGACAGGAGACCATAAAACTTGCGATAAAAAATTCATATTCAGTTGTAGTGGCAGAGTGTTCTCCACCCAAGCTACTTCCGACTAGAGAAATGGATTTAGAGATCATAGATTAGCATGACTCACAACTTGAGGAATGATTTTCAAGTTCATATTGATAAAAAGTTGGTCTCCCTTGATGTGGATGAGACACATGTACAGAAAATTTTTATATAATTATATTTATAGTAGAACCCCCAAAATCAACATACATAAGATAGATATGTTTTACAATTCTTCACACTCCTCCTTAGAATATATCTATCTGATGTTGATGAAGATCCTTCGTGTATGGATTCTTTGTTTTGTATTTGAAGTGAAGATCCAAAGAATCCATCATAGCAGCACACTTACCAAATCCACGATATGATCTCTTTGATAGAAATCTTTTCTAAATATCTTTGAAACATATTCCACCAATCTGCCACTATGTCGATATGCCTCCTCTATGCTTGATCCTGATCTTGGATTTGAGAACTCCACATGCATGAAGATGGCTGATAAGAATCTGAAAAATCCGAGGCTTCCATGCCTCATCATGATCACAAAGGCCATATAGATCAAGATTATACCATGAGCAATATTCAAGATTAAGCATGCTAGCTTTATTAGTCCAAACTCTATGAACTCTACCCAAAATGGATCTAATCTTGAAATCATACTCTAACTTGATTAAATTGAGGCTAAATACTTTCTTAAGGACGTAAGTGTCCTCATTGGATGTTTCACTTACTCTCAAAAGAAGTTCACAATATGCCTCAAAACATGAAAAAACTTCTTTTTTCAAACTATGAGTACTAAACTCATACTTGCTCTTACTCAATTAAAGAGCATACATATGATGATACAATATCTTGATTTCTAGATGTTTGAAAACATAATCAAGTCATCAATGTTAAGAATCAATTCCAAATTAAAGACTTCATTCAAAACTAGAATAGTCTTACTTGGTCTTTGAGATAAACAAATCTCAACTAAGCAAGATACAACATCAACCAAAGAAAGAGAAACATAGGTGAGTACAATAGAATAAATACCACCTTCACTTATCCTTTCTTTTCCATGAAATAAGAACAATAAGGACTTGGCCTTTTATAATGAAGATCTTCTTAGATATGCATGCTGAGGATACTCCTTCTCAAACCTCGACCCCATCACAACTTGATTACTCACCATAGCAATGACTTGTGATGCATCATAAGATGATGTGCTCTCGACCCCTTCCATTGAAACTAGATCTTCATGAAAAACAGTAACATCTCCATGCTCAAACACCTTCGCGATAGAGAGTGTAAAGGCTATGTAGCCTTCCTTGGTGGATAAGCATCCAACCATGATCCAAAGGCTTGGATCTTCATCCTTCTTTCCTTCCAAGAAACCACATGCAAAGCAATAATTTTCAAGAACACTAAGGTACACAACCTTAGGCTTATAATTGAACAAGACTCCATATGGTGCACTCCTTCAAGTAGCTCCATAACTCCATAAAATTTTGCATGATGAAAAATACACATGCATCATAAAACTTGAAGAGACAAGACATAGCCATTGGTTACTTGTGAAACCATCAATAAGTGTAGAAAAGCAAGAGGCAACTTCTTTGCTTGTTGATGAAGAAAGGTCAATATCCGAGTGTTCCAACTCATAGGATGTTTTGTCTTGGTAGAAGACATCAAATATTGATCCAAATGTGATTTTGCCATAGAATAAGCCACTCTTGGCTTGGTCTCCTTGACTATTGAAGACATAGATCTGAAATTGGAAACATGCAACCTCCTATGCCATACTTCCTCCTTGGAAACACAAGTCATCAATGCAAAATCACAAGTACTTGCATTCTCATGCACATCTAACTTGAAAATGCCTTCATATCTAGATCCACTTGCTAGGTCTCATCACCTTTCTTTCTAAAACAATTAGTAGCATTTAATCTATACTTCAAAACCATCATCAAATAACCTTCCAACACTAATCGCATTCTTTGTGAGATTAGGAACATAAAGTACATTGGAAAGCGATAAACTCATAAAGGAACAAATTCCTACTCCCTCAATTGAACATGCATCACCAATAGCAGTGTATATTGATTATTGAAGTTCTTGATAAGATTCAATAGAAATAAAAAAACTATTGGAGCAACTCATGTGAGTTGTGGATCCAATATCAATATACCAAGATACATCATTGAAGGGTAAAGATGAGATACTAGACATCATGAGAAATGCTTCTCCATAACTCGCATGTGAATCTTCTATGATATAATTGGCTTGATCTTCTTGAGTCTTCTTCTTGAAATAGAATAATGAGTTGAATCATCTTCTACTCCTCCTTGATCTTTGTCCTTTGATTTGTCCTTGGTGAAGGCTTGAGAAAAATTGTTCTTCTCCTCCCTCTTGACTTGTCCTTAGCAAAGTGAGCTTTGCCATAATCACCATCCTTCCTTGAAAGTGTGTTGATCTTCAATAGCTTGTTCTTTTGCATGCATTCTTCAACAATAAGAATATCATGAAGAGTCTCCATAGATGATAGCTCCTCCATGATAGCATAAGTGTTATGGCCATATTCAATTAAGGACTTGGAATAGTCCTGATATGGTAGACCGGCCCTTCAATGTTCGAGATTATTGGTCATGCTGTGATTTGATTCCATGTCAAGGCCTGTTTGTGACTAATTACCTTGAGAGGACCCAAACACTCTAATTGAGACATATGGAGTATTGCATGCCTGTATGATGGATATAGGTAGCAGGATTGCATGAAGAGATGAGACCTATTTATAGTTGACCTGCATGGGGGTTGCATGGTTTCATGCACAGGACTCTACTCTCTATATAATGAGTTGAGGATTCTCCCATCGACATATTGGGTTTAGGTCGCCAGTTTCTCTCTTCTCCTCTTGCTTCACATGGCATGGCTTGGAGGCTAGATCCAGTTTTGATCTAGGATTGGTTGGGCGGTTTGGCTCCATAGTCTCTTCTATTGTGCTCTCCTATCCTCATCTTAGGGGCAAACCTTGAGGGTCTTTACATTGGTATCAGAGCCCGACTAAGATGCGGTCTTGGATAGGGGTGGAGTCAAGCGCTACATCAGTTTGGAAGTTTGGAGCACTTGGTTTTACATCCCAGTTGGAGTGTAATTTTCTCATGGAAATCATGGAGTTGGATTCACAAATTTCGTAGTAAGGCATGCTTGTCCAATTTGATGGTAGAGCTTCTACATGATCGAGTTTGGTAAAGATGCTAAGAATGGTGTGAATTCATTCTAATTCTCTGTTTTTTGAAGAAAACTTTCAATGATGGTAGATCAAATTGCTTGTTCTGTTCAGTTATAAGTTTAGATTGTTGACACCAATCTGTAATGTCCTAAGCATGTAATTTTGTTTTTAGTTCATGGATAAATTGGTTGTAAAACGATTTATCTGGCTGTATGAACTGTTTACAACAAAAATACATGATTCAGCTGATTGCATTGATGAGGATGGAAAGGTTTTTTCTCTTATGTGAACCCTCCAGAGTTTTTGCAAGATGGAACATTGATTAGGAGTGCAACAGTCTAATTTTTTAACTTCAGAATAGCATGTTTGGTTAGTAAAGCAACCATTACCCTGTTAAAGTTTATTTTGGAACCTTAATATTGTTGGACCTTTGGTTAAGCTATAAAAGTCGGTTTTGGAAATGGAGTTTTTTTTAAGTCGATCTTGACGGAAAGGGATGAATGGTACAGTTCTCAGGCATATACCCAGTTTAGGAATTTGAATCCTTGGTACGATGCTATTTAGACCATTTAACTCTGAAGTATTGGTACTCCCAGTAAATGGAGTTAAAATGTGTTTTTTCGATTTTCTCTTTTTCAAATCGGTGGAACACTGATTAGTTGGTTATTGTGGTTTTGATGATTTAGGTCATTAAAATTGAACAAACCAAAAGCTTTTGGAATACTTGTTAAATAATCAATGGTGGAAAATTCACAGTATTTGGAGGTAATTCTTTATTCAACAATATTATTTTGGGGTGAATACAGTGTAGGAAGTACCCGAATCCAAATCTTATTTTCCATTAATTACAGATAATTTTAACGAAGTAAGTCTTAAGCCAGTAAGTGAAAAACGCGAACAGTCCAATTTTATTGGAAAAATTGTAATAATAGGAATTATAAAACTGATTTCATTTCCAGTAAAATCCTATGGTGAATTATATTCAAAAGATCAGACTAGTATTGTTTTTTACTAATAATTGATCGGTAATTCAGCCCAGGTATAGGATAGAAATGAAATTATTTCATATTTTTTTTTCTACAGTGATTAATTTTAAAACATTTACTAATGTCGTTACGTCTTCTTTGTAACTTAGATGAAAAAGATTTTCAGGGAACTGAAAATTCTAAGGAGGGAAGAAGAGTAGACATCAGTGGTAGTAAGTGTGATTGGGAAATGTATTTCGCAATAAGGATTTTTGATAATCCCAGTAAATAATTGCTTAATACCGGATATTAATGTCCTGGGTAGGATTCATTTAGTTGAATTCTACACTAATATCTTTGTGACCATTGAGTTATCCACAGTTTTGGATGTCAATTGTGATGTTAGAAATAGAATCTGATATATAGATTACATTGGATCTGTTAGTTGATAGAAGCTTGTCCCTAGAGTTGATGCTCTTGGATCCAGGGGGATTTGAAGCTTATCATTAACCTGTAAGGATCAGAATGTAGTGTTGAACCATGTTAATTCTTCTGTCTAAATCATTGAAACAGGTGTGGATTTGTGGTATCCATCTGATAGGCATACCGGCCATCCAAATAAATGGATTCTCCAGTATTTGGGAACAAGAGATAATATCCTATAGTGATTATAGGACAACTAGAAGATCAGTGGATCTCTAGAATATCAGATAAGACGGTTAAGAATTTTTTGGAAGGAAAAGCTAATGGTACGGGACATCGGTAATTTTGAAAAGGGAATTCTAGGACTATAAAGATCTGATGATCAATGGTGTGTTTGAGTACCTAGTCGCAATATGGGAAAAATAAAACCGTTTGATCAAATGTGGGGTATTTTAGGAAATTTTGAGGTTTAATCTAGTTCCAATGTGGTATCTCATTATTTACAAAATCAGAGGCCCTCAAATCTATTTCTCACTTTCTTAATTTATCCTTTACTTCTTAGTAATTTATCGAATATAAAACATCATACCGATTTATATGATTCTTTACAGCATGAAGTTATTCTTCTGAAAGACTGTTATGTCATATAAATTACTACTTGTGTGAATAGACTTGGAATTCGAAAAATTCTAAGGTTAAAGTGTTTTGATTTCTTAAGCCTTGAATATCTCTTTTTGCAAAAATGGATTTCGATAGAATGGTAGTTTATGTCACTTGGGTTGAAAATATTTGAAGGAAAGTCCTGTTTGTATTTCAGTGAATTCTTTTGTGGAATGCACTTATTACTGACTTTCTCATGTGTTTGGATATTTTCATATATCATCTTTCCAATTAACTTTTATTGAAATTGATAATTTCTTTAAAAGGAGGGGTGAAGTGGTGGGATAAAATTCTATTTGAGAATCTATGAGTTGCATAGTTTTTGGAAGAGAACCAATTGTGGCATAGAAATGAGATTTGGTCTGAAAGTAATTTTGGATAAATTCAGAGTAAGATACCTAATTGGAACTTTTCGAACAAGAGAAATTCTCTAGGGATTGTGTGGACAATCTGGAACTAGAACAGGTTTGATATTTGAATCATTATCTATAAGTAGTATAGTGAAAGGTCAAAGGTTATTAATTCCATTTTGATTGGAATAGAAATAAGTTTGATCAGGATATAAGTCTGAGAGTTCTGTATTGGATCAACCTAATCTTAGTTTAGTACTAGGATCAGTGAGGGGTTGGTTGAGTGGAAGAAATTATGTAATTAGAGGTAAGTTGGATTGGAAAACTGCTGAGAGTAAATGTTATTCGTCTCAGAGATTTTCTGGATATGTTATTTACTCATGAGAAATAGAAAATATTTTGTAGCTGAGTTTCAAGATCTCAGAGAGATATGTGAGCAACATATGTGGGTTATGGAGGAATCTGCTAGATAAAAATGTGTTTATGTACTGGGTCATAGTGAGATTATTCACATATGTGCACGATTAATCTTGTTTGAATCTACTGTGTATTCCTGGTTACTAGGGTTATTTGGTGCACTTAACCTAGTCGGTGAACATAAACATGTGATCAAGTATTGTGTTTACAAATACTTGCAGAGTTAACAAATCTTTGGATTGGAGATTTATGGACTAACTTATAAATGGTTTGGATGAGGATCTAAACGTGGTGTCATACTAGTATAATTGAGGTCTACACCTAGACATTTGAGATTTCTGAATCATTGGCAATTAACTTGAGTAGTTGATTACTCCAAGATGAAGTTAATTGGTAAATGATCAGTGTGATGAGGTATCACCGAGAATTGATGGCTTTGAATTATATTGCTTGTAAGACGCATGATTAGTGAATCATTTGGGTTCATCAGTTAAAATTGTGTGCATTGGATATACAATATTCTTGGGATAGAGTATTCCTTAGTTAAGGAAGGGACTCAGCTCATTAGTGATTGCCAGAGAGCTCAATTGGATAACGAATCATAATGATACCGAGAATAATAACTGAATTGATATTCAGCAGGACTTTGGATATCTAGATTTGATTCTAGATTAGTAGTCTAAAGTTTTTTTTGTAGTTGAAGATGATTGTCATCTTGGTATGCATTCAGTCTTTAATTACCAGTGGTTTCTAGACCTTGAATCTTCCACTTCAAAAAAGAATCATGTTTTGGAAGTATTCCTAAATCCAGTATTTTCTTAATAGAAAAATTTTGGAATGACTCTTACTTTTCCTGAGTTATGTGGACATATACTCCAATATCCTATAAATGATTAAGTATGGTTTTGGGATTCCGAAAAATTATGATTGACGAATCATATGAATCTAAATATTTATGATTAATGGATCATAAATAGATACTTAATTATTGTCAGAGGACTATAAGGAATGGTAATGGTTCTTAAGTGTGATGATTAATTCTTGATCTATTATTTGAGTAAGAATTCAAATTAGTGTTAGTGGATGCTATTTTGCTACAGTTGATGGTCTGCAGATGCTTGAGTACAGTTCTTCATTTACTTGGATCTCCAATTATTATAGGAGACAGACAAGTCTATTAAGATGAATGAATGCTATTTTCTTGTATTTGGTGCTAGAAACATGAGCATTTAACTCAAAAGAATCTGGGATATTCAGAGTTGAGTTTTAATCATTCTATATCTTAATGATTCTCATAGAGATTCTAATTGAATGAATTATCATATCTTAGAATTGGATTCTAAGGATGTTTGTACTTAAAAGCTTATGAATTATCTGTAAGAGTTTGTGGATAATTTCATACTGCAATTTTCTTTCTTTAACTTTAATCTCCTAAGTTAGGGAATATTTCACTCAGTGTTCATGTAAGTGTTTTACATGAAGGTGATGTTACTAACTTGTGTTGAGTGTAACCTAGTTGAGAAATTTATTGCTTAGTATACTTTTTCCAAACTTGAGTCGTACTCCAAAACAGAGATTAACTATTGGAAATAGGCTTATCTCTGAGTACTTCTTTGATAGGGAAGTCAGACTAAGAATAATGTTTTCCTCAGTTAATAATGTAAGTTAAAGGAACTGTTTTTGTAATCTTTCTTGTCTTGAGGAGCTTCTAAGGATAGAGGCAGTTTAAGGAGGGAAGAATATTATGGCCATATTCAGTTAAGGACCTGGAATAGTCCTAATATGGTAGACCAGCCCTTCAGTGTTCGAGATTATTGGTCACGCCGTGATTTAATTCCATGTCAAGGCCTGTTTGTGACTAATTACCTTGAGAGGACCCAGACACTCTGCATGCCTATGTGACAGATATAAGTAGGAGGATTGCATGAAGAGATGAGACCTATTTATAGTTGACCTACATGGGGGTTGCATGGTTTCATGCACATGACTCTACTCTCTATATAATGAGGTGGGGATTCTCCCGTCGACATATTGGGTTTAGGTTGCCAGTTTCTCTCTTCTCCTCTTGCTTCACATGGCATGGCTTGGGGGCTGGATCCAGTTTTGATCTAGGATTGGTTGGGCGGTTTGGCTCCATAGTCTCTTCTATTGTGCTCTCCTATCCTCATCTTAGGGGCAATTCTTGAGGGTCTTTACAATAAGTTTGCACAAAATTTGAATACTCTTTTCTAAGTCCATTAAGGACTACTTGAACAAGTTGACTGTTCTTTAGAGTATCTCCTATGCATGCTATCTCTTCACAAATGTGAAAAGTCAGAATTCCATACAACCTGTATTCAAATATGAAAATATCAGTTCTAACCTCATTCATCCAGAAACTGTTCAAGAATAGATAGCAGAAAAGTGCTAAACAGCTTCCTAGCTTGAATTGCCACAAAATTCTTCATACACCTGATGTTAGTAGCATTCAAAGCATGGTATGGCTCTGATACCATGTTGAAATCCAGCAGGTTCACACGTGTGGGGAACCACATCAACAGTGTGAATGATCATTATCATGCCTTATGGTGGCACACAGATCATACTACAATCTACATACAAATTTGAGACTAGAGCACAATCTAGAATGCTATAGATCAAAGCTACATTAATTCCTCACAAATAGGGAAAGTACACAAGCGAATGCTACAAATCAAAGCTACATTAATTCCTCACAAATAGGGAAAGCACACAAGCTTAATAATGTATGAAGCAGACACCAATCTCGAGTTAGAGAGAGCATACAATTACAAGCAAAATTGCATGAGATCCAATTTTGACATTATGACCTTACAAAAGCTTGATTCATCATTAGAAATAAATGAGAAGCATACGTACATATATAGGAGAGCCAAAATTCGTGGTACTACTAGCATTCAATGCATTCCCTACACCTATTCAAGTGTAAACTACTACCATATTGACACCTAATAGCTTGCATGCAAAGATTGCACCTAACTTCTACCTACTTTATCCAAATGTCAATTTCTCAACTAGATATGTACAAAATTACATGCATGTGTCCATTACTATATTTGCATGCATTGCATGTCACAATGGAAACTTAGGACACAATGCATTTATGATGGCTCGAGTTCCTACAAGTCCATGTTAGACCATTTTTATGTGTAAATTACATGCATGTCAATCTAGACAGTGTGAACATTGTTGCATGTCATACTAGACCAACTAGACTTTATGCATGTCATTGGAACTTCATCTACCTAACTCAAACTCGTCCTATTCTACAAGGATATGTGCTTAATTCACACACCTTGAATATGTACAATCAATTTACATGGGTAGAACCCCCAAACTCAACCTACATAAGATAGATATGTTTTACAATTCTTCACATAAACATGGCAAGGAACTTCAATCAATTGGTGAAAAACCTCAACAAGAACTATGCCATGTCGACCACCTCCTTGACCCGTAAACCCTACGACCAGTACTGAAAAACTTATTTGAAACACATTCATTGGCAAGTCCAAAATTAACACTCCAGGGACCTACAGAGTAGAACAACTAATCTTGCTTGGGCTTCATAGTTTCCAACCACTATCCCATACAATTTCTAGCCTTAAGATGGAAAGGCTTATGACCTTGATGGAGACACTAACCTGATGCCAATTAACTACGTCTTATTTGTAGCAAATAAGGCACTGTTGAAAATTGATTTTTTAGAACAACACCTTAGGATAATAACTTGTCTATTGATTTCATACAAAACGAGCTAAAAGCTCTAATAGTGTCCATTTTTAAGAAAGACCTTGAATTTCAAAATGTGCATAGATCATTTATTGGAAAAGAGCAAGGCTTGAAGCAAGTACTAAAAGAAAGGGAACTGCAGGAGAATGAGTTATTTACATTGCAAGAGGCAATTATTGTGGAAGGTAAACCAACTCTCTCCCATTTGTTGTAGCGTCAATTTGATGAAAATTCAAGGTATGCGTCAAAAACACTAGTCATGCAAATCTATTGAATTTGCAATTGTTGAACCGCAGACATAGAAAACCTAGGTAGGATTACAGGTGACAAGCATGACATCGAAAACACTCTTTCAACTCAACTTGCTCTATGTGGTCATGTTCACAAATCTAGCTTTAAAAAAAATGGCACCCTCTAAATAGGAAGGGGTAGCAAGACGTGTACATTTTCATCTATGCACAAAATTGTTTAAATTTTATTTTAGAATCATAGGTATAACATTAGAAGACCTTGTTATAAACATGAGAATGATGTTGTTACCCTTAAGCAAACCATATCATAGTAGAGTCCACCAAAATTCACAATGACCCCTCGTGCTTGCCAATTACACTCCAAAGGTGTGAGAAAGTTTCCAAGGAGAGCTTCAACCTGGGACCAAAGAAAGTATGGATGCAAGCTAACCAACTCAGCCAACGTTGCTGGTTGTTCCAATGAGCATAATGATGCACAAGCCAAAGAAACACAACCACCCAACACTCACCTACAATCACAATCATAGTGCTTCATGAGGAGCACAATTTCGAGTAGCAAGACAAAGTTTATGTTGTGAGTAGTTCGAGAAACACATCTTTGCAAGAAGAGTATGCAAATCAAGCGAGCAGTTTGAGAGTAGTTCAGGCATGCGAACAATAGTCGGTCTTTAGGAGTAGTTTGAGCAACCAATCTAATGGCCTGGTCACATGAAGAAGCCAGTTCCTAGATGTGCAGCAAGAATTGGCTGTGGGCAAATTTGTGAGCCAGTTCATGGCACTCTAGTTCCTGGTTATGGCCGAGATCTACTTTTCTGCACAGCCAGGAACTAGGCGGCTGAGGTGGAGCCATTTGTTGGCACAGAAAAGGCTTCATGTGGGCAAGCTACGAGAGCCGTCAAACCACAATGCATAGCCCACACACGTGGCACTTGCATTGCATCTGTGTTGAGGGTAGCCCAATTGTCCATTTTCATGCCACGTGGCTCTCAGGCAACTAGCTTGGGACAAATGGCCCCAGCAATGGGTAGGGCCCAGCCAAAGGGGGGCAGGGGGTTGCAAACCTCCCTCCCTTTCAGCTTGAGCACAGCGCCATGTGGCAAAGACGCTTCCACATCCCTCTGCTTTTATATCACACCACCTCTTCTCTTTTGCTTCGAGTGTTCGCGTGCTTTTGCTTCGAGCTACCTCCCATCGTCGTCGTCGTCGTCGCCCTGGCGATGTCCTACTACGTTTCACCAGGTTTTATGCTCTTCCCTTTTCTTTGATCTGCGATTGCTTTGCTTTTTGTTTTCGGCAATCTGTCATCAATTCACATTTATTTCTCAACTCCTTACATGCGTACTGATAACCCCTGTTTTTTTTGGTTAGCATCATCGCTTCTATTCATGACTTTGTATTTCAGTAGTTTGACACCGCGTGTGCTAAATTTACTCTTGCTGGTTCTTTTTCCCCTTATGCACTTGATTCCTTATAGCTTTTAGGTTTTCTCAATGCATGCCAGAACCAATATTAGGGTTTGATAATATGGATGTAAAAGCGCAATTGGGATGGTTTTGAATGACTATTTTTCAGTAACTGCTCACTGTAACTTGTGAATTAAATCTTCTCATTCTTAGTTTGAACTAGCTGTAGTTGATCTGTAGCAGTAGGTCAGTAAGTCACTAAGGAATTTGCAATCTTTGCAGGATCACATGGATTCCTCATATATGTGCAGTGTGCATTCACTCGATTTTGATTTTTTGAGAATGGTCGCAAGGTGGACAACGATGGATTATATATAACCAGTGGCTTTGCCCATTGTTGGCACGTTTTAATTGGAGTTTGGGGCTTGCACATAAGATTCTTTTGAGCTTGCACTTTTTCTTTTTGCTTTGTCTACCAGGTTGTGGTGACTGCTGCTTTGATGGCAGCTTCGGGACAAGTCAATGGAAATGTAAGTCCTCAGTATTTAGGTGTGACAGAACCAATTTCGACAGCTGGTCCAACAGAGGCAGACCATGCAAGAACTCAGAAACTAGAAAAGGTATATTAGTTTGTGATGTGTTCCAATTTCGGAGTCCGAGTTGCTTAGAAAGGATCATACGACATTCATCATACAAAAAATTTGCTCTGTTCATTTGTTTCTTCTGAAAGAAAGTTACATACATTATACATACGATAGTATACATGGAAGTCTCTCTGATATCAGGCTATTTTCATATTCTTGTTGTATCATTTGGAGTGCAAACAGGTTTTGGTGAGTGCTGGATTGTATGAAAGCCAGGATGAAGCGGTACTTAGAGAAGAAGTCTTGGGTCGCCTAGACCAGGTTAGCACAGGCATGTAAAATTCAAGATGTTTATGATTAATATTGAGTTTCACTGAATACTTTTATTGTTAATTGACCATTATTTGAGGTTTATTGGCTGGGCCTTTTCTGTTTAGAATTTTTATCAGCAATTTGTTGGTCTTTTCAGACAATTAAATTGTGGGTGAAGCAAATTAGCCAGAACAAGGGGTTCAGTGACCAGCTTATTCAGGAGGCAAATGCAAAGATATTCACATTCGGATCTTATCGTTTAGGGGTATGGTTTATTTGTTGCATTGCTGCCTGTTCTGTACCTTTCTGTATGGAACATATTGTTTTATACATACATATTGTATCATGTTCCGTATGTACGGATACCACGGAATGTAATAAAAAAGTGTTCTAATTTTCTTCTACGTATTAAATCATTTCAATTTTTTCTCTGTGAAAGGAACACGTATGTCTCCATTCAATACGCTATGAAACTATGGTTTGTTGCAGAAGGTTATGATTCAGTTATTAAATCTCTCTCTTTATTGCAGTGCATTTTGTTTCACTTAAAGTCGTTTTGTAAACTTGCGGCCTCTATTTGAAGCTGCCTTTGTTAAGATTGTTTATTTATTGAAGCTTCCTTGGTCAAGATTGTGAACATTCATCTACCTTTGTTGACTTTTCTAGATGTTAATGTTTATCCATCTTCAAATAAGGATAAAAAAGGCACTAGCACTTTATTGTTTTCGTGAGCTATTATTAAAACACATCATCAACTGTCACCATGGTTATTAGGTGATTTTAGATTGAGATTTGAAGGGAGTCAATTCAAATCTGAGAGATTCAAATAGATCAATTTTTTTCCCAAAAAAATGTGAAAAAGTCATGTTTTTAGAGTTTGAGGGAACGGGATGTTAGGATGTTTTAAAAGATTAAATGTTAATGAATACCAAATAAAGATATGAAATAGATGTCGAAAGTTTTGCTTGAAATTAATTTTGGTTAATCCAATCACTTTTGTAACCTTTAATTACCCAATTAGTAAACAAAGCTAAACAGTTGGAATAAGACTTTCTTAACTAGTTTAGAATGATGTATAAAGGTTTCCACAAGCTTCATAATTTTTTTCTCCCAAGAGCACCAAAGAGAGATAAATCAAGAGAGTACTAGTTGAGAGACTTAAAGAGAGTAGCAGTGGAGAGAGGATTTAAGAGATTGTAACGAAAGAAAGCCAATCCAGATTAGCATGAGTAGTGATGATACTTAATCGGTTTTCGGAGGACAAGTAGATAAATCATTCAATGTATATAAACCATAGTTGCAGTGCGATTCTGAATCGCGATCAGAATTGTGATCCCGATTCGCGATTCGGGATTTTCCTAGAATCGTGTAGAATCGATTTTTTTTTTTTTTTGAAATTTTTTTAGGCAATATGGGTTTCAGATGAAAGCTCTGATTGAGGGGATTATGATTGTGTAGTTTGCCGACTGTTTCGGGTGCAAAACAGCAAAAAGCGTGTTTTCACTCGGGGAGTTGGTAGGCCAAATCATGAAGAGGCCTTACCGTCGAGGCCCCCGGACCCCGCCGTTGGGGGTCCCCCAAAACCCTCCACCCCCTGTTTCTCGGGGGGCTACCGCCCCCCGAACCCCCGTTTCCCGGGGGGCTGCCGCTCCCCGAACCCCCTAGAGCTTCCTACTATATAGACACTGTAGATAAAAATGCTACCGCCTCCCTGTAGATAAAAATGGGGTCCAAATGCGCGCCGAGAAGGGCCCAATATTTATGCCCCCAACCGTATGTACATTGCACTCACATCTCCAGTGAAACGATTGCAAAAGTGATCATCATCCATACAGTTGATAGTCCAAACTATAGCATTAACATTTACTGAAAACTAGAGCAAATGACAACCGGATAGTATTGAAAATAAGATCTGTTTGTGCCTCATCTACTGCACTTCTGAGAGGCAAAACGCTGGTTTGACCATTGATCCCCTAAAAAAATTTCAGCCATAAGCTATTTTCCAATTTTTTTTTTTTTTTTTTTTTTTGCGATTCTGGGTTGCGCATCGCAGACCCAGCGAATCGCGATTCGGTGCATCTATGATATAAACATAGTAACCAATCAGGGATGGATACGCTGGACGCAACAATTTTGTATAGGCAAAGAGGAGATGAAGGTGGTGATCAATAATCGACTTATTCTCTTGAGAAGAGTTAATAACTTTATTATCACCTAGTAATGATGGTAGAACAAGAGCATTAAGGCACTTTTTAAGCATTCTGAGTAGCAAGCAAATATCCTCTAGCCTTTTGCTATGGGAGCTGAGAAAACAATCACGAGTAGAATATGAAAGAGCTTTAACAAGAGCAACAAGAGAGATTTTCAGCCAATAGAGGAGCGTTGAAGAAGAGTGCAAGTAGGGTTGCTGCATTTGGAGTAGTTCGTTTCTTACTGGACAACATGCAGCCTAAATAGTTTGCTGACTTTTCACAATCCTTTATGGGAGAAACGGTATGTGAACGAGATCCAGCTATGTAGACGTAGGAATTTGTGCTGAAATTGCTAGAAAGTACAACAAACAAAGAGGATTCAGAAAGCATGAAAAATGTGTAATGATTGATTAGATGATTAGGTAGATTGTAGTGTGCCAATCAGCTAAGAGTCAGGACATGCCAACAGGGAAAATTATGGCCTAAGTTGTAGTCGGTTTAGTTTATGTTAGTAATAGTAGTTAGACTGCTAATTTTTTCTCTTGTGTGTCCTTAATACTGTGATTGAGTGGAGTGAATGACAACTTTGATTTACTCCTAGTTAGTTAACATACCTGAACTCGCATTGTTTCTTGAGATAATAAAAGTTTGAATTTGAAAGGTCTGGAAGCAGTCCTCAGGATTCAATACAAAGTAAGGTGTTCAGAATGCTATTCCCATCCTTTTGACCTTAATGTTCCTTATTTCCAGCAAAAGTATATATGAACTCTCTATGTTCTCAATATTGTCAGTTCTTGGTTCTTGCGTCTAGTGGCAGCCAACCAAATGAAGGATTTGGGAATGTCCCTGAACATTTTTCTTTCCTTTTAGGGCCTCCGATTTAATCTTATTCTATCTTTAGTCATGCATGTTGCCGCTTTGTTTTTTTTTTAATGTAAGCTGAATGAGGCAGCAAGGACGTCATTATGGTTGTGCTTAATCGGCCTTGATGATAGCTGAATTTTCACTCTAGTATTATAAATTCACCATGCTCTCAATGTAACTAGTGTGCTGATGATGTAAGTTATGACCTTCAACATCTGTATGGAGACAATATCATGATGTAACTATAGATCTGGTTTGGATGGTTCAGGTTCATGGTCCTAGTACGGATATTGACACCTTGTGTGTAGGGCCTCGCCATGCATCTCGGGAGGTAAGAATAGGTTTGCATAGGTGCATCAAGCAAAATTATTGAAGGTGCTTGGGTTGTTTGTGGCTTGAGTAAGCCAAAGTGTTGTCATGGCTCATTTCTCTTCTGGTATTTTAAGTGCTGTTTATTTTTTATCCTCAGTAGAGTGCATTCACACTGCAACTTGAATCTGATAAATGATGGTAACGATTTTTGCAGGAAGACTTTTTTGCTGAGCTGTATAAGATGCTGGCGGATATGGAAGAAGTGACCGAACTCCACCCAGTAACTGATGCTCATGTGCCTGTGATGAAATTTAAATTTAATGGGATATCGATTGACCTCTTATATGCAAGGCTCTCTCTCTGGGTTATTCCAGAGGCAAGTATATCAAGATTTAAAACTACCTATTGTTTTGCCATGATACCAAGGCCCAGGTTCCTGGTGGCTGAGCTGTTAATCATTTTGTGGTTTTGTAACTGTATTCTGTAACTTGTTGTCAGCTCTTCATGGTGAATCGGTTAGAAGGTACTCTGTTTTTCATTTTCTTTGGGTTTATGTGGCTTATGAAGAAGTACATCTTCTCTGGTCTCTGCTTTTTGTTGTGTATGGTTCAGTTTTAAACCATCTGTAAGATGTGGACAACATTGCAATTTTCTATGTTTATGGCATACTGACATTAGAATGTTTTACTATTATCTTGGTATGCTTGGTTCGCTTCTTGGCTCCAATGATGTAAGTAAAATTTTGACTGCATGTCGCTGCATAGATACGAGAATTGATAATGAAGCTGAATTTTTTAGCTTACCTGAAAGTTGAACGCTTATCAGGTGCTATGTTTAATGCAAGCATGGTAATTTCTAATGTTTGGATCCTTATTTTAGTTTGAGATGCACAATGCACTATCATGTTTGTCCTTCAATGTATCCTGGAGGCATATAAAACTTTTCAGAACAAAAATCCTGGGTGTTCTGCTACTTGTTTATCAAGCATGTAATTTGACATTAGATCTGTGCAGGATTTGGATATATCACAGGAGTCAATTCTTCGGAACATTGATGAACAGAGTGTGCGCAGCCTTAATGGTTGTCGAGTCACTGACCAGATACTGCGCTTGGTCCCTAATATTCAAGTATTACGATTATTTCTGTTTTTCTTTAAAAGCATGTGCAGCAATTTCCTTTTGTGCTGAAGCCTTTTAGGAGATTGTAGGAATCATTGCTTGATATTTTTTTATCTTATTGAAGAACCGACTTCTCTGTGCAGCATTTTCGCACCACTTTGAGATGTCTCAAATTTTGGGCAAAACGCCGTGGGGTTTATTCCAATGTACGTCAGTGCCCTCTTTCAAACTGCAGTTATTTCGTTAAGAGATGCGATGTTTCTTGCTAAATTCCCACTTGAGGATGTTTCAGACTTGAATGTTGAGTTTGTAAGTTTTTCGTCACTGTTTCTCTTCCATGCTCCACTCTGAATAGTTTCATAATTCATCCAGTAGAGCTCGCATACTTTTGTACAGATGAATGGACAGTTTAGGAAATGATATTATTTGGCAATAAAAATTCATGTATTTTCGCTTTCTTGTTCTTGTGCGTGCCTATCGTAAATAAGATCTGAACAGATAGTTATCAATGGATTTTATTCACATTGTAGTCATGCCACGTGTCTGCTGAATTTCTTCTTATTATTTTATGGAATGCCCAGAAACGCGTTTCTGGGAGGATGCGTTTCTATACCCAGAATCGTTAAAAAAAAAAAAAAAAAATCTGGAAAAGTAGCTTATGGCTGAAATTTTTTTAGGGGATCAATGGTCAAACCAGCGTTTTGCCTTTCGGAAGTGCAGTAGATGGGGCACAAACAGATCTTATTTTCACTAGCTATTTGGTTGTTATTTGCTTTGGTTTTCAATAAATGCTCAGGGGGTTCGGGGGGCGGTAGCCCCCCGGTGGGGGGTTTGGGGGTTTGGGGTAGCCCCCCGGTCTCTGAGCGAAAACACACTTACTGGGACCATTTGTGATCGTATCGAACACCATCTGTGATCGTAACGAACAAGAAAGAGGTTAGTTTTGAATTTTTATCCTTGACAAAACCCAACATGGATTAATGCACCTGAACTGGACCAT
The DNA here is from genome assembly GCA_029204225.1 of Diphasiastrum complanatum. Classification (NCBI taxonomy): domain Eukaryota; kingdom Viridiplantae; phylum Streptophyta; class Lycopodiopsida; order Lycopodiales; family Lycopodiaceae; genus Diphasiastrum; species Diphasiastrum complanatum. Next base: position 23,973,774 of record CM055110.1, read on the forward strand.
CCTGCACCTGAAACAGTCGGCAAATTACACAGTTATTATGCTCTTAATTAGAGCTTTCATCTGATACCCATATTGCCCCAAAAAAAACCAAAAAAAAAAAAAAACGTTTCTGAACCGCGTTTCTGAACGCGATTCTGAAACGTGTTTCAGAAACGCTGGGCATCTATGGAATTATATATGTGCTGAAACGGACTTCAAATTTTGAGGGTTCCGTAAATTATATTTTTGTCAATGTCAACTTTTCGATTCTGCTTTTTATTTTTCAATTACTCGAGAAACGAGCAAGGTGGAATTTTTGCTTGTTGTCACGTCTGCTCCTTGTTGATGCTCATATTCTAATGTTTACTTAATGCAGGTGACGGGATTCCTCGGTGGTGTCAATTGCGCACTACTTGTAGCCCGCATTTGTCAATTGTATCCTAATGCTATACCCAGCATGTTAGTTTCCCGCTTCTTTCGTGTCTACACTCAGTGGCGTTGGCCAAATCCTGTCATGCTTTGTGCAATTGATGAGGGTACACTTGGACTTCCTGTCTGGGACCCACGGAAAAATCCTCGTGATCGCATGCATCATATGCCTATCATTACCCCAGCATATCCCTGCATGAATTCCAGCTACAATGTTTCATTAAGTACCCTTAGGGTCATGACGGACGAATTTCAACGGGCCAATGAAATCTGTGAGGTGCATTACGTTTTTGTATCTCATCCAGTTCTCCATATTGATTTATGCATTGTCATTTGCACTTGCTATCAAGTAAAAGAGGATACATTATCCATATGATCATCCCCAAATTCAAATTTGGGGCCTGATTAATTTGACTGGATACTTGGAACATTGCAGAATTTGGAGATGAATAAGGCAGAATGGAACATTCTCTTTGAACCTTACCCATTTTTTGAAGCATACAAAAATTACTTGCAAGTTGAAATCACTGCATTGGATGATGATGATTTTCGTAAGTGGAAAGGTTGGGTCGAATCACGCCTTAGGCAATTGACATTAAAGGTCCGTACTGTAAAGCCAGTTTGAGTACAGTAGGCAATGTTGACGTTTATTGTGGTCGCGTGTATTGCACTTATACCATTCTTTTGTTGTGGAGTTTGTGATTCGAAGTAACTTCTCACTGGAACGTACTAAGGCTTGTATTTGCTTCAACTCATGTTGGATTGTGCTAACTGATTATATGCTTTCCAGATTGAGAAACACACATATGGCATGCTCCAGTGCCATCCATATCCATGTGAGGTTGTGGACAGTTCTAGGAAAGGTGGTCATTGTGCATTTTTCATGGGTTTGCAAAGGAGTCAGGGTGTTCCTCAACAGGAGGGCCAGCAGTTTGACATTCGTGCCACTGTAGATGAGTTCAGGCATTCAGTCAACATGTATATGCTTTGGAAGCCTGGAATGGAGCTCCATGTTTCTCATGTTCGTCGTAAACAGCTTCCTGCATATGTATTTCCAGGAGGATTAAGACCAGTTCGACCTCTAAGGCCTTTGACAGTTGTTTCCAAATCAGCTTCAGGGCCTGCTTTTGGCAATTCAGTTTCCCAGTTGCCAAAGAGCGATTCAGGTACTACAGATGAAGATGTGGAGGATATCAGTGGTGAGGGAGGTGAGAGATTAAAGAGGAAGTTCCAGCCAGCTGAAGAGGTTGGACTTACAAAACGGCAAACTATCAGGGAACCTATGAATGTGGGTGATGAACGCATGACAACGTCCATTTCTCCGGCTGTTGCATCAACTGAACAATTTATTATGGGCGAGCAGGAAACTTTTGACAAGACCTTGAAACGAGGCTTAGAAGGGTATTCAGCGGAAGAAGAATTGGAGGCTGTAGATGATATTCAAACCTCTATATGCAGAAAAGGGGATTCTGCCGAGCTCTTGCAGTCCAAGTTGGAACAAGCAAGTGGTATATGTAGAGAACAATCAAGGTTGGCTGCACTAAAACCTGGATCATGCAGCTTTTCAAATGGAGTAGTGGATGAGTTGGAGGTATTTGGTATTTGCCCAATAATTTCTTACTTTATTTCTGCACTTATTACTCTGATTATATACCATTCAAAATTACAGCCAATGCCTTTACAACCGGCTATGATGAATTGGAAAAATAACAATCCTTTTGTTTGTATTGCATGTGTTCCATGCATTTGGGATTATATGTGGCCGCCATTGCTTTGGTTTTGAAAGCCAACAGTAGCTTTTGGTGGAACATTACTAGGTGCAGTAGGTAATACCGATTCTCAAAAAAAGCCGGTTATCAGGCAAGTGGAGTTAATTCTAATGAATTTTATTTGATTGGAGCTGTGTTTATGTGCAAATATATACTTGTGTTATAGTTTTTCCGTACGATATCTGCCTGTTTGATGTTTGCCCGTGCAGATTAAGTTTAGCTGCGACAACTAGCTCCACGGTCGGTGCATTTTGACAGGAGCTTATGGATTTGAATCCTGGATGAAGATATCTCAGATTCACAGAACCCATTTTTTCAGTTTCACGACATGGTCATGTCCATGAAGCAGTATGTATGAAGAGAAGTTCTATCGCAGTTTTAAATGTGCAAGTCATGCTATGATCGAACTCGTCGGTACACATCAGGAGGGGATAATGCAGTTGTGTGTTGGGACGATGCAGCATACTTGTTGAAGGATAGCGTTCCTGAGCATTTCTTCTCATCATCTTGCTTTAGAATGTGTTGAGTCTTTTTCCTGGCATTGTTGAGTTTTGCATTTTCATTCCTGATTGCATTGTATGAAGCACTCACTAGATTCTAGGCTGAACCAGTTTGATGCATGGGATTCATTGACTGCATGATGCCTGTTTCATTGCCTTTGATTCTTTTTTTTCTTATAGAAATTTTTTTATAAGTAATCTCATTCTTTATTGAGAATGTTCAGCTGAGCATTTAAAATGAGTTTGGTGGTTGCTTGATTACCTTCGTGCCCTGATGCACATCTCTTTTGCGAAAAGGATGATTAGTTTTATGAATCCTTAAGTAGCGAGTTAATCTTTACCTGCACAAGGGATGTAAATATCAACACAGAATTTTACATGAATTCTAAACAGTTATTCCACTGGAAGATTTATGGATGGTCGGAATATGTTATTGTAATTGCTGGTTCCATCAATAAGCCATTCTAATATGGTTCATAAAACTTGCACGATTTTAAAGCTACTAAAATTTTCAGTTCTATGTAGGAAAAATGGTGAATGTAGAACATATGGTACTTTTAGTTCAATGTCATCTATTGTAGATTTTCATGAATAAGGAATGAATGCATCAACACAAGTTCTCTTTGCATTTTTGTTTTGTTCCCTAGAGGAAGATTGTCCGTTTTTGGAAAAAAGTAAATGATTGTCTTTTCCTGTTTCAATTTCATTGCTAATTTCGAATAATCTGTAAAAAATTTCTTTACCATCTCATATCAGAGTGCTACGGGGTTTATTTACAACTTTGAAAGTTGGAGCTGACTCCTGTGGAAATAGATATTTGATTACCTCGACTTAAGAATTATGTTTCCCTTGTATTTACCTGCAAGAATTTGCCCAGATATTCTTTGAGAAGATGGCAATTTTATCTCATCAATGTCTTGGTTGAAATTCAAGAAAGAATAGAATGGAAGCTCTTTCAACAGACATTGTAATTATCTCAATGAGTTGACATGGCTTAAAAACTACATTATAGTGGGGAATTTTCATTTTGAAGGTTTGAAAGCCTGAAATTGGGAGAACACACTTCAGATCCCTTGGTAATAAATTCTAACAAAAGAAACTGTCATAAGCAAGTCTCTCGAAGCTTGTGAATCCTAGAAGGTCGGTGTGTAGAATGAACCTCCCAACCATAGGCACCCCCCCTCCTTGAGTCCTACCTGTTATTCCTACCTGCTATTCCCGTCAACTGGCACATGGCGTCCACCTGTGGGTGATCGGTCCACTTGGCATGCTTGGACCTTGTGACCTGTGAATACTAAGTGCCTCATAGGGTACCAACCTCATGCCCCGCCAAAGACGTATGACCCTCTTGGTCACCCCGACTACTTGCCGGCTAGCATCACTAACGGCTAGGGTCCCGACGGTCAAGCCACACCGCATCTTTGACAGCTTGACACCGGATCACTGCTTGTGACGCACCGGTCCTCACTTGGGACAGATGTCCTCGTCGGTCACCGACCCTTGCCAACGCTAGGCCTCAGGCCCTTTGGTAACAGGCCGTGCCGAGGTCATTATAGAGTCGTAACTGAACTCTAACAATCCTTCTCTCCTCTGGCAAGTCATCGGTCCTCGATGACAAGCTCTGGGTAAGACTTTTGCAACGCCTGTTGCGTCTCTCAGGTAACATCTGACAACGGATGCCCTTTCCAAGTTATTAGATACTCTTGAAGGAGGCGATTACGCAAGCGTCGCTCCCTTCGATCTAGGACTGTTTCTGGCCCATAACCTGTGGTGTCTTTCTCCTCTAGAGACACTAGACCTTCCACCGGGCTATCGTCATCATGCAAACATTTCTTCAGTTTGGTAACATGGAATACTGGATGCACCTTGCATCCCACAGTAGCTGTAGCTTATGAGCTACTTGGCTCACCTTCTTAATAATCAACCATGTTCCACAATACCTAGAAGATAACTTGGCGCACTTTCCTGTGCGTAGCACTTTCGACTTTGAAGGGACTAGTAAATACACACAATCTTTATTCTCAAATTTTCGATAGGTACGATTCTCACGGGTATAATTCTCTTCCCTAGCTACAGCCTTGGACAAGAAGTCTCGTGCCATCTCTAGCTTCTGCTGCATGTGAGCCAAAAGCTCTACAACACTAGATACCCTATGCAGAATCCTCATGACTGCAGGATTAAGTGGCTTGAAACCATAATTGAGCTCAAATGGACTCAATCCAGTGGACGCATGTCTCTTATCATTGTACGCGAACTCCAATAGCGGTAAATGCTTTACCCAGTCTGTTTGCGTATTACTAACATATGTCCTAAGCATATCTTCCAAGATCTGGTTCACCAGTTCTGTTTGACCATCTGTCTGAGGATGCTTAGAGCTACTCATTCACAACTGTGTTCCCAGCTTGGCGAACACCTCAATCCATAAATTTCCTGTAAACTTTGGATCCCTGTCAGAAACAATGGACTTCGGAAGACCATGTAACTTGATAATATTCTCAATAAACAACTCAGCAACTTGCAGAGCTGTGACCTTCTTGGTCGTTGCGATGAAATGAGCCATCTTGAAAAACCTGTCTACCACTACCATAACGGAATTGAATCCCTTCTGGGTCTTGGGTAGCCCAATAATAAAATCCATAGAGATGCTTTCCCACCTTCCTGTAGGTATCTCAATTGGATGTAGCAAGCCCGGAGGACTTAGTCTCTCCGCCTTGTTCACTTGACAAGCCGTGCAACGTTGGACGTACTCTCTTACATCCTGCTGCAATCGTGACCATAAATAATGCCTTCTTAAAAGCTCACTAGTCTTATCAATACTAGGGTGCCCTGCGCAGGGACTATCATGACATTCATGAAGTATCTTACGACGAAGATTCTTTATGTCTGGCACGAAAACTCTTCCATTTCTCAATAACATACCATCCTTCATGGTGTATGTTAGATATGTACTAGTGTGTGCTTCTACGGAAGCGACAACTTCTATTGACTCTTCCGTTTGGTCGACTACCTTGTGCACATTAGGCCACACACGTTGACAATGCGGGTCCTTTTTTTGAGCCTTCTTAATCTCCTCCATGAGACCACTGTCAACCACAATAAAGCTCATCTTAAGTGGCAGGATGTTACTCAGCCTGGTGGAACTAAGTTTCGTCGGTTTGATGTCTACATTCGTGGTGATACCCATGACTTTCTTGAGGCGATCCGTTGCTATAGGAAGCTCCGCCTATTTGCACGTGTTTATCGCAATTACCATGACCGAGGCCACTGATCCTAAGATGCAGTATAGGTTGAGAACGAAGATTTCTTGATTTGTAGAAGTCAAAATAGCTTCAAATTTGATGAAGATGGTGCATAAGCCACCGGCCATCAATTTATAGGTCTGATAGCTTGTTAGAAAAGTAAAAAGGAATTATATTCATGTTGTAACTAATTCTAGAATGATCTCTTTATGAATTTGGAAAGATCCATCCCCCAAAAATCACCAAAAATGGTCATTTTTTGAACTTTTTTTTGACTTCCTACAAGTTCAATTGTTGGAATTCTTGGTTCTAATTTCAGGGAAAGCTTCAAAAGACTTTGGTCCACCTCTTTACAAGCTCTACATGGTGTTTTACAGCCACCTACTATCCAACTTTATGAAAAAACAAGCAAAAATAATGATTTTTGGCTATTTTTCGATTTTTTTCATCACAATAAAATGGAAATTCATGACATATAACTCTTTATCTAACACACGCAAACCAATTTACAGAATTACAACCATCTAATTGGTCTGATCTTGCTAGATTTTGGTTCTTACTATCTATTTTGTGCCAAAAAACATCAAAAACCAAGCAATTTTGACCAAAACATAGCCTATATAAATAATTGGAAAGAACCGACATGCATCATTAATTTCATCATTAATGAACCCTAAAACAAAAGTACACTTGCTAGAAAATTCAGATCTACCAAATATTTGATCTACACAAGAAAAAGCTCCAAAAAAACATCACAAATTGGCCTTCAAGGACAATTCTCCATAAGACCACAAAGAATTCCAAGAGTAATGGATCTTAGCAACATGCAAATTGAAATCGAGATAGTACACCCACTTGCACCCTTGCTATCCACCTTGGAAGAGAATTCCGATGATCCAATTCAAAATTTTGACGAAAGGTAGCCCTTCTCCATGTTCTCCAATCTTTGTAAGTCTTGCTCTGATACCAATATAAGGGAAGCTCCCTCAAGATCCTACTTACAAGACAAAACACAATGGAAAACACACTATGAAGCAACCACCCAAACCAAGTAGAAGCAACCAATCAACTCTAGAAGCTCCACTCCCAAGCCAAGGAATAAGAAACATGAAGGTAGAGTGAAACCTTGGCAATGAATCAATGATCACAATGAGGAGTAGGGTGAGTTTGGCCTCAATATATAGAGCCCAAACCAACCTGGGCACATAGCCATGCATAGCCCTAAGTTCCCTATATATAGATTCACCATGAATAGAGTCCTAAACATGGACCAACTATTCATAGAATTGCTATTGATAACTCTACACATGCATACACTGTATCATACCTTGTCTAAACTCCATTTAGTGTGTTCTGGGCCTCACAAGGATATTAGTTACTTTCGAGTCACATCCAGTATGACGTGGCATAACTAACAGCTTGATTAATTTGAGTACCGTGTATCCAAGACTAGGAGTATACTGAATCCTACTTACTGGCCATGGACATAACAACGATAGCTATGAGATCATTGTCTATAGTAGATAACACAAAGGTAGAACGAAAGTTTATAGAAGTACACCTTACAAATTGTCTTCTTTCCCTACATGATCTCCTTACTTCTCGAGTCTCTTTAGGTGTAGATGTTTCCTCAACATGTTCATCCTCCTGTGCTGAATTATATGTAGAAATTTCTTCAAGAAATTTGAATTACAACTTTATGATAATCATCCTTGTTTGATTGTTTATCTTCCTTTAGAGACCGGAAGTCCTCTCTAAAGATCACATCACGACTATATTCTATCTTATGTAAATTCATTCACAAAAGCTTCTATCTCTTTATACCATCACCATAGCCAATAAAATTGCACTGCTATGCTTTATGGTCAAGCTTACTCCTCTTTTCCTTGGAAACATAAATAAATACTTCATAATTCTAAGTTGTTTGAGGGAAGGCTTGTGTCATGCAATCCCACATTGCTTGCAATATTGCTCAAACTCATTTGACCAAAACTTACATCCATTCTCTGTTCTCATCACCTTGATCTTCTTATTGGTCTAGTTCTTCACAGAAGTCTTAAACTCCTGAGTGACTCATAGGGTACTACCTTTGTGCCCCGCCAAAGACCTATGATCCTCTTGGTCACCCCGACTACTTGTCGGCTAGCATCTCGTCATTGATGGCTAGGGTCTCGACGGTCAAGACACACTGCATCTCTGACAACTTGTCAGGCGGCCACACCAGATCATTGCTTGTGACGCACCGGTCCCTACTTGGGACATATGTTCTCGTCGGTCACCGACCCTTGCCAACACTAGGCCTCAGGCCCTTTGGTAACTGGCCTTGCCGAGGTCATGATAGAGTCGTAACTGGACTCTAACAGAAACTCTCACTAATCCGACCTTACAGCCATTTCAAACTAGTGGCAAGTTCCTTTGCCTAGCTCTTCCACTTTTCACCCATTTCTTAAACCACGACAAGTGAGTTGATGAGCAATGGACCACCCCCTTTCAAACTTGGTTGGTAAGTATTAAATGGAGGGATAAAATCTGACTTGCCCGTTTGAGTCCTCATTATGCTATTAGTCCATTTATATAAAGTTGCCTCTAGCAATTCAACACATAGTAGGCAATGCCCCCACCCCAAAGAATGGTCTTGAGTAGTTTCTATTTGGCAAGGTCCCTGTGCCACCTCATCTTCCACATGACAACTCAACGTTAAGTTTGGAGAGAGAGAAAGACCAATTTTTTTTTCCATGGGCTAATGGGAGAACTTCGTTTTGAATCACGGACTTGTGAGGCATTGTAGTTTGGAATCACCCTTGATTGAAGACGTTATAAACTAGTTAGTTAAGTTGAGATTAAATAGGACCAATCACCTACAAACATAGTAGCAACCAAATGTGTTTGGTTGTGAAACAAACTTGTTTGAGAATTATGAAAGAACCAACATTTTTCTTTCCTATTTAAAACGTAATTGTTTTTGTTCATGAGATTGTGCATGGCCATTTCTATGTTTCCTTTGATGTTTTTTCTTGTACAATATCTAATGGGCATTTTCCCCCTTCAAAATAGCAAAATATTTCATTTTTTGGCAAACTAAAATCAACAAAAGTTTTCAAACATTGGGTTTTTTTTTCCCTTTAAAGTTTGAAATGTATTACAAATGTTTCATATTTTGACCCTTAAAATGTTTGGTTGCTACCCTGCCTACAAACACTAGCTAAAGCCTACTAGACATAATTGGTACACCTATTCATCAACGTGGCACCCAGGTTAGGTTTAGTAAAAGATCGCAAAACTCTCATCCCCCCCCTCTCATACCATCACTAACATCGTATGGAGCTTTTCCCATATCAAGAAATGTTCCGAGTATAGAACAATTTTTTTAACCAAGCAACTCTCTTACCTCACACATATATTACATTTGTTGGTTTATTCTAGGGTTATATAGCTTACATATTTTTCCATTAGAATCTCAAAATATATTGGACCAAAATTACAATATGTTGATTGTGGCTTGAAGATTGAATTATTGTTTCCACCAATCGCAATTTGTTGGCAAATGAACCTCGATTCTTCAAAGAATTGATCGGGTCCAATTTGAATAGGAAAGAATCATATCCAAAAAAAAAAAGGACGGTTTTATGATTGTGACATTAATGATTCTTTATTTTGGCTTTCCAATGTTTGGATTTGTATTCACATGTTTACCTAATATATTGTGATGGATGTTTGATGACGGATCATGAATAAATCATAAATTACAATGATAAGTGCAAGTTGGAGCATGCAATCTAGTTTGTGAAGTTTGAAATGCGTTCATTCAACATTGTCATGTGCACTTGTGAGTCTATGAACGCTGAATTTTAATATGGTTCTAGGCTTCAACTTTCTACCTACAACTTGGCATGCACCCCCAAGTGCAATGACAAGTGTGATGGACTCAATGTAGATACTCTGCAATGCAAACCAAGAAGTTAGTGAGGAAGAGCGAGAGCAAAAAAGTGAAGTGGTAAATGACATTCTGTAACTTGGCTGACAAGTCAAAACTCAATCCCTCATCCATTGATGTGCTCTTATTTCAAAACAATGGCTTACAATGGGATATGTACAAATCAGATGACAAGCATGTTGGAATTTTAATTTCACTTCAAACCCCATTCGATTTAGTTGCCTCTATATACATTACCATCTATTTCTTTCAAATATCCACGACAGAGTCCCGGACCTAGTTATTTATTTGGGAACATGCTGCAAATGAAGAACTTGCAAAAATACATGCAAGTTCGAGACATGTTTGTGACACTACACAAAGTCAACCCATTAAGTCAAAGGAATGCCAAAGTGTCACATCTTGCGAGAGTCGGATCCATTTGATAGTCGACAATTCCTCAACTCGACAATCCTTTGACAATTAATAGTCGGCACCATCGACTCGACAATTTTCGAAAGACATTTGAACCCAATGGCTACACATCTCAAGCACTATCCTTACTACTATCAAACGGAACTTCACACCCGCTTCACTGGACAATTAGCTCAACATCTAACAACCAATAGAGTAATAATGCATTGTACATAAATACAGTGTAAGACGCACATATAAGGCGTCAGATCAAATGAATCTCATCAATAACGTATTTGAGATGTCTAGCACTATCGTCCAGTTCTAAATTGTTCTGCTAGGCTTGTATACTAACAAGTAAATTTCCTTACAACAATCTCATGTACATTCGTGCAATTCTAATATACTATGTGTTTTCCAATGATTGTATAATGTGTGAATGATTATTGTTGTTTCTACTTTCAAGAGTGAATCATAAACTCTTTATTTTTCTTGTGTCTAATTGACTGAGTTGAAGTGCAGAATCATGGTTGTCCTTGACGCCTTTGTAGTTCCATAACTATGGTTGTCTAAAACACCTATTGACTCATCAAATAATAGATTGGTTCTGTTGTGACAAATGATTCAATGTTGTGAGAATGGTCCAAATGGGATGGGGCTTAATAAAGTGACTATAAAGAATAAATATCCATTACCCAAGATGGATGACCTTGAAGATCACTTGGGTGGAGCACGGTATGTCACCAAGATAGATCTCAGGACATGGTACCATCAAATAAGAATTAAGTTGGAAGATGTCCAAAAGATAGGATTTTGTTCTAGATTTGGTCATTATGAATTTCTAGTGTTGTCATTTGGATTAACAAATGCTCCAGCAACGTTCTAGCAAATGATGAACGATTTATTTCATCCATATTTCGGGAAGTTTGTGGTAGTATTCTTAGACGACATTATCGTTTACAGTAAATCCTTGGTGGAACATGTAGAACACTTAAAACTCGTCTTGATGAAACCCGTAGGGAGTTACTCTACGCTAAAGAGTCCAAGTGCGAATTCTTTAAGCAAGAGTTGCTTTATCTCGGTCATAAGATCACAAACTCTACGCTAAAGAGTCCAAGTGCGAATTCTTTAAGCAAGAGTTGCTTTATCTCGGTCATAAGATCACAGTAAATGGAATCAAGATTGACGAGGATAAATCAAGATTGTGATTGAGTGGCCAGTTCCGGAAACTGTGAGGCAAGTAAAGTCTTTTTTAGGTTTTACACTTTTCTTCAAAAGATTTATTGAGGATTATGCTAAGTTAGCAGCACCGCTTAATAATCTGACAAAAGAAATTGTTAATAGAAAGAAACAGAGGAATCAACCTAGCCGGCCTGTTGTTTGGAACGAGGAATTGAATCAATGTTTTGAGAGACTTAAAACAATGATTGTTTCAGCTCCCGTGTTACAAATTGCAAATCCAGATTTACCTTACGTCGTGAGAACGGACGCAAGTGATGTTGCAGTTGGAGCGGTTCTATTACAAATGGATAGGCCACTAGCGTTTGAGACCAAAAAATTCACTGGTCCTCAGGATGCCCCAACCTTCTATGCCATAACTCCTCCTTAGACAAAAGAGAAACTTTACAAAAGTTTGCATTCTCATGAGAATGCAACTTGAAGATTCCACCATATCTAGATCCATTAGCTAGGATCTCATCATTTTTCTTGATAAAACAAGTATTGGAATTAAATTTTACATCACAACCACTATCAAGCAACTTTCCAACACTAATCAAGTTCTTTGTAAGCTTAGGAATAAAAAAAAAACATTGGAAAGTGATAGAACTTTAGAAGAAGCAAGTTTCAATGGAATGTTGTCAATTCCTTCAATAAAGCATTCATGATCAGTTGTAGTATAAATAGATCTTTTAAGTCCTTTATAAGGTACAATAGAGTCAAAGGAATCCTTTGAACAACACATATGTGAAGAGGCTCCACTATCAATGTACCAAGCTCCATCTTTCTTGAAGGGTGATGAAGAAAAGCTTGACACCATAAGTGATCCTTCTCCATCACTTGCAATAAAATCTTATTCTTTCTCATTAGAGAGATTTGCTTGTTTGAGTTGATTTTTCTTTTTGAAGCAATTAGAGGCATAGTGCCCCTTCTTGCCACAAAAGTAACACTTGACTTTCTTCTTCTTGGTCTTTGAAGTAGAAGGATGAGATGAGTCATCCTCTTCACCATCTTTGTCTCTTTCCTTGGCTTTGTCTTTGTTGAAAGCTTGAGAAAATTGGTTCTTGCTCCTTCCTTTATGCTTGTCCTTGACAAAGAGAGCTTTGTCACTTCCAATATGCTCGAGTTTGTTCATCCTAGACAGTTTGTAACTTTGCCTAGCTTCTTCAGAGATGAGAATTCCTTGAAGAGTTTCCAAATTGGGCAACTCCTCCTTAATGGCAAAGGATTGAACGAGATTATCATAGTCATCTTTTAAGCCATTTAGAATGACTTGTACTACTAGCTCATCTTGATTGATTGTGACACCAACACAAGCAAGCTCTCTATGAAGGTCTTTTACTCTTAGAACATAATTTGATGCACTCTCCTCACTTCTTTGAAAACCTTGGAAAATCTGATTTCTAAGATTGAGTATTCTAGAAGTGTTCTTAGCTTCATAGATGGACTTAAGTGCATCCCAAACATCTTTGGCAGTGGTGTAAGATCCTATTTCTCTTAGAATCTCATTAGAGACATTCATTTTAATGAAGTGTAGAGCCATTCTAGCTCTCTTCTTGTACTTTGGTATTTCAAGCTGTGCTTGAGGCTCCTCTTCAATACCAAGTACTATGTCCATAACATCCTGGAGTATCAAAATAGACTCCATTCTTACCTTCCATATTGAGTAATTAGAAGTACTTAGTCTTTCACTTGCTTCTAGAAGATATTCTCCCACATATGCCATATTGTGAAGACTTCTTGTTATTGGACAATAATATGTTTGAGCTTGTTCCAATCAGACTTAATGTTGCTACTCTCTTTCACTATAGGTATTTTCAAGGATGTACTACCATCCTATGTAAAAAACTTGCAACTGTATTTGAGATAGATCTCAAATATTCCACAAAACAAGATGATCTAGATCAGTCTCTCAAAATTGATTGAGACACATAGACAAGTTTGAATTCTACTTTTGGCACGTGTTAGATGCTTCAAAAGAAAACACTAATGCTTCACAGAAGGCTCAAAGGTGTTCAATAACATCACACTTTGTCTTGATCTTCAGTTTCTTGTGTTGGATACTCAAAACAATGGATTAAGAATCAAGCGAGATTGAATCGAATCAAAAAGTGGTCACTCGGATTTTGGACCTCTCCCTACCCTCTTTAAGAACTTATAACTCTTGGTAGACATATTAGATTGATCTGGGATTGATTGCAATGGAAAGTACTCTTCATAAGCTTTCCATCAAGCTATAACACCACTATTTGTGGACCAAATAGCAAGGAATTAAAGGGGACTAAAAACATCTAATTTTTTTGTTTTCATTTTCAACACAGTGGCCTTTTTGGGAGTAGTGCGGTATGCCCATATAGCGGAGAACAGTTTGGTTTTCCAATCTGATTGACTCATTTCGACTATCTTGGTTAGGATCTTACAAATCGTCTTGTTGGTGGATTCTGCCTGGCCATTACATCTAGGATAGTACAGAGAGTACTTTTGTGGTGGACAACAAGGTAATGGCGGAGGAGATTATCGATCACTTCCTTTAAGAAGTGAGCGCCTTGGTCACTAACAAGCTCAATTGGACAGCTGAAACTCATGATAATGTTTTCATAAAGAAAACGTGCTACAGTCTTTGCATTGGCGTCATTTGTTGCACATGCTTCTACCCACTTGGTTGTGTAATCCGTTGCGATCAAGATATACCGTGCTTGGGTATTCTTTGCTGCTGGGCTGATGGGCCCAACAAAGTCTATACCCCACTTATGGAAGGCTTCGCCTTCCATAATTGGGGTCAACGGGGTGAAGTCTGCTTTTGTATTCTTTTTGGCTCGTTGGCAAACATCACATGTTTTAATGATAGCAAAGGTATCCTTGAACAGTGATGGCCACCATAAGCCCGCTCTGAGGATGATTTTAGCAGTTGCTTCAGCTGAGAAGTGATCGTCGCCAATGCCCTCATGTGCTTGAGATATGATAGGACATATCTCAGATTCATAGGCACATCTGCGTATAGTAACGTCAGTGCCCCTTTTATATAAGTGTCCTGCTATGAGTTGAAAGGGTGCTGCTTTTAGCAAAATTTTCTTTTTGCTACTGTACTCAAGCCTTCTTTGAGTCTGCCGGTGGTTAGGAGCTGAGTGATTTCCTCAGCCCACAAGGGAGTGGCGTCGATCTGAAAAAGGCATGCATCAGGTAGATCGTCATTGACTAGGTGGTGCATCAGCCTTTTCAGCATTGGGAAGTCTGGAAAGGTGATCGGCCATGAAATGTTGTGTTCATTTCCTGACGACTACTTGGAAATTGAATTTCTCGAGTATTAAGAGCCATCAAGCTATGAATGTTTTACAAGTAGAGGTGAGGAAGTCCTCCAAATCCGAGATAGAGCCTCCAAATGTCCTCCAAGCATCCTGCAAGCTTCAAGATGCTGTCCAACTCCAAGCTAGGATGCCTCCACCTGCAAGTAAGGATCTGCAAGCCTCCAAGGACCTCTCCTCCACCTGTGTCCCTACTCTTAAACACAAAGATAGATAACAAGCTAGCCTCAAGTATTCACCACCCAACCATATCTAGATCCAAGCTCCAAGCAAGACCTATCTAGCAACCCCTTGCTAACCATAAACAAATCACAAGCATACCACAACACTCCATAGCATACTCAAGATCCAAATCCTACTTATGTCCCATACCATAAGCAAGATCCAGACCCTAAGCATACAACCACAAGAAAGCACTCTACACACTAGTAGCAACGCTAGAGCATAAGCAAAGCAAACAAGAGAGATCTCTCCCCCAATGGGCGCCCTACTACCCTCCAATGAGAGATCTCCCCCGCCCCCAATGGGCGCCCTACTGCCCTCATATAGATGGCCCATGGATCCCTCCAATGCAGTATGGAGTTTGATGCTCATCCAATGTGTGTGTGTGTGTGTGTGTGTGTGTGTGTGTGTGTGTGTGTGTGTGTGTGTGTGTGTGTGTGTGTGTGAGAGAGAGAGAGAGAGAAGCCTAGGGGAGTTAAAGAATCTCCAAGAGCCTCCATAGGCTTATGGAATGTCAAGAGACTCCTTCCATAACCTATGACTCTTTGAATGTCTTTTTTGTGGGAGTTGGGAACTCAATTGACCCTTTGGGAGGGC
This sequence comes from Diphasiastrum complanatum, assembly GCA_029204225.1. NCBI lineage: Eukaryota > Viridiplantae > Streptophyta > Lycopodiopsida > Lycopodiales > Lycopodiaceae > Diphasiastrum > Diphasiastrum complanatum. The sequence continues at coordinate 23,989,356 of CM055110.1, forward strand.
ACCCTCCTACTAGGTCCCAACGCCCAAGTTGTGCAAGTATACTTTGGTCCTAGACCAATAAAGTGATATGGTTCAAGGTTGAGGACCAAGGTTTAGAAAAATAGTCATCCAATGACTTTCTAACACCTCTCTAGGTTCCATACCTCCATCCAAGGCATAGACACCTACCTGCCCTTAACCAAGGACACTAGTACCTTAATCTAAGGCACCTATCCTTAATCCTAAGGGTACCCCTTATCCAAGGGTCACGTGACTCCATACCTCTGACTAAGGTATAGTCACTTGTCTGCCCTTATCCAAGGGCACATACTCTTAATCCTAAGGGTACCTTGCCATTTAGCCCCCAACACTAAATGGACTAATACGGGTCTGAAGTACTGCTAGTTACATAGGTATGTAAAATTTCTTCCCCCTAAACTTAGATTTTTCCTTGTAGGAAAAAATTTGAAATATTCTTTTGGAGATCAGCCTCCTTTTCCCAAATATCCTCCTCTTCTGATTTGCCCCTCCACCTGACTAAAAATTCCCGAAGCACTCTACTCTGTAGAGTCCTTTGCCGGCTATTAACATTGTTAACGGTTACCTTGTTCAATTTCTTATAGTCGATGCAAAACCTTAAAGTCCCATCCTCCTTGCAACCATAACCATTGGTGATGCCCAAGGAGACTTACTAGGTTGTACCCACCCCTTTTCCAGGTAATCATGTAAATGCCTACTTACCTCAACCTCTTCCGATGCACTCATCCTATAAGGACGCTGTGCGATTGGAATTGCTCCAGGTATTAGGTCAATTTTAGGATCAATTGTCCTTTCTGGTGGTAAACCTACAGGAAGGTCTAAAAAAACATCATTGAATTCCTGCCTAAGTTCATTATAGGCTTCAAATTCTACAGTGTTCTCACTGGGTATATTCATGGCATTTATGCTAAGTTCTTCATCATTGCAGCAAATGATATCATTATGAAAACATAAATAAACTTTAAAATCAAAATTCTTCATAATAGAATTAAGTTCCTGTTTAGAAAAAGAGTTAACATTTTTAGTGTCAACACTTAAACTATCCTTGATCTTAATTAAAGAATTCTCATGCATAAAAGATAAAGATTTTTCAACAAAATCAATTCTCAATGACTTGTCTTATCAAAATGCCATTGTTGCCCGAGAACAATATCTACATTAGCTAATGCAACAGCACAACGAATTTCAAGATGAGTTTTTGCAGGAGGAACAGAACACCGACGGTCCGTTATCTGCTTCGGTCCTCGAAAAAGAGCAACCCCCATAGGAACTCGCAGTATTCTTTGCACTTCTGCAGGCTCAAATCACAATGTCGTTCCATAGCGCAATGAAATCTTTCACTGGTATCCAATGTTATATCCATCGAAGTTTTCAGCTACCCACAATTCCAGATGAACAGCGAAAACCAGACGAGATTCTAGAAATTTTTTAGATTCTCATGAATCTGATGAATATAGGTGTTGCTAAGGGGACTACCATCACCTTACCTATGTCCTATAAAGATTATCCAGCAGTATCCATTGCTATCATTGATAGTGGAGCAGGCATAAATATAATGGCTTTGTCACTAGCAAAGTCATGGGGGTTCAATACCTTAGATAAGCCACGTTACAAACTTCGTATGACTGATCAACGAATAACCGCCGACCTTGTAGGTCACTTATTGAATATCCCAGTATATATTGCAGGAGTCAAATTTACCATCGATTGCGTCATTCTCGATCTACCAGATGATCCAAATACATATAAACTCCTTCTCAGCACACCTTGGCTATAGATGGCAGACGTTGTCCAAGATTGGAAGCGTAGCAAAATAACCTTTGGCAACAGCGAAAAACGAGTCACTGTTGACTCGAATGGCCACGTAAGGCCAGCCAAAGTTTATGATAATTGGTCATATACAACAAATGACAAATCCGATAGTGTTCCAATCCAATCGAAAGGACACTATACAAGATCAACTGATATTATAAATTGGGGTCAAGCACTGGCCATTGTGGACTGTGACATCCAAAGTTTCCAACACCACGACTTGCAACCTTTGTTCCACTCGTGGGTCTAGGTAGTCCCTTGGTAATGTGGAAGCTGTCAAGGAGCTTCACGTATGGTCAGCTGATTTTTCTAGGTTTTGCTGCTGTTATTGGTTTTGGCATTGAGGTCTAGTGAGGACTCTAACAGGTTCGGAAGAGATGTGGCATGGGGGTAGAATCCTGCTAGGTTGCTTTGGGCAATCTTTGAAACTGTGTTTTCGAACACAGTCTGGACACTCATCATATTTTATAGTTTGAATTTTACATCCTGTAATGTATACACAAAAAGACGATGTAATATCTATGGCATCCAAGCCTTTTGTGGTAATGGAAAAAAAAAATGCCAGTTTTAATACATGACAAAAAAAAAAAAAAAAAAAAGTGGATGCAATACCATAAAAGGAAGATGTGCTAGAAATTGTCATGACACCTATCAAGAGACATTGAGAGGATTATCAATAGTACAGAGTGGAGACAACCACTTTCACTTCGAAAGTTGTCTCACATTGAGGTCCTTACAAGAGACGTGTTTGTTTACATTGAAATCCATTAAAATTTTGAATCTAGTTAGTATCTTCTTGCATTTAAAGATAGAATACGGTTAGTATTACATGGCATGCCATGTGCTATATAATTGGTGAAATGAAACTCAAAACTTGCAAGGAGAAATCAGCCAGTGGCATTGATTTTAGAAAAAAATCTTGTATGTGTGCAAAGGTAGAACTATCCAGATTGAAATAGAGAAACTCTCTAAGAGATTAATTTGAGTAATCTGGAACTAGAGGAGTTTTGGGGTTATTGAGCTGTGAGATATTCATTGATATGGGAAGTAGTGATAAAGAATAAATTAAGATTCGCTGATTGTAAAATTTTACTTGCAGATTGTCAAAATCTGATAAGTCTCTTCATGATAAGCTTAAACTTTTGCAATTTTTTTCGTATCCTTTCTATCTATTGTTGAGGTGGTGAAGGTGTAGTTCCTATATTACATATAGCTACTACTCGTGTAGGTGTGAATGCTGCTTTTGTACTAGTTCCACATTTAACTATTCTAGTCTCAATTCCCTTCTATTATTGGTAGGAAGAGCCAGTAGATAAGTCTCTTCTCTTCTTGGAGAGCTCAAACTTTTACACAGAAATTTTTTGCATCTATATATTTTTGACATTGTGGAGGTGTGGTTGCTTATAGGTGTGAATGTTAGTTTTGTACTAGTATAACCTATAGTTAATGATGACGACGTAGAGAACAAGTCTCGTTATGATGTTAAAAACAAGTGTTAAGTGTAGGTGATAGAGTTTGATGTAGGAGTAAGAGACAATGAAATGTCAATAATGGCAGTGGTCTAAGTACTTTCATAGTAGTTACAAGTGGAACATATGAGGATCATGCATCTCCCCAAATTATCAATTGGTACATTTGATTCTACTTCTAGATTGGAAAAGAGCTTAGGAAAGTTTGTCTCCATGGGGCTATGGTGAGATGAAGTGAATAAGCAACTTATTGTTATGAGCAACTTTGTGTCATTAATGTATGTGTGGACTTTCCATACCCTTGTCAAGAATTTAGTTGATGATTCCTTGGACATATGAAACATTCATCGACTTACCCTCTCACTCATTGCAAATTTTATTCTGATATGATTGAAATGAGTAAATTTTCTCTCAATAGAGGGTGCCCATGTATGCATGCATACATCACTAAAACACATTTAATCCTGGTTGCAAGGCATTATATCTTCTAAACTTGGCATAGATACAAAATTGTAAGTCTAAGAACATAACTAATAGGTGTAATCATACTCAAATGTGCACACTAACTATCATCACTCTAGTACTTGTAGATTGGACCAACAAATTAATTGATGAACGTTAGTTTGAAGATACATATACCCAAAAAAGCAATACATGCAAAACTCTTGACAACATAAGGAGCTAACAAAATGTTTATGGTGGGTTTTTGTTCATAACACATGCTTGGTTTGATAATACCAAAAAGCATAGCACATGATCGAGCTACTAAATTGGTGATTTATTCAAACCACTTGCTATGGTTCAATGTACTATCACTCACACACACTCGATTTTCCTATAAATTCTTTGCGAAATCTATAATAAATGAATCAACACGTAGTGTACTTGAGGCTGAAGGACCACGTGACACGTGAAATAACAATATGCTTATGAGCAAGGCCTTGATTTTAGGTCAAAAGTAAAAACCAAAAATGAAAAGTATTAGGGTACTACTTCGGTAACCCTCTACAACACATTTTCTATTCTCTTTGCCATTATCTCGAGGAAAAACTTGCCAGAAGTTGTAGAAGCTAGGTTTTGATAGATCACCCATCATAGCGGGGTTGGATAGGAGTGGTTCATGTGGCAACGAAGAGCCAAGCTTAAATTTCAGCTCATGCATGCAAAAGGACATCTAGGAGACCATCGGATCCAGACGTTGGCTATGCCTTCAATTTGGTTGCATTTCAAAGCACCTTGTAAATATTGTACACAATGGTGCTAGCACAATAAAAAGCAAACTCAAAACATCTAAACAAATTGTGAAATTGCTCAATGCAATATCCACAATACAACATGACCTAAAAATTTGAACACATTCGATCCCTTGTACAACTTTCACTCGTGATGAACACCTCAAATCAACTTTTGAGATTTTATGCATCAAGTAATGTTTTGGAATAGATTCTAATCCAACGCATGTAGAATTACCAAAATAAAATTCTCAATTTGAAATTATGATCTCTCTTTACATGCTATCAATAGCAATCTAAATTAACAATACATTTGTTGACTAGTTTCAATTAGTATAAAAATTTATGTAACATATATATATTAGGAGGTTAAAAGTGCAAAAATGAATATAAATGAGGAGAATCTATTCACAATACCAATAGTTTCAATATATACTACATTTACCGTCTGCAATCCATGTCCAAAATCTATTCAATCTTCAAAACAAAGTCAACATAGTGAAATTTTGGTCCAATACATTTTGAGATTTTAATGGAAAAATATGAAAGCCTCATTAAGCTATCTAACCCTCCTCGAATAATCCAACAAATGTAACATATGTGTAAGGTAGGAGAGTTGCTTGGTTAAAAAAATCTATCCTATGTTTGGAACATATCATGATATGGGAAAAGCTCCATATGATGTGAGTGATGGTATGAGAGGGGGGCGATGGGAGTTTTACGACCTTTTGCTATAGCTAGTATGGGTACCACATTGATGAATAGGTGTACCAATTATATCAAGTAGGCTTTAGCTAGTGTTTGTAGGCATGATGGCAACCAAACATTTCAAGGGTCAAAACATGAAATAATTGTAATGCATTTCAAACTTTAAAAAAAAAAAAACAAGCCAATGTTTGCAAACTGTTGCTGGTTTTAGTTTGCCAAGAATTAAAATATTTTGCTATCGAAAAAATGCCCATTAGCTATTATACAACAGAAAACAACAAAGGAAACAAAGAAATAGCCATGCACAACCTCAAGAACAAAAACAAATAAGTTAAAATAGGAGAAAAAAATGTTGGTTTTTCCAAAAGTCTCAACAAGTTTGTCGACCAAACACATAAGGTTGCTACTATGTTTGTAGGTGATTGGTCCCGTTTAATCTTAGATTAACTTACTAGTTTATAATGTCTTCAATCAAGGGTAATTTCAAACTACACTGCCTCATAAGTCCATGATTCAAATTGGAGTTCTCCCATTGATCCATGTAAAAAACAATTGGTCTTTCCCCTTTAGCTTTACGTTAAGTTTCTAGCATGTGGAAGATGAGGTCGCATGGGCCTCTTGCCACATAGAAACTACTCAAGCCGATTTTTTGGGCCTAGGGGCATTGCCTGGTATGTTGAGTTGCCAAAGGCAACTTCATAAAAATGGACCAATAGGATGAGGATTCAAATGGGTCAATCGGATTGCATCCCTCCATTTAACACACTAGCCAAGTTTGAGAGGCCGTCAACTCACTTGCCATGGTATAAGAAATGGGCGACAAGTGGAAGGGCTAGGCAAAGGAACTTGCCGCTAGACTGCAATGGCCGTGAGTTCGGACTAGTGAGAGTTTCTTTTGTTGGAATTTATTATTAAGGGATGTGAAGCGTGTTTTCCCTACTTCAGGCCCTTCAAATCTTCAAAATGAATATTCCTCACTGTATTGTAGTTTTTAAGCCACTTCTGTTCCTTACTGTAGATAATTCCAATGTGTGTTCGCAGAGCTTTCATTCCTTTCTTTCTTGAATGTGATGGTAAGGAAATTTTTTACAGATTATTCATTAGCAATGAAACTGAAAACAAGAAAAGAGAATCATGTACTATTTTTTTCAAAATGGACAACCTTCTTCTAGTGAACAAACCCAAGAGAACTTTTGTTCATACAATCATTCCCCATTGATGAAAATCTACAAAAGATGTCATTAAAAGTACCATATGTTCTACATTCACCATTTTATCTAGGTAGAACTGAAAGTTCACATAACTTTAAAATTGTGCAAGCTTTATGAACCATATTGAATGGCTTATTGATGAAACTAGCAATTACAATAGAATATTCCGACCATCCATAAACCTTCCAGTTGAATAGCTGTTTTCAGGTAGAATTCTACATTTCTGTGTTCATATTTACATCCTTGTGCAGGTAAAGATCAACTTGCTACTTCAGAATTCATAAACTAATCATCGTTTTCGCACAAGAGAGGTGCATCAGGGTAAGGAGGGCTTAATGTTAAAAAAAAGCAACCACCAAACTCAATTTAAACGCTCAGCTGAACACTCTCACAAAAAAATGAGATCACTTATAAAAATTTCTATAAGAAAAAAAGAATCGAAGGCAATGAAACAGGCATCATGCAGACAATGAATCCCAATGCATCAAAATGGTTCAGCCTAGATCTAGTGAGTGCTTCATACAATGCAATCAGCAAAAAAAATGCAAAACTCAACACTGCCAGGAAAAAGGCTCAACACATTCTAAAGCAAGATGATGAGAAGAAATTCTCAGGAACGCTATCCTGCATGAAGTATGCTGCATCGTCCTAACGCACAACTGCATATCCCCCTGCTGATGTGTACCAACAAGTTCAATCATAGAATGACTTGTACATTTGAAACTCCAATAGAACTTCTCTTCAATGACAAAATACATATTGCTTCATGAAAATGATCATGTGGTGAAACTGAAAATATGGGGTCCGTGAATCTGAGGTGTCTTCATCCAAGATTCAGAAGCTCCTGTCAAAATGCACCAACCGTGGAGCTAGTTATCGCAGCTAAACTTGATCTGCACAGGCAAACATCAAACAGGCAGATATCGTACGGAAAAATTATGCACTTGCCTGATGACCAGCTTTTTTTGAGAATCAGTATTACCTACTGCACCTAGTAATGTTCCACCAAAAGCTCCTGTTGGCTTTGCACACCAGAGTAATGGTGGCAACAAATAATCCCAAATGCATGGAACGCATGCAATACCTACAAAAAGATTGTTATTTTTCCAATTCATCATAGCCGGTTGCAATTGAAAAAGCATTGGCAGTAGTTTTTAATGGTATATATTAAAAAAATCAGAGTAATAAGTGTAGAAATAAAGTAAGTAATTATTGGGCAAATAGCAAATACCAAATACCTCCAACTCATCCACTACATTTGAAAAGCTGCATGATCCGGGTTTTCGAGCAGCCAACCTTGATTGCCCTCTACATAAACCACTTGGCTGTTCCAACTTGGACTGCAAAAGCTCAGCAGCCTAGAGGTTTGAATATCATCTACAGCCTCCAATTCTTCTTCTGCTGAATACCCTTCTAAGCCTCGTTCGCTGCTACTTTGCCATTTCGTTAGTCCAACCTCTTCAGCTGGCTGGAACTTCCTCTTTAATCTCTCACCTCCCTCACCACTGATATCATCCACATCTTCATCTGTAGTACCTGAATCACTCTTTGGCAACTGGGAAACTGAATTGCCAAAAGCAGGCCTTGAAGCTGATTTGGAAACAACTATCGAAGGCCTTGGAGCTCGAACTGGTCTTAATCCTCCTGGAAATACATATGCAGGAAGTTGTTTACGACGAACATGAGAAACATAGACTTCCATTCCAGGCTTCCAAAGCATATACATGTTGACTGAATGCCTGAACTCATCCACAGTGGCACGAATGTCAAACTGTTGGCCCTCCCGTTGAGGAACACCCTGACTCCTTCGCAAACCCATGAAAAATGCACAATGACCACCTTTCCTAGAACTGTCCACAACCTCACATGGATATGGATGGCACTGGAGCAAGCCAGACGTGTGTTTCTCAATCTGGAAGGCATATTATCAGTTAGCACCATCCAATATAAGTTGAAGCAAAAGTTACTTAGAATCACAAACTCCACAATGGCCACTAATAAAAAAAAAGAATGGGACAAGTGCAATGAACGTGACCACAATAAAGCTCAACATTGCCTACTGTACTCAAACTGGCATTACAGTACGGACCTTTAATGTCAAATGCCTAAGGCGTGATTCGACCCAACCTTTCCACTGACGAAAATCATCATCATCCAATGCAGTGATTTCAACTTGCAAGTAATTTTTGTATGCTTCAAAAAATGGGTAAGGTTCAAAGAGAGCGTTCCAGTCTGCCTTATTCATCTCCAAATTCTGCAATGTTTCAAGTATCCAGTCGAATTTGGGGATGATCATATGGATAGTGTATCCTCTTTTACTTAATACCAAGTGCAAATGACAATGCATAAATCAATATGGAGAACTAGACGAGACACAAATATATAATACACCTCACAGATTTCATTGGCGCGTCGAAATTCTTCCATCATGACCCTAAGGGTGCTTAATGAAACACTGTAGCTGGAATTCATACAGGGATATGCTGGGGTAATGATAGGCATATGATGCAGGCGATCACAAGGGTTTTTCCGTGGGTCCCAGACAGGAAGTCCTAGTGTACCCTCATCAATTGCACAAAGCATGACAGGATTTGGCCAACGCCACTGAGTGTAGACAAGAAAGAAGCGGGAAACTAACATGCTGGGTATAGCATTTGGATACAATTGACAAATGCGGGCTGCAAGTAGTGCGCAACTGACACCACCGAGGAATCCCATCACCTGCATTAAGTAGACACTAGAATATGAGCATCAACAAGGAGCAGATGTGACAACAAACGAAAATTCCACCTTGCTCGTTTATCGAGTAATTGGAAGATAAAAAGCAAAATAGGAAAGTTGACATTGACAAATATTTAATTTACAGAAACCTCAAAATTTGAAGTCCATTTCAGGAAATATATAATTCCATAAAATAATAAGAAGAAATTCAGCAGACACGTGCCATGATTACAATGTAAATAGGTTCCATGGATAACTATCTGTTTAGACGTTATTTACAATATCCACGCACAAGAACAAGAAAGCAAAAATACATGATTTCTATTCAGAGTGGAGCATGGAAGAGAAACTGTGACTAATTTAGCATCCTAAAGTGGAAATTTGGCAAGAGACATGGCATCTCCTAACAAAATAACTGCACTTTTGAAAGAGAGCACTGACGTACACTGGAATAAACCCCACGGCGTTTTGCCCAGAATTTGAGACACCTCAAAGTGGTGTGAAAATGCTGCACAGAAATGTCGCTTCCTCAATAAGATCAAAAATATCACGCAACAATTTCTACAACCTCCTAAAGAGCTTCAGCACAAAAAGAAATTGCTGCACATGCTTTTGAAGAAAAATGGATAGAATTGCAATACTTGAATATTAGGGACCAAGCGCAGTATCTGGTCAGTGACTCGACAACCACTAAGGCTGTGCACACTCTGTTCATCAATGTTTCGAAGAATTGACTCCTGTGATATATCCAAATCCTGCAGAGATCTAATGTTAAATTCCATGCTTGATAACAAGCAGCAAAACACCCAGGATTTTTGTTCTGAAAAGTTTTATATGCCTCCAGGATAAAAAAGACAAACATGATAGTGCATTATGCATCTAAAACTAAAATAAGGATCCAAACATTAGAAATTACCATGCTGACATGAACATAGCACCTGATAAGCGTTCAACTTTCAGGTAAGCTAAAACATTCAGTTTAATTATCAACTTTTGTATCTATGCAGTCAAATTTATCAACTTCTGATCCATCCACTCAACCAATTCATGAAAATCTACTGTGTACAGAAAACTCGGACTCAATCCATACAAAGCCAGAAAGTTCTTCGCAAATTTTAGAAATTTGTATTCTTTCTTTATTCCAGAAGGAACGGGAAAGAACCAGAGAGAAAATGGGAGGAGAGTAAGAGGCAAAAGGAGAGGAAGGAGGGAGGAGCAATGACACGACAACAAAGGGGGCTGCAACTTGCAAGAGAAAAAGGACAACAGATGGGACACGTGAACCAAAAGCATATGGCCAGCATGGCAGAAGCCATGTTCTTTGACCATGAGATATATATATATATATATATATATATATATATATATATATCATAGTTGCACTGCATTTCAGAAACGCGTTTCGGAAATATGGAATTTTTTTTCAGAAACGTTTTTTTTTTTTTTTTTGGTTTTTTTTGTGCGATATGGGTATTAGGTGAAAGCTCTAATTAAGAGCAAAATTACTATGTATTTTGCCGAATGTTTCGGGTGCAGGATGGTCTAGTTTAGGTGCATTAACTCCCAGGTTTACGCTTTAACTCCCAGGTGCAATAATAAAAAAACATGATGCCCCAAAATTCTCCCTCCTCTGTCTCTTTCTCTCTCTCTCTCTCTCTCTCTCTCTCTCTCTCTCTCTCTCTCTCTCTCTCTCTCTCTCTCTCTCTCTCTGATCCAACAAACTAAACAAAAATGCTGAATCATGCTAAACAAAAACCATGCTAAGTGTTCTGAACCAATCACCATACTCCATCGTCCTGAACCGTACTGAAGCATTTTTCAACCATATGGAATCGTTTTTCAACCATACTCTCTCTCTCTCTCTCTCTCTCTCTCTCTCTCTCTCTCTCTCTCTCTCTCTCTCTCTCTCTCTCTCTCTCTCTCTCTCTCTCTCTCTCACAAAGAACAGTACTGAATCGTTACACTGCTGTGAATAGGATCATCGTAGTATATAATATCGGGCCACATGGCACCAAAATGGAGTACAATGATGTTCCATGAACATAATGAAAACTACACAACTAAGGCTCGTCAGAGTCATGGTAGGAACCATCATCTGAATCTGTGCCTGACTACAGATCCCAAGGGTCTGTAGATGAATCGGAACTGGAGGGAGCCATATGCCGTGGTGTGGCCCTGGCTCTGCCGTGTGCTCTGGCTCTCTGCTGCATGCTTTGGCTCTGGATCCTTCCCCTGCCTCTGCCTCTGCCTCTCTCCCCTCCTCTGCCCCCCCTCTGCCTGCCCCCACCCCTGTGTCTACCCTGCGTGTCTATGTATCAGGTGGCTGTGATCCAACGCCCTGGGATGGCCCTACCCACTGTGATGATGCCTGGCCGACGGCTGCCTGTGATGCTCCACTCCTGTCTACAAAAAGCGAACTCAGCCCCCCCCTCCCAGAACCTCTAGGTCTCCCCCTAGGCCTACGTGTAGGAATGGCTAGCTCCTCCTCTGTCTCTGCATCAGGGTCCACCAGCAAGTCAGCAAGGTCATCCCCCCGTGCCTCCGCCCCCATCTCCTCATCCTCCTCCGTATCCCCCTCAACCCACTCCTCCTCCTCCTAATAGTCAGCCCCGAGCTCCTCTCCACCCTCCAAGCCCTCATCATCCCCCTCCTCAGCCCTAGCCCTCTGCCTGTCTGCCCGCCTCGAACGCCGTAGAGCCCGTGCGTCAGCCTGCGCCTGTCTATATAGATCTCTATAGATCTCATCATCCATCTCCTCCTGCGTGGGTGGTGCCCGAGGAGCAGCAACTGCCGAATCCACCAAGCAAGTGTCAGGGTTCACCTGCAACCAAAAACAATACATTGTTGTTAGCAATTCATTGCATAATTCAAAAGCAATTCAGTTCGTCAAAGCACAGCAAGAAACAGGGGGTGATGATGTGACTCACCTCGAGCATCTGTCCCCCTCCTCGTGTGCGCCTCAGCATACGGCCGTTGGTGTTCACAAACACCAACCGCCTACACTGCTCAATGGACAACCTGTTCCTCTTCTGCGTGTGATACAAGGCCCAGGTGCTCCAATTTCGCTCGCAAGCTCCTGCTGAACAGTCTTGTGCAAGGACTCTCTCGGCCAGTCATCGCAGGTCACCTGTGCCGCGCCCATGGTAGCCCCACCATGAAACAGGCCTCAACATATCCTCCCTCCGCCGACTCTGCTCTCCATCGAAAGAAAACTGGTAGCGCTCAAAGATCAGCAGTTGGTATGCAATGTTAGTGAGCATCGGATCTGTTGGCAGAAGAAAAAACATGGCTCGTGTAAGTCCTCTTGAATTCACACACTAGCAATGAGCACACTACAGTCACTACTGCAGTACTTAGCCTACCAAGCAATTTATCACACGTACCTGGTCCAGGCCATACGTGCTCCGTGTACTCCGCCCATCCCCGGTGCAGCTCCCGATCGTCCCGATCCCGAGTCTCGCGCCACAAGGGGTGCAATATGTGGGCTACGGCGTGGATGGGTCGGTGGAAGTAGTCCCATCTGGCCTCCCAGATACGTGAGATCTTGCGCCTCCTGCAGTAGGCAAATCACAACAATCATGTAACCATAGCTGCCATAGCATAAAAGAATCGAATCAGACTTGAGTGAGAAACAACAAACTAGACACTGAAGAGTCATACCTGTGCTCGACCAAGGCTGACGTCTGAATCCCCTCGCCGATGCGGTCCATGAACTCGTAAATGAGGCCGAGAGTGCACCCCTCACGGTCTACCAGGCGCACCACTCTGAAAATGGGTAGAAGGACCCCAGTAATCTCCTCAGCATCTCTCCAGAACGGCTCACCGAACACAGTGGACCGGAAAAATGCCGCATGTGGGACGTCCATGAACTCTCAGAAGGACTCGCTGGAAACCATCCGCCACAATGCGTCCTTCACTAATACTAATCGCTCTAGCACCAAAAAGTAAAAGGCAAAGTGTGTGGGTGCTGGCTTCTTCAGGTTCAGGTGCGAGAAGGTGCGGAATAGGGCCAGCACACGCCTCTTCCTAGTAACAAAAGTGACCAGGCGCATGGCCGTAGAAGTGACCTGCAACACAGACATCCAATGAAAAATTTAGACAATAGTTGAGATGTGTTTAGCAGCATGGAGCAGGCGTCAATCAAGATAGCATAGCAAATGGAGAAACCAATACCTCTCTGATCCATGGAAGTGCACACAGGTCATGGATGAGCAAGTCTATACAATGCGCAGCACAAGGTGTCCACTCAATGCTGGGGTGCTCCCTCGTCATAATCTCTCCCATCTGCTTGCAGTTCGAAGCGTTATCCGTGACAACTTGAACCACATGCTCTACTCCAATGTCAACAATAACATCTCTGATAACCTCCCATATGAAATCGGTTGTGATGGCATCACCACCTCGAGTGGCATCCACGCCACATAGGAATATTGTGCCAAGCGGGCAAGAAACCAAGACATTGATGACGGATCGCCGACGAATGTCGGTCCATCCATCACTCAATATCGTGCATCCATACCTGCCACAAAACACCCATTAGCCAAATGCAAAAATTGTGCCACGAGTCAACCCTAAACGCATGCAATGGGTTTATGGAAACAAAGTACTTACATCTGCCAAGCTGAGCGAATAGAACTCAGCTCCCGCGTAATGGTCTCCTCCTCCTGACGAAGCATCCTGCCTCGCAATGCCTCTCGTCTGGGAGGCGTCCATGTAGCATCCACGGCGCCATCTGTGCGCAAAACTCTCTAAACACCCAAGTGTCAACAACAGCAAAGGAAATGCCGCACTCGTAAAAGAACTGGCCAGCAAGTCGAGTGCATCCGGCATGCTGCTCTCTCTGTCACCCGCATCAATCAAGGGTCTGCTGTCTGGGCCTAACCTCTCTCTGTTGTGCACATGGCACTCATGGTCTAACACGCGAACCGGATGGCTGATCTGTGGGTGTATCACTCTCTCTGGGAGGACCTGTCGAACCATGTGCTGCATCTGCCACCGAAGAAGAGGTGGGACGAGAAAGACCCACTGCTGCTGATCCAACCTGCTCATGTGACGCTCTCCCCTCTGAAGTAAGCCCTGCTGCTGCGGGTGGAACTGGAGTGGCTTCACCTGGACCATGCACTGCACCTAAACCCTGCCCAGAACGTGTTGTACTGGGCTTTGCACCCATAGTAGGCCGTGCCTGCATACCTATTACCCCTGCCTATGAACCTGCAGCTGCTCCTGCCCCCTGTCCCTGTCCCTGTCCTTGTCTTTGTCCCTGTCTCTGTCCCTGTCCATGTCTCTGTCCCTGTCCAGAAACCTGTTATGCAGCACCGTGCCCGTACATAATAGACAACCTCTCTCTCTCCTCATCGGAAATCCTGGGGCAATGCCCGCCCACCCGGCCCTCTGACCCTCAGTAAGTGAGCCCTAACCCTAGTAAGTGATCCTATGAAGAGACCACCACAATGCAAGCATCTCCATCTACGGACTCCCGAGCCATGGTGTGTAGCCACATCCCCCTAAGTAAGCTCAACCTCGCCCCAAAGGCCTCAACCCTGCACCGACATCGTGTCCACACGAGATCAAACCTGCAAACAAAAACAAGCAAACAACCGTTCAGTAGAAGAAAACACACTGCATTGAAAAACATTACCAACCTAAAACAGAGCTGAACACATCCGAGCACGCGTCACATTGATTCTAGCAAGATCATAACAAGTGCCAAAAAACACACGAGACAGGGCGAGGGATAGAATAATTCCAGTGCGAGCGAAAACGGGCGACTGACGCTAGCATGGGAGTCCTTGCAGGCGTCTAGGAGTCCAGTGCAGGCCTAAACCACGCTACCGGCAGATGCTTGCACGATGCTCTAACCCTAAACCCTAAAAAACATGGAATTAGGGCAATAAAATTGAAATTTGTGCTACGGAGGTAGACGGGCAAAACGGAGGTCACAGGAGTCCGTGTGGGCACGTGGAAATGCATTCTAGGCTCAGACATCACCTGAATCGGTTGCCCAGAAGCCATTTTCTGAAAATGGCAAAAAAAAACAAGCATTTGGATTGTGGTGTTCAAATCTCGCAAGGTGTGCCGTAATGGTTGAAACTGACCCCGTAGGAATCACCGTGGGCATGAAGAAAGGTGGTCTAGAGCCAAACTACGCTTGATTGGGTTGCCTACAGCACAATGTCAACAATTGCAAAAAAACAAGCCTACACTTACCAAAATCGAACACTGATCGTTTCGATCTGCGCGAAGCTCAGATCCCCCTGGCACCGTGCACACCACCTCCATATCGCCGAGTAGATGTCTGTCGACTATCCACACGCCAAGATCTGACGCCCACAGCTCAAAACAAAAAAATTTACCTCCTCCACGGCTGGCGCGATTCTGGCCGTGACGAGGTGTTGAAAATTTTTAATTATTGATTTTTTTTTCATCCCAGAAGGTGTGTTATTATATTGATTTCCCATTTTTAATTTATTGAGTTTTTTTTCATCCCATTATGTCAATAAGTAAGCCTACACTCAACAAGCTCGTCTTGCAAAGAAGTCTTTAAGAGATTGAACTGCTGGAAAATGAAACTTACAAATATTAGTACTGCAGATGCATGGAAAAAGATCATCTATCATATTTCAAAGAGGCCATGAACTACGTAATGTGAAAACATCAGATCCAGATGACTTAATTATGCCCTTTGATCTTTAGCTAATTTGGAGAGCACATCTAGCTTCACTACCAATGTAGAAATCATACATAAAACTCAACAAGAACTTGTCAAACACTTACATATCATATGCTATTGTCCATGTCCGTACAAAAGCCGTACAATAACAGTACACACACATGTGGATTCATGTACACAAGAAAATCAACATTCTACACAAAAAAATTCACTCTATCACCACCAAGATGCAAGAGATCGATGTAGAAACCCAAAGAGATATCTTTTATAAGAATGAATGAGAGATGAATTCCTCCCACGCTTGTATACCTATTTATAACATCTAAGGGAGGAAAAAAATATACCAAAAAAAAAGATTTTGAAATTATGTTCAGCACATACGGAAACTGTTCCATTCTGTACATACAGAACAGAACATTCCGAACCGAAAGGTTTGAAATAGGTATCTATGGTGCATGAAGGTGGTTCTGGCTCTGGCCTGGTTTTGGCTTCAGCCGGCAGAGTCTACCTCAGCTCAGTTTCTCGGCCCTTGATGGCTTTGGCCTGTTCTCGGCTTCAGCCTGGTACTGGCAGCAATGCCATGTTGCAAATAATTGTAAACCTTTAACATAGTCCACTAGCATTGAAACAACCCAATCAAACATAGCATCATGTTCATCTCTTCCATAATAATGGTAATGACAATAGACTGTTGTCATATTAGTTCCAATAGAGGATTTAAAGTCCTTATTGAAACTAATAACACCCTCTCACTACCACTATGTCTCTGAAAATGAATCCATCCTCTTTTCAAACTGAAATTGAGATTATACACCTATTTGAACAATTACTTACTTCATAAAACCAACTATGCATTCCAAGATAGGTCGGAGATTTTGTACAAGGTGAAAAAGAATTTCACATAATAAAGCAGATATCAAATGCAGAACAAGAAATCACCAGCCTGCATTGATATGACAAGTCTCTTTAAACCCTTGTGACATGGTCAATAAAAATTGCTCCTATGTGAAAGATTGCTTTTGTTTTCTTAGGAATATAAAGGATTAAATTTCATTCTAACGATTATGTGAGAAAATCATAGTAAGAAAAAAAAGTCCTGCACATGCGAAGATCAAGCATCAACGGGGCGAGGGTAAAGGGAACTGTAGGTCACAAATGGGCACAAGGTCTCTCAATCTAATTATCAGGCTACTAATTTCTAGTATTTTAGCAAACTGAGATCTTTCCGGCAATAGACTCTAAAAACTAAATGCCTATCCTCACAACACACGAGCTCTTGTTGATGGCTTATGACAAAGTGAACTATCAATGATGACCAATATAGAATAGGGCAGATAGGCCTTAAACAGAAGAAGGTAACAGCAGCCTTTCGGCTGGTCGTCACAAGAGATGGAGAAATCACATTGGCAAGCACGAGTAGCATTTCATTGAAACACTCAGCATGGAGAGCTGGCACCAAGTTACAAAATAAAGTTACACAACCACAAAATGCTTAACAGCTCAGCCACCAGGAAACTGGGCCTTGGTATCATGGCAAAATAATAGTTAGTTTTGAATCTTGATATACTTGCCTCTGGAATAACCCAGAGAGAGAGCCTTGCATATAAGAGGTCGATCGATATCCCATTAAATTTGAATTTCATCACAGGCACATGAACATCAGTGACTGGGTGGAGTTCGGTCACTTCTTCCATATCCGCCAGCATCGTATACAGCTCAGCAAAAAAGTCTTCCTGCAAAAATCGTTAGCATCATTTATCATACTCAAGTTGCAGTGTGAATGCACTCTAGAGGATAAAAAATAAGACATAACACTTAAAATACCAGAAGAGAAATGAGCCATGACAACACTCGGCTTACTCAAGCCACAAACAACCCAAGCACCTTCAATAATTTTGCTTGATGCACCTATGGAAACCTATGCTTACCTCCCGAGATGCATGGCGAGGCCCTACACACAAGGTGTCAATATCCGTACTAGGACCATGAACCTGAACCATCCGAACCAGATCTATAGTTACATCATGATATTGTCTCCATACAGATGTTGAAGGTCATAACTTACATTATCAGCACACTAGTCACTACTTCATATTGCATTACATTGAGAGCGTGGTGAATTTATAATACTAGAGTGAAAATTCAGCTATCATCAAGGCTCGTTAAGCAAAACCATAATGACGTCCTTGCTGCCTCATTCAACTTACACAGAAAAAACCAAAGCTGCAACATGCATGACGAAAGATAGAATAAGAATAAATCGGAGGCCCTAAAAGGAATAAAAATGTTCAGGAACATTCCCTAATACTTCATTTGGATGGCTGCCACTAGACTCAAGAACCAAGAATTGACAATGTTGAGAAGATACATAGTTCATATATACTTTTGCTCGAACTACGAAACATTAAGGTCCAAAGAATGAGAATTTCTGTAAGACCTTAGAAGACGAACAAACTTATTACTGAATCCTGAGGGCTATTTCCAAACCTTGCAAATCCAAACTTTTAATATATCAAGAAAAAATGTGAGTTCAGGTATGCTTGCACCAACTAACTAGGAGTAGATCAAAGTTGTGTGCTATGTGGCAAAGATTTCCTTTCACCTTGTTGTGGTCAAGAGTTCACTCCAATCAATCGCACTATTAAGGACATTAAAGAGAGAAAATTAGCAGTCTAACTAATCTTACTCTAACAAAAAATAAACAGGCCATAATTTTCCGTGTCGGCATGTCCTGAATCTTAGCTGATAGGCACACTACAATCTCCCTCATCTTCTAATCAACCATTACACACATTTGTCATGCTTTCTAAATCCTCTTACTTTCTAGCAGTTTCAGCCACAAATTCCTATGTCCATGCAGTTGGATCCTTCACATGCTAATCTTCCACTATCACAACCTTCTTGAAAGTCAACCATACTTAACGGCTTGGTGAAAAGTCAGCAGACTATTTATGCTGCATGTTGTCCAGTAAGAAACAGACTACTCCAAATGCACCAACCCTACTGCACTCTTCTTCAATGCTCCTCTATTGGCTGAAGATCTCTCTTGTTGCTCATTTGGAAGCGCTTTCATATTCTACTCATGATTGTTTTCTCAGCTCCCCGTACAGGAAAAGGCTAGAGGGTATTTGCTTGCTACTCAGAATGCTCATTGTTGACAATGTTGAGAAGTAATTAGAAAGTCAGTTGCTCCAAAAGAAAATCGATTTGCTTCCATTGATGACTTGCTTACATGTTGAATCATTGTTGTCAAGAGGTCCTCACAAAGTGGCTTGATGCTCTTGTTCTTCTACCATTACTAGGTCACAAAAAAATTATATAAACTCTGATATAGATAGTAAGTTGATACTGATCACCATCTTCATCTCCTCTTTGCCCATACAAAATTGTTGCGTCCATTGGTTACTACTTTTCCATACATTGATTGATGGATCTAATATCTGATTCTTGTCCTCGAAAAGCCGATCAAGTATCATCACTCCTCATGCTAATCTGGATTGGCTTTCTTTCGTTACAATCTCTTAAATTCTCTCTCCACTTCTACTGTCTTGAAAAGTGTCTCAACTAGTACTCTCTTGATGCTCTTGGGAGAAAAATTATGAAGCTTGTGAAGAATCATTTATACATCATTCTAAACTAGTTAAGAAAGTCTAAATCTTACTGCCTAGCTTTGTTCACTAACTAAGACGTGCAAACAAGGTAACCCCTTTCAAGCTTCTCTTCTACTCTTATTGCAAATAATTGTTGCTGTACTACTAATGAACTGATAGTAATTATTGCACACATCCTGAACTCTTTCTAAGCTGCTTCTAAATAGAAGCTTTGTCGTCCTCTACTTGGCTAGACTAAGTCATGGTGAACCTCATGGTGCCAACAAATGGTGTTCCACATCCAATCGGAACAAATTTTTTATAAGGTTTATTTTCGGAAAACTTTCAGTTTCTAAGTCACTGGGTGGCACAGGGAAGATGGATGCAGATAAAAAATAAGTAATTAAAGGCTACAAAAGTGATTGTATTAACCAAAATTGATTTGAATTGACTTACTTCAAATCTCAATCTAAAATCAACTAATAACTACGGGACAGTTGATATGTTTTAATATTAGCTCACGAAAACGACAAAGTGCTAGTGCTTTTCCTTATTTGAATTGAAGATAGATCAACATTAACATTCTTAGAAAAGTCAACGAAGGTATATGAATGTTCACAATCTTGACCAAGGAAGCTTCAATAAATAAACAATTAAGTCCTTAAAATAGTCAAAAAAGGTAGACAAACGTTTACAATCTTAACCAAGGAAGCTTCAAATACAGGCCGTAACTTTACAAAATGACTTTAAGTAAAACAAAGTGCACTGCAATAAAGAGAGATTTAATAACTGAATTATAACCTTGGTTTCATAGTGTATTGAATGGAGACATACGTGTTCCTTTCACAGAGAAAAAATTGAAATGATTTAATATGTAGAAGAAAATTAGAACACTTTTTTATTACATTTCGTACATACAGAACACGATACAATATGTATGTATAAAACAATATGTTCCATACCGAAAGGTACAGAACAGGCAGCAATGCAACAAATAAACCATACCCCTAAACGATAAGATCCGAATGTGAATATCTTTGCATTTGCCTCCTGAATAAGCTGGTCACTGAACCCCTTGTTCTGGCTAATTTGCTTCACCCATAATTTAATTGTCTGAAAAGGCACACAAGTTGCTGATATCGCATCCAAAAATTTTAAACAAAAATGGCCCAGCCAATAAACCTCAAATAATGGTCAATTCACAATAAAAGTATTCCAGAGGTGAAACTCAATATTAATCATAAACATCCTGAATTTACACACGCATTGTGCCCCTGCTAACCTGGTCTAGGCGACCCAAAACTTCTTCTCTAAGTACCGCTTCATCCTGGCTTTCATACAATCCGGCACTCACCAAAAACTGTTTGCACTCCAAATGATTCAACAAGAATATGAAAATAGCCTGATATCAGAGAGACTTCGATATATATTATCGTGTATGTATAATGTATGTAACTTTCTTTCAGCAGAAACAGATGAACAGAGCAAATTTGTTGTATGAAAAACATCGTAAGAGCCTTTCTAAGCAACTCGGACTCGGAAATTGGAACAGATCACAAACTAATATACCTTTTCTAGTTTCAGAGTTCTTGCATGGTCTGCCTCTGTTGGGCCAGCTGTCGAAATTGGTTGTGTCACACCTAAATACTGAGGACTTACATTTCCATTGACTTGTCCCGAAGCTGCCATCAACGCAGCAGTCACCACAACCTGGTAGACAAAGCAAAAAGAAAAAGTGCAAGCTCCGAACTCCAATTAAAACGTGCCAACAATGGGCAAGCCACTAGTTATATATAATGCATCGTTGTCCACCTTGCGACCATTCTCAAAACATCAAAATTGAGTGAATGCACACCGCACATATTTGAGGAATCCGTGTGATCCTGCAAAGATTGCAAATTCCTTAGTTACTTACTGAACCACTGCTCCACCACTTCAAATTAGAGTGAAGCTCAGTTTTCTGGCACATAAAACAAGGGCCACTACGCTCAAGTAAACTATGAGCGTAGTGCTGCTTAAAACAAACTACTGTTGTTAATATATCAGCTCAAAAATTACATTCACATTCCCCATATATAAATAAGCTGTGATAATCCTGAACTGCCCAATGCACAATTACTTCATGGTCAGGGGACGCTGTGTCAATTGTCCTATATGTGCGTGTCCAAATCTAGGAGAAACGTGCATTGCTGCAGTAAAATTCATGTGAGGTGTCAAGATAGACTCCAAAAAATACCTTCTCGCGCAAGAGTGACAATATATAGTGAACACCAATCGAGTAGAGTCCACTATACACAAAAATCATCTAAAAATTCGGAGTATTGAGTTTCTAAATCAACCATGGCTAACCCATCTAAATCAGGCTTTTACATCCATCAAATAAGAATTATCAAACCCTAATAAAAATTCTGGCATGCATTAAAAAAACCTCAAAGTATAAGGAATCAATTGCCTAAGGGGAAAAGGAACCAGCAAGAGTAATTTTAGCACACACATTGTCAAACTACTGAAATACAAAGTCATGAATAGAAGCGATGGTGCTAACCACAAAAAACAGGGGTTATCAGTACGCATGTAAGGAGCTGCGAAATAAATGAGAATTGATGACAGATTGCCGAAAACAAAAAGCAAAGCAAAGCAAGCGCAGATCAAAGAAAGGGGAAGCGCATAAAACCTGGTGGTAACGTAGTAGGAGATCGCCAGGGAAGACGACGACGATAGGAGGTAGCTCGAAGCAAATGAGAAGAGACGGTGCGATATAAAAGCAGAGGGATGCGGACGCGTCTTTGCCACATGGCTCTGCTGAAGGTAAAGGGGAGATTTGCAACCCCCTGCCCCCTTGAGGCTTTTTTGAGCTTAGTTCCTGGATGTGTGCTGGCAATTGGCTCTGCCAGCAGTGCAAAATGGCACATCTGGGTTGTGCTGCCACAACCAAGGAAGTGGCTCACAAATTTGCCCCGTCTGGGTAAAAGCTAGTTGTTGACACCAGTTCAAGGCTAAAAGTGGCTGCTCAAACTACTTTTAAAGACCGACTATACTCTTCTTGCAAAGACGTGTTGCTTGAACTACTCGCAACAAAAACCTCCTCATGAAGCGCTATGATTGCATTATGTGGTAAGTGTTGGGCTGTTGCGTTTCTGTGGCTTATGTGCCATTATTCTCATTGGAACAACCATCGAGGTTGGCTGAGTTGGTTTGCTTGGCATCCAAAGTTTCTTTGGTCCCGGGTTCAAGCCCTCCTTGGAAACCAAGATGCATTATGCTCATTGGTTGATGCTGGCATCTGCAAATTTGTTGGAATATGTTTCTAATTTGGGGAGAGGGTATTTGGCTACTGTTGCAAAAAGCAATTGCAAGATTGGTGACATACCTTCCTCATCGGATGTTGGACATCACAAGCCATTGCTGCCATATGTTCCTAACAACCAATGTAATTGGCAAGCACGAGGCTTATGCATCAATTAAATCTATGTTATTGGTTATAAGTCCAATGTCATTGTGAATTTAGGTGGATTTGGGACTGTCATTATATCATCCTTCTTTTGGGATGAGATAGGGGCCATTGTGATGGGACTGCAACCTATCTAGAATAATGTGCTCCTTACGATAAAGAGGGCTCTACTTTCGGCCTTCATTAATAGGCCAAGGGGGAAATTCCGAACTTCAAGAATGATCATTCATGAGTGAGTATAAGTGAACACTCATGATTTTATGCTCATTTTATGTTCTAACTTCTATGTTGTTAACATGTAGGGTAATGAGTTTGCTTTGATATTATTTCGACGAGCTCAATTTGCAGGAGCGGCTGCTTCAAAGCTTCCTACATATGTGACACTATTTTAGTTAGTGATTTACATCAAGCAGTTGGTTTTGATTAATTAATTTACTATTTTAAGTTTAGGGTCTAGGCTTTTGATTAGCTTCCTTCATTTTTGACGTTCGACAGTATCTTTCTATATACTTTAATCTTTTTGTATGTTCATGGGTTTCCTCATCATTTAATAATAAAAGCAGGGATAATTATTTTATTTGTTGTTTCAAATTTGAAACATTCATTTGATTTGTAGACTATGTCATTTGAATGTGTGCATTGTGATTGTTGTCAATGTTCCCGTGTTGCAAAGTCTTGCATTGCACTCACAAGACATATTCACATTTAAGAGAAATTAGAGTGTTTCACTCCCTTTCATATGAAAGAGGAAGAACAAACTCTCCACAATGCAATTACATAACCACATCAACGAATTTTGGACAAACATGAGAAAATGATAGACCAACATAGCTAAATTGTAATTGTGTATTGTAAATACTAGCTAAAAGTTGACAATTGTGATGATTGAACTATAACTCGTGACTTGTAAAAAAGAAAATTGTGCAAGTCAATCTAGAGAACACTGCTATTTCCAAGTGTGCCACCTAGTTCACTAGAGATATAAGATATATACACCTTCCTCCAAGGAGTCTCTACAAATAAATTCCCACTTCAATTATGTTAAGCCAATCTAGCACTCCTTTATTTGAAGTGCATTGTTGACTCTAGTATCATGTGTACAGACTCCAGATCCAAACTCAATAACAATATTCACATTGATATTATACATGATGTGGCGTGCAACATAATTTATGATTTGCAACCATGACTCATCACTCACTCTAGGCTAATACATTGAATTTCAACTTCTAGGTTATGTGAAATGTTGTTGACTCATTTGTAGTTAGTATTTATTGAACAATGAGCAGGTAAGTACCAAGTGAAACTTACATGATGATTGTTCAAGTACCAAATGAATTTTTGTTATGGTTTATACCTTCTTGAGAAAAAATTTTACACCACTTTGTTTTGGGCATTGAAGGTACATCGCATCAAGATTCACGAATACAAAATCAAAGTTCAAGAATTCAAGACTAGGTAGGTGTAATTGCATTATAGAAATGTCATTTGCACCCTATTATCAATTGCTTATTCTTCTTTTAGTTGTTAACAATATTGAGTATAATTTACAACATTTGGAAAACCCAAAATTCAAGTTACCAGTTTATATTTTTGGGCCCCAATTTGAATTGGTTCAAAGCAGCCAATTTGTGCTTACAATTCAAATCAATCCTAAAAACATTGTTTCCCAAGGAACAATAAATCATGACACATTAGTCAAAAGTCAACCAAAAGTTTTCAAAATTGTTTCTATACCCTAAATTCAACAAATATTGTCTTCCAATATTTTTCACATGATTGAAATGATACACTTTTCTTTAGGGGTTTCATATGTAGACACACAATGCCTTGAGATCATGATGTAGTGAAAACTTAGTGATTTGGAAATTCCATCCTACTTGAGTCATCAACAACCACAATCATGGTTGTCATGCGCATATGTTTGTACTTTACAAATGTGCCATAGAATACAAAGATAAAAAAAACTACTTGGCAGATCTCAAATTTAAATTGGGTATTACTGATGGTGTAAATTCAAAAACATGGCAAAAGGACATGCATTCCCTTGGTTGATGCCACTCTAAGATTCTCAAAGCCACAACTTGATTTTGTAATAACATGACAACAAAATGACAAACAAATTTCATAGGCCTAAAGCATCCTATGTTGATCTTAGAGAGATCATGAGATTTCTACCTCTCATGTGAATCTTGTATGAGAAGCCACCAAATCTGTAAGATCAAACATTGAATAATGTGGTCACAATAAAAATCCATTTAAGCTAGGCTATTGAATTGTTTTCATGCTTATTTTTTGCAAATCATATGTTAACAAGCTTTCTGGTTCAAAAAATCATCATGGTTAGCAACAAACAAACTTTGACGTAAGCTCAAAAAGTGCAAAGCTAGCTGCCGAACTATTATCATGCTTGCATTTATATTGTTGATGTTAGATAAGTTTATATATTGGTGACAAAATTATCTTCAAGCTTTTGTGATCTAAATATAGATTTCTCACTCAAAATCTCCTTTCATCCAAGTCTCCTGAAGCCTGTTCTACAGCTCTTTGGAGGTCCTAGTTATGCCCCAAAAGAATTTGTTTGTGGGTTCCATAGTTAAAATTGAGAGGCATATTTTCAAGATCTTTTACAGATGTAGCTAGAGATTGTCACCACTTCACTCTGAATGCCAGTATTCTCCACTAGTGGGGCATTTTTATTTATTCTCTTGATTATGTTTTGATATCAGAGCGAAAAGCTCTAATACTTGATCTCTTTCGCGATATCAAATTGATATCAAACTCTTTAGTTCCTTTCATCCTTTCAATATCAAGGAATTGATTTCCTATTGTTGGCATCACTACATCTTAGCGTCATCAATACAATTGACGGACTAAGTTCCAGATGGATTCTCAAAGTAAAGTTGATCTTATTGTAGATAAGCTGAATGGATCCAATTATCATTTGTGGAAATTTAAGATGAAGACCTTGCTGATTACCAACGAGTTATGGGATGTTGTTACAAGTATAGAAGTAAAGTCTGAAGACGATACAGAAGAATCAAAGTGAAAATCGAAGGACAGTAAAGCTTTCATGCTTATTATCCTCAATATATCAGATACACAGATTGGACACATAGTTGAAGCTAAAACTTCGAAAGAAGTTTGGGACATCTTGAGCTCACTTTATGATGTGAGAGACGTAACTACTAAGTTACATCTTCGAAGGAAATTATTCACACTCAAGATGTCAAATAGTGATTTACTTTATAGTCACATTAACCAGTTTAAGAATCTCTTGCAACAGATGGCTGTTGTCGGATCAATCATAAACGATCAAGATGCAATCATGACATTGCTTTCAAGCTTGCCCTCTACATATGAGAACTGGGTGATGATCATATTGACACACTTAGATTTAACTCTTACCAGAGTTATTTCTATGTTGCTGCAAGAAGACAATCAAAGAAGTCAGGACATTTTGTCTACTTCATCCTCTCAGGCTCTATATGTCAATAAAGGCTCTAAGCGACAGAAGTAGAAAATCTCCAAGAAGGCTGCAACGAATCAGAAGCCGACTCAAAGTCAAGGACAATCATCAAATCCACAGTCGAAGAAGAAGATGTTTTGCAGGTATTGCAAGCGAAATAACCATGAGATCATCGCTAGGACACTTAAAATATGCATCTGTTTTGAACATGTCCATACAATCCATGGTTCTTGATCTCGGCTATCCTTCTGGTAAGGTCGATCTCCCTGTCTGTCATAGTTGTTGTTATGTCCATGACCAGTACATAGGATACAATATACTCCTAGTCTTGGATACATGGTACTCCAGTGAAACAACTTGTTAGTTATGCCACATCATACTAGAAGTGACCCGAAAGTAACTAATATCTTTGTAAGGCCCAGAACACACTAAATGGAGTTTAGACAAGGTATGAGACAGTGTATACATGTGTAGAGTTATCAATAACAATTCTATGAATAGTTGGTCCATGCATAGGACTCTATTCCAGGTGAATCTATGTATAGGGAACTTAGGGCTATACATCGCTAAGTGCCCAGGATGCTTTTGGCTCTATATATTGGGTCCAAACTCGTCCTACTCCTCATTATGGATTCTTGATTCATTGCCAGGCTCTCACTCTACATTCATGCTTCTTGTTCCTTGGCTTGGGGGTGAGGCTTCTAGAGATTGATTGGATGCTTCTACTTGGTTGGGTGGTTTCTCCATAGTGTGTTATCCTTTGTGTTTGGGATATGTAAACAGGATCTAAGGAGCTTCCCTTGTAGTGGTATCAGAGCAAGGCTTACAAGTTTGGAGAGGTGGTGCTTTTCATTGGAGCTTGGTGGTATTCAACTAGTATTCTCATCCAAGGAGAGGAGCAAGGTTGCAAGTTGGTGGATCTTCCCAATTTCAATTTGCATGTTCCATATCTCTCTCAAATTCATTGTGGTTTATGGAGAATTGTGCTAGGAAATCAATTTTGGTGTCTTTTTTGGAGTTTTAGCATGTGTAGCTCAAAACTAGCTAAGGATTTGAAATTCCCAGCAAGTTACTACACTTTGAAGTAGTTGAAATTCAGTTTGCATGTTGGATCTTCCCATGTATTTGGGTTCTAGGCTCTTTTGTGGCCAAATTTGGCTTGTTTTCCATGATTTTGGCATAAAATGGAGGGTAGAATTCAAAATCTAGCAAGTTCAGATCAATTGGTTGGTTATAACTCTATATATTGGATTGCATGTGGATTTGGAAAATGTTCTTGCCATTAAATTCCAATTGGGCATGGTGAAAAAACCTAGAAAGGGCTAAAATTCATGATTTTTGCTTGTTTTTTCATGAAATTGGATGGTAGGAGGTTGTTGAACATCAATTGAAGCTGGAAAAAGATGAATCATAGTCTTTTGAAGCTGTTTTAGAAAATAGAGCCAAGAATTCTAGCAATTGGGTTTGTAGTAGGAAGTAAAAAATTGACCAATTTTGGTGAATTTTGGAGGATGGATTTTACTAAATCCATAAGGGGATCATTCTAGCATGATTTGTATTTCTTTTTACCTTCCCAGCAAGCTATCAGACCTGTAAATTGATGGGTAGAGGCTTATGTTTCAATTCCATCAAGTTTGTGGCAATTTTGACTTCCAAAAATCAAGAATTCATGGTTCTCAGCCCATATTGCCTCATAGGATCTGTATGAAG
The DNA here is from genome assembly GCA_029204225.1 of Diphasiastrum complanatum. Lineage (NCBI taxonomy): Eukaryota > Viridiplantae > Streptophyta > Lycopodiopsida > Lycopodiales > Lycopodiaceae > Diphasiastrum > Diphasiastrum complanatum. Next base: position 24,017,417 of record CM055110.1, read on the forward strand.
GATTCATGGAACTCTTAGACACCATTTAAGGCTGCTTGGATCATCACTTTTAGGCTTGGTTGAGTGTTGTCAAGTTTTTGAGATGATTGGCCTTGAAAAAGTGCGCCCTCCTACTGGTTATTTGGCTGTTCTAAACTCACACGTGTGAATACTAGGTGGCAGGTTGACATGGCAAGTGTCTTGTTCACTAGGTGTCCCTCTCTACTGAGCTTTATAGAACCCAATTTGGTGTCCTGTAGCCAAAGATATGATCATTTGAAGTTTTGCAATTTTGTGAGCAAAATTGGTAGAATTTCCAATTGTTCTGATTGCATGCATGACAATTTCCTATTTTGAGGTATTTGTGCTTGCATGGAATGTCTGCATGTGGATTCTCAGAGTGATTCTGACATGCATGAGTAGTTTAGATCTGTTGAGTGGTCATACGCATGTACTCTTACTGTTAGATACAAAACTAGATTTTATAGCTAACAATTTTCGTAGAACTGGATTTTTACGTAAAATTTCGTAAATGTAAAAATTAGTTTAATGTCGCATGTCTTGCATGTTTGAGAGACATTAATAGAGTAAAATTAAGAATCGAACAGTGAATCGAATTTTTTATTTCGATTGCTTAATAACTGACTGTGGATTTTTACGAATTTTTAAAAAACGTAAAATTTAAAATAAAATAAAAAAGTGCAAAAACTCGAAATTTTTAGTTTTTTCCAGTTTTTTGTAATATCTATGAAATTGACTAAAAATAGTGATTTGACCATGCTGAAGTCAATTTCAGTTAGTTTTTGGTCAACAGTACTTCACTATGAGTTAATCTGATACTAACTAAATTTAGTAATTTCCAGAATAGATATATCGAGATGGCCAAAGAAACTTCAAATCAAGCTGCAAATCCAGGTGTGCCATCTTATATGGTGATTTGTCAACAATTGAGTACGACACTCAATGACATGAATAATCGTAATCAGATGAGAGATCAACAAATGGAGGTTCTGTTGAATCAAGTCAAATTGATGTCTTCACCCAATCTCGGTTTTCAACCGGAGGTTTATGCGGACGAGAAGAAGGAGAAGAAATCTGAGGTCGTCGAGGACTAGCTGGCCAAGTGGAGTAGTTATTTCAATCTGCACAGTGTTCTTGATGAGAAGAAATTGAAAGTGTCGTGCTATTTTTACGCGGCAAAGTGTCATCGTGTGGCGAGATTTACCGGTGAAGCCAACTACTTGGGAGGCATTTGCAGAAGTTTTCAAGAAGGCTTTCATAGTTGCTGATGGCGTGGACTACTACATGAAGTTCGTGAACTGCAAGATGGGTACAAAGAGTTTAGACTCTTATATTCAGGAATTCATGGACCTATGGAATAGGGTTCCATCATTCGGGTCAAAATTGGCACTTTGACAGTTTGGTTTGCTTGTTCTTCTGAAGAATTCATCAATAAAAGTAATGAAATACTTTGCATCTAGCTATGATGGAGTTTGCAGAGGTCCACATATATCTGTATGAACAACATCTAACAGACCTTTTGCTGCATGCTTATGACTCGATCTAAAAGAATCCTAGTCTGCTTTCCAAAGATGCAACTATAAGGGAAGCTCCTTAGATCATGCTTACATATCCCAAACACAAAGGATAACACACTATGGAGAAACCACCCAACCAAGTAGAAGCATCCAATCAATCTCTAGAAGCCTCACCTCCAAGCCAAGGAACAAGAACCATGAATGTAGAGTGAGAGCCTGGCAATGAATCAAGAACCATGATGAGGAGTAGGGCGAGTTTGGACCCAATATATAGAGCCAAAAGTATTCTGGGCACTTAGCCATGCATAGCGCTAAGTTCCCCATACATAGATTCACCTGGAATAGAGTCCTATGCATGGACCAACTATTCATAAAAATTGCTATTGATAACTCTACACATGCATACACTGTCTCATACCTTGTCTAAACTCCATTTAGTGTGTTCTGGACCTCACAAGGATATTAGTTACTTTCGGGTCACATCCAGTATGACGTTGCATAATTAACAGCTTGTTTCACTGGACTACCGTGTATCCAAGACTAGGAGTACTGTATCCTATGTACTGGTCATGGACATAGCATTCTTTCCTCCTTAAATTGTTTCTATCCTTAGAAATTAAAATTCGAGAAATTCCTCTTTATGATATCAACTCTTTCTCACGAATCATCATCCTCAGTACGACCCTTCCACCGAATCAAGCACTCAGAAATAGAATGATTTCTCAATCATTTATCTCTGGTTCTAAGCACTTTCTCAGGTTCCAAAGGTACACTAAGCGATAAATCTTTCAAATGGGATAAATCCTCATCCGATCCAACTGTATCACCATCATGTAAACTTAGTTTCAAACGCCGTACATGAAATATTGGGTGTGCTATCGATTTTTCTTGAAGATCGAGTTCATACGCCAAAGAACCAATTCTATGTACAATCCTGAAAGGTCCACAATAACGGGTAGACAGCTTATAATGCTTCCATGTACGTAATGTCTTAGAATCTTTTGGAATCCTAAGATATACCTAGTCATCAACTTTAAAATCTCTTGGAGATCTCTTAAGATTGGTATAGTGTTTAGCTCTATCCTAGGCACTTCGGATACTATCCTTAGCCACTTGAAACATTTCTTGCATATCATGCAAAAAATCAGCAACCTTCTGGATCTTAATAGACTTCGTCTCAGCATTTACTGGAGATCTAGGTTGAAAACCGTACATAAGCATGAAAGGACTGTAACCTGTAGCAGAATATTTTCTACTATTATATGCAAACCCAACTAGTGGGAGATCATCTTCCCAATGAGATTGCATGTGAGAGAAATACGTCCTCAAAATATCTTCCATAATTTGATTAGTTCTTTCTGTCTGGCCATCTGATTCAGGATGATCAGAAGAACTTAAACTGAAAGAAGTTTCCAGTTTATGGAATACTGCTGACCAAAAGTGACCCGTGAACTTAGGATCTCTATCACTAACAATATCACTTGGCAGACCATACAACCGAAATAATCTTTCAACAAAGATCTGTGCTAAATCAGAAGCCTTTATAGTTGACTGACTGGTATGAATGCAGCTAACTTACTTAACCGATCCACTACAACCCAAATAGAATCATTTTGTTGTTGGGTCTTTGGAAGTCCAACTACAAAATCCATAGATATGCTTTCTCAGTTCTCATCTGGGATATCTAACAGATGCAACAAACCACCAGCCTTATGGCGTTCAGCCTTTGCTAGTCGACAGGGCTTGCATTTAGCAACATATGACTCGACATATGGCTTGAGATTTGGCCAATAAAATTCCCTCTTAACCAAGTCCAGAGTCTCGTGTATAACCCAGGATGTCCTGCATAGGGTACGTCATGACATTCAAACAAAATCTTCTGTTTGAGCTCATCATCCCCAGGTACACAAACTTTCCCATTCCGAAATAGTAATCCATCTCGAATGGTGAACTGTTCCACAATCTTCTGATCTTTCTTAGTTAGTTGAGTCCCTTGTGTTTATGACTCAACACTGTCCACATTTCTTCCGGTCTGAATAATGTTCCAAATGTGACCAAAATGGGAATCTGATTCATATTTTTCTCTCAGAGAAAGATATAGATCCGTAGAAATTTGGGTAAATGACAACTCATTCGGTTCACTTATCCGACTAAGAGCATTTGCAACTTGATTAGAGTTGTCTCTTATGTAATGGAGTTCATGATCAAATTCTTGCACAATTCAGCCCATCAAGCTTTTTTCCCCCGAAGATCATGTTGATTACAAAAATACTTAAGAGGCTGGTGATCCTATACACTACAAACTTACTACCATACAAGTAGTGTCTTCAGGTTTTAAGTGCATGGATTACAGCAAACAATTCCTTTTCTTGCGTAGTATAATAACTTTAAGTCTATGTTTTCTATGATCAAGAAGGATAAGGCTATTGGCCTTCCAAGATCACTTTCCAAGGATATCAAGCCTTGTGAGGCTTGTGCTATTGCAAAATCACATAGAAATCTTTTATTAAGACTTCTCATCCTTTAAAACTAATTCACTCGGATGTTCATTTTTCTTCCTCTAAAAGTATTGGTGGTGCAACTTGTTTTGTCACCTTCATTGATGATTTTACAAGATATACTTGGTTGTATCTACTTTCTTCAAAAGCTATGGTATTTGATCACTTCCTAGTCTTCAAAGCTTATGTTGAGAAACAGTTTTCTTTCAAAGTTAAAGCTTTAAGATGTGATGGAGGAGGTGAAAGTTCTATGATTATTGTGAGGGTGAAGGGATTAAGAGAGAGTTTTCTTGTGCTTATTCTCCATCTCAAAATGGAGTTGCTAAAAGAAAAAATCGATCTTTATGTGAATGTGCTAAAGCAATCTGAGTTGAAGCTTCTTTGCCTATTGAATATTGGGGAGAAGCAATTAACTGTGCAAACTATTTGTGCAGTAGATTACCTCACAATGCACTTGTAGGGAGATCACCATATAAATTCTTGTTTAAGAAGAAACCTAAGGTTGATCACCTTAGAGTTTTTGGATGTGCTTGCTTTGTTCATGTACCCTTGGAAACAAGGAATAGAGGTGATCCTAATTCAGTCAAAGGGATCATGGTTGGATATTCATCCAACAAGAAGGCTTACAGAATTTATGTTCCCTCTACCTCAGTTACAATTGAGAGTAGGGATGTTATATTCCATGAGAATAAAAAATACATCTATCAAAGATTCTCAAAAGGATTCTCCTATCATCACCCTTGAAGATTATCATGGAGAGATGGGGCCAAGAATTGAGGAGGAGTCACCTCGAATCAAGGAGATCACAAAGAGAAAGATCCGAGCCTAAGAGGCTTGCATATGGAAATAAATGCAAGCAAGTGGAACTCAACTCCACTAATTATGCTTATTTTGTTTCACATGAGGAGCCAAAGGATGTATATGATGCACTCAACTCAAAGGAATGGTTTCTAGCCATGAAGGAGGAATCTGATGCTTTGATTGCCAACAAGACATGGGAACTTGTAGATCTTCCATCCAACAAGCACACCATTGGTTGCAAATGGGTTTTTCGAGTCAAATATAATCAAGATGGCACAATCAACAAGTACAAGGCAAGACTTTGTGCAAAGAGTTTTGCTTAAGTTTATGGACTTGATTATGAGAAGATTTTTGCTCCAGTTGCAGATGGTATCAATTAGAATCATAATTTCTATTGCATGTTTTTTCAAATGGCAAGTTTTGTAACTAGATGTCTCTAATGCATTTTTAAATGGATATCTAGAAGAAGAGATTTATATGGATCAACCTATTGGGTTCATCCAAGACAAGACCAAAGTTTGCATGCTCTTCAAAAGTCTCGCTGGACTAAAGCAAGCTCCAAGATCATGGTATTCTCGACTTAACACCTTTCTTGATTCACTAGGATTTAATCTTAGTAACTATGATCCTTCTTGTATGTCAAGTTTTATCATAGAGATATTGTCATTCTTCTCATTTATGTTGACTATATCATTCTAACATGAAGTTGTATCAAGTTAGTTGAGGAAACCAAAGTTGCACTTGGAAAAGACTTCAAGATGCAAGATCTTGGAAAAATACATTACATATTAGGATTAAAGATTGACTTCCATAATGAGAAAGCTTTTGTATGTCAATCCAAGTATGCTCTTTCAATGTTAAAAAAGTTCAATATGCTAGATTGTAAGAGTATTGAAACTCCTATGGAGCAAATTGTAAAAGACCCTAACAAAGGTGATGAAAGATCATTTGTGGACATCACTCTTTTTAGGAGTCTTATAGGCTCCTTAATTTGGCTCACTATAACTAGGCCTAATATAAGTTTTAGTATTCATAAGTTGAGCCAAGCTATGCAAAATCCTACTATTCATCATTGGAAAATGGCCAAAAGGATACTTAGATACATATCTTCAACTTGTGATTATGGTTAAGATCTTTCTATAGTTGGCTGAGTCTGACTCGGATTTTGCAAGTGATAAAGCAGATCGGAAATCTACAAGTGCATATGTCATATATCTTGGAGGAAACTTGATATCTTGGCTTTCCAAAAAGCAAGATACTATATCACTCTCATCTTGTGAAGCTAAATATAAGGCACTCACTACTACAACAAAAGAAGTGCTTTGGATCAAGAGGTTGCTAGTGGAGCTAAAGATAATCAAAGAAGATGATCTACCAGTTAGAAATCAGAGTTAATCTGATATACATTTTATGTAAGCTCTAAATGTGATGATGTAATTGGTGCAAAGTTTATTTGGTTTACTGTATATGGTTGTGTTCGGGACGTGACCCGTTAGATATATTGATCGGGCATTGATCCCGTAGACGGCTACTTGGGTTAGCCGGGTAGCCACACATAGGAAGAATTAGCCTGTACAGAGTTATTTACAGTACTTGCTATACTTGGGGGCATGTCCCAAGTTTGTCGATCTAATTTGGCCATATTGAGCCTGACCTTAGTTTGACAGGTGGTAGGCCAATTTTAGGACACCTGTCTTTTTCATGCAGTTTGTGAATACTCTATTTGTACAGTGTTTCTTTGTAATCTACTAACTTTTGTTGTGCCATCTATGATGAGGAGTGGCTATGGTGATTGTGTGATATGATCTGCATACTGCACTAGATCCTAACAGAATTTCAACTTGGTATCAGAGCTACAGGGTGATGCAGGTATGCACGATCCAGTGGAGCTATGGGATAGCGTCTTTCACCAGGAGAAATAGCACTCAAAGCATCTCAGGAGAGAGGACTCCATACGGGGTATAGGTAGTCCGGATGGTAGGAGACAACAAAGTTCTTTTGATTGAAGCTTCGGGGAAGATCAGAATGATCGTCGTAGGTGGATTCCGGGGAGAATTCACGGAGAAACTTGCAGTTTCGGTGGTTTCGGGGAAATCGTCGGTGTTGGCTTCATGATTCACTATGTGGACAGTCGTTTGGCGCAATGGGGCTTGCAGAGGGTTTGCAAAGAGTGGTGATGGAGAGCCATAGCAATTTACAGGGATCAATTGGGTGGAAATGGAGGAAATTTTGGAAATTTCCAGTTTCGTGGGGTGTTGACAGATTTCTAGGAAAATTGGCTTGTTTGCAGTCAATATCGCACCAATCAGAGAGCCGTAAATAACATCAAATGCCTTGAGGTAGGGCGACCTCATCTAGGCAGAGAGCTGCAAGAAGAAGCTCAGGAAAAGCCTGAGTGGAGCTCAAGAAATCTATATTCTTCTCAAAATTAGGGTTTTGTGGTGAAGTAGGAGGTCTTTTCTGGATCTGTGAAGTGGCACAGAGGGGCACCCTAGTAAGGAGGATTGTCTGCCAAGAGGCCATGGACAGCCGTAGGCAGCAGAGCGCACTGGATCGGATTTCTAGAGGGCACAAAAACCCCTTCTCCATAGCCAGGTGGAGGAAGAACGTGAAGAGAGGAAGAGGGAGCTCGTAGGCCAGCGCGCGCGGCCAACCGCGCTGGTCCTGTAGTGTATTGAAGGTTCTGGTGGATGGAGGAGTTGCTTTGGGCACCCAGGATTGATGGAGAGCACATGATTCAGATCTAGCACGATCGATGGCCACAAAAAGGAGCTATAGAAGCAGCGTGGCCCACTAGATCTAAGAAGGTCGTTGGATGAAGAGGAAATGGATCCAAAGTGCCCTGAAGAGGAGATAGCTATGCAACTTCAATAAAAATCTTTAGGTTGAAATCTTGAAGTGGACCCGACATTTAAATTGATTATTCTTCATTATAGAAACTTCAGTTTAAAGTTTTAGTTCAAAAATACAAGGCAAATTAGCATTGGGGCTAATTGGGACTAGAAGGCACATTTTTTGGCCATCCTTGGGCCAAAATGACCCCTGAAACTAGCTGCTCAGAGCTAGCGGACAGAGCAACGTCACAGACAGGGAAAAAGGTGTTTTGGGAGTTCTTGTCACCATTCCATTGAGCGGAGTGCGGGTGACCTAGTGATGGGCTACATTCGCCATTTGGGTACCGTAGGGCCAAATTTGGGACAATTTTTGGCTGGTGAAACCTGTTATAGGGCGGTACAATGAGGCATTATCACTTTGAAATCATTATTACTTACTCCTGATAGGGTAACAGGGTGTTTGGAGGTGGTAAATGTAGTATGGGGGTGAATGGTAGCGGAATTGTGTGGAGAAAGCTAGTTTTGAAAACAGAAGTGCAGTTTGGCGACGTGACTACTCATCATTGGCGACAATTTTGAGAGGGCAAGCAATCACATGTGAGAGATAGGCATGGTATGCCGATTACAGGTGAAAAATTCTTGTGAACGGGTTCAACTTTTGGAGCTAGAACCAACCAATGTCAAGTGGCATTTTGGGGGGACACTCTCACAGGCATGATCGGCAGTGGCATTGTCAAGTCAAGTGATAGTTGCATTGACACACGCATCTGTAGCTTGGAAATTTCTTGTTCGGAGGGGAATATGGGCTAGCTTGGAGGTACACACATTTTGGCAGGTCACAAGTGATGGAAGTGCGAGGTGGTGCCAGTTGGAAGCCATTGGGCAAGATAGCGGACTTGCATTGGACGAGCTATGTGTGGGACACGCAGAGAATGAAGAATGGGTCAGTAATCACACTTTGGATGCTCTTGGTGAGTGGTGAGTGTGATGATTTTGCGTTTTTGTAGTCAGTAAGTCAATTTTGATCAAGCCATTTTAGTTGTGAAGTAGTGTATCAGGTTTGTCATCGAGGAGATACACTTCAACTGCCAATTTAGGTAAGTCAAGTCAATTTGCCATATCAGTATGCATCAGGGATGCAGATTCCAACGATGACATGGTGTAGACCGTTTGGTTTGGGCCATGGAAGATCTCACAGGTTCACCTGAAGGGATATTGGCATGCACAATTATGTGAGGGACTTGATGGTGTCTTTGGAATTCACATCTCAGTGTATTCTTAGGGAGTGGTTTGGAACCATTCACAGGAGCAGCTTGGAGCTAGCTTGGGGGAATACAGGTGGGCACTATAGGGTAGATGCTCAGATCTTTGTGATCGGGGATGGCATTGAATTACCTGGTAGGGATAGCACTGCAGGATGACATGGGATGATCATCAGGGGGCAGCTATTTCATATTTGGATTGAACAGGACTTACAGGTGGGATTCATGATGGAATCAGGAAGCTGCAAACGCAAATGGACAAAGTGTGAAGCTTTGAGAGCCAATAGAGTGCTGATGGAGATCGCACGGGGTGTGATCGGAGGGCAAACACTATGATGGGTGTTTTGCTAGCGATCTACTAGAGGGGACACTGATGGTGAGGACTTCATGGTGTGCTCATTTGGAAGTACAGATTGGCATTACAGCAGGGGGCTAGTCATTGGACATTTTGCATGGTTATATGCACAGTGGTCTCCAGGTTGGCATCACATGTTGTTGTTGTCCGTCATTATTTGGTAAGCAGGATGCAGTTTTCGGTTAGATCCAATTGGAGTCTAGTTGCACTACAGGTGGACAGATTCTTGGGGAGTTATCAGTGGGTAATGGATACTTGGTGATTAGATGGTACAAGGTACAAGGTTCTGGAGCTATCCTACCTGGATGCTATGATGGATGTTGTGGAGAGATAGGCTCCTTGGTGGGAGGCCTATGTACTGGTCAAATCAGAGTTGGCAACGTCAATCATGGAAAGTTGAACCTACATGAGATGTAGAATAGACAGATCATCATCAGTATCTCTAGGAGGTAGGCGAGCTACTCAGGTATAGCCTATGGTGAGGTTTGCGTACATTCATTCATTGAGTCCTTGGTAGACTCTTGTGCTTGGAGCATGGGGAATGGATGGGGATCAGCTTTTAGGACTTATTGGATAGGATGTCAGGGCAAAGCGGCTTGGAGCATAGCTTTGTTTGGGAGATACATCAAAGATGAGGCTTGGAGCACTCATTGGTTCGAGATGGTTGATCTTGGATGATGTATGAGGACATCTATGTGATATGCTTGGACGTGAGGGCATCTTGTTACAGGTGCAGGCATGGTTGAGGACCTAATTTGGTGACCAATGGTGTAGCAGTGGATCTACAGGTGGCACAGGTGTTGGTACGACAGGATACCACTTATGGGCAGGCCTTGTTCATGAATTTGATGTTTTATCATTCGTGTTGGTTTGCATGAGTGTGTGTGGGCTTGCATGTTGCCTTGTCATGGGAGTCTAGATCTAAGTCGGAGTCGTATGTGGTTGTGCATTTGCTACAGTAAAACAAAGTAGTCATTTTATGTTCATTGACTTGTCACTATCTACTAGCTGTCTATCTAGTGAGGGTGCAATCTTATGGTGACAGTAAGATTTTCTCAGGTTGAGCCTCAATTGCTCATTTATGTCAGTTTTATAGGTTTGTGCTTGTAAGTGCCTGATAGGATGTCAGCCCAGCTAGATGGAGGATGTAAGTCTCATGGTGGCAGTGGGATTTCCTCAATTTGAGCCATGTCGCTCATGTGGTCCACTTGTGGTCAAGTTGGATTGGTTACGAGTCAGTTGGTCGAGAGTATGGTAGATTCTCTGTATGAGCATTGTGTTTACATGATACTTTGTGAGTCAAACCCAAGTGGTTTGTTGGTGTGCTTGAGTGTGAGTCAAGTACATGGTAGCTGTGATATGCATAATATCTTTTGGACACTCCAGACATTGCTACAAATTATTGTTTTTTTCACTCTTATCACATTTGAGCTTAAGGGAGAGAGTTAGAAATCAGAGTTAATCTGATATACATTTTATGTAAGCTCTAAATGTGATGATGTAATTGGTGTACAGTTTATCTGGTTTACTGTATATGGTTGTGTTCGGGACGTGACCCATTAGGATATATTGATTGGACACTGATTCTGTAGACGGCTACTTGGGTTAGCTGGGTAGCCACTAGGAAGAATTAGCCTGTACAGAGCTATTTACAGTACTTGCTATACTTGGGGGCATGTCTCAAGTTTGTCGGTCGAATTTGGCCATATTGGGCCCGACCTTAGTTTGACAGGTGGTAGGCCAATTTTAGGACACTTGTCTTTTTCATGCAGTTTGTAAATACTCTATTTGTACAGTGTTTCTTTGTAATCTACTAACTTTTGTTGTGCCATCTATGAGAGCTTGTGAGGAGTGGCTATGGTGATTGTGTGACGTGATCTGCATACTACACTAGATCCTAACAGAATTTCAACTCTACCTATAATCATGTGTGACAATATTTCAGCACAAGCCCTTGCCAACAATCCAATATTTCATGCAAGGAGCAAACACATCGAGGTTGCACATCACTTCATGAGAGAGAAGCTCATTGGAGGGAAAATCTACTTGGAGCACATCGACACAACATCTTCTATTGCTCACCAGACCTTTGAGAAAAAATTCCTTCATCAAGCATAGAGCCAATCTTGGAATAATACCAAGATCCATGTTCAAGTCAACATAGATTGTTTTTAGGAGGAGTGTTGAAAATGAAAAATCATCTATCTTGACTTTAGGCTTGCTACAAAGTTTTGTCTATGCAAGTTTGTTGTTTCATAATGTAAATGCCAAATTTGGCCTAGAAGGAACTCGAGCTATATGAGTTTCTCAAGTCTAGGAAGTATACAACTTGCATATAGATTGTAGACTTAGAAATGTCAGTAATATGCTTGTAGAAACTCGTGGCATATCACATGCAATGGTTGTAAGTGATCCATAGTGACATGCAAGGCATGCACAAAGTGAAATGGACACATGCATGATGATTTGTACAATTCTAGTTAGAAAAATGACACTTGGTAAAAGTAGGTAGAAATGCATGCATGAGATGTGACAAATGTCACTAATACTCTAGTTTTCACTTTAGATGTGGATGGAAGGTGGATGGATGTGGTTCTACCTCGAGCTACCTCAAACTCCATAAAATATGTGTAGACATTCTCATAATATTTGATGAAGAACCAAGCTTTGAAGCTATTCCATGCCATTCTGGATCTACACTATCTTTTGCTTGAATATTGCTCTCTCTTTCTCTCTCTAACTTGTGTTGAGGCTTATGCTTATACACTAAATTCTTGTACTTTTTCTCTCTTGTAATCAAAGCTATCATTCTCTGATTCTTAGCATGCTAGATTGTGATTAAGCCATTAAATTCTGAACTAGATCTTGCTATTCAATCTAGAATCAGTTTGTGTGCTAATCATAAAGCTTAATAAGATCATTCACATTTGAGGATCATTCTCCACACATGTGAACTTGCTGGAAATTTTGTCACACTGGATGGGTTACCCCATTCCATCTCGTATATGGTCAAGAGGCAGTAATGCATGTTGAATTCCTAGTTCCTTCCTTGCGAGTCATGCAAGCTTTCTGTACAGATCTATGCAAGAAATCTACAATTGAACAACAAGTCCAAACCAGGCTATTTACGTTAGCCCAATTGTGTGAGACTCGACTCATCTCGTATCACGCACAATTAGTTAACAAACGTCGACAGAAAGCCTGGCATGATCATCACCTGCGCAATAAAGACTTACACTTAGGTGATCAGGTGCTTCTTTACACATCTAAGAAGCACCCATGACAATTAAAATTTAGAAGTGAAGGACCTTATGTCATAAATAAAATCTTCCCTAATAGAGCAGTCCAATTGGAAACACTTGACGGAGTACTCCTAGACACTGTCGTAAATGGTGATCGTCTACGATGGTACTACGAAGAGTTGTTTTTCGTTGACCCAATATAACTCCATCCTTATCATATATATTTGTGTTACATTTTTACTGGTTTTTTATTAGTTTTATTCTTTATTTTTTGTTTTTTGTGTCTTCTCTTGTTCATGCTTTTTGATTGCCTATGTTTGTACTTACTGTGTTCTTATTCTCCGTAAGTTTTTTTTCTCATGATTATCTATTTAGATTCATAGGGAGTGTTATAGGTCAACAATTGATGGTCTAGTTCACATGGATAGGATTTATAACATTAGATCCAATTCACTTCTGCACTTAAGTCATCTCATATTTTTTACTTATAGCACTAATCTGGTCACTGAGATACTTCATTACAATGAGAACTTCTATTTTGAGACATTGTCATATTTTACTTTAGGAAGTTCTACACCACCATCATCACTTAGATACAGTACTCAAGAGTACTTTGGTCACCATCTTGACTGAGTACTTTGGTCACCATCTCGACCGAGTACTTTGGTCAACATCTCGACCGACCCATTTGGTCAGCATCTCGACTGAGCCCTTTGGTCAACATCTCGACCGAGCCATTTGGTCAACATCTCGATCGAGCCATTTGGTCAGCATCTCAACCGAGCCATTTGATCAGATTCTCGACCGAGTCACCTGCTTAACGTCTCGACCGAGTCCCCAACTTCATATCGCAACCAGACCGAGGCAACGCAGTTCAACAAGGTTTTTGAAATCTCAACCGAATCATTCTGTTACAATGTCGACCAAATCGAGCACTTCAAAAATCTCAACCGAGGCCACACAAGACGAACGACTATAAAGACCTCAAAATCGAAGTCATTTTCACCTCAGCGATGTGCAACCTCTCGAGTCTTCAAAAGCATGATTTTTGGCGATCTTCCAGCTTCCATCACCACTCCTGGCGCTCTTGCATTCAATCAATTCATGATCACACACACACTATGTTCCTCCAGCGTTAGCCCTTACAACCACAAAACCACGACGAGCGCCATAAAACATCACATTTGCGAAAAACCTAAAACCACCAGAAATCAAGATAACCATTCCATGCTGAGGGATAGTGCAGCTGGAGCACACATCAAGCTCTAGTTTTACTATTGTGGAAGACATTCACCATTTTGACTATCATCATTTCCATAACGCAACCATTTTCCAACACTTCGTTCTTGATACCCATTGTTTCACACAGCTCCGCCGTTCTTAGTCGAGTCCTCCATTAGTTCTCATTCGAGTCATTCCAGTTCCATCTGAATCGAGCCCTCTGCTCAAGTTTGAACCGAGTCCTATAGTTTAGCTTTGTACCAAGCCTTATCGTTCAGATCTCGACCGATGATTATCCATCACCTTCTCGACCAAGCCTCCTAGTCACCATCTCGTCCGGATGGTTCTCCATCACCTTCTCGACCGAGTCACTCGGTCATAGTCTCGGCCGAACCGAACCTCTTCTAGACTCTGCTACAAATCTCAGCCGAGAACAACTTAAAAAAAATAATGAATCATTATAGAAGATAGCAATCAATATCAAATCAGAACTAGAGCAAATGCAATCAGTCTTACAGTTTATTCGTATTGAAAACTTACAATTACTAAAGGATGTGGATTTGGTAAAGAAGAAGGCTGAAAGTAAGAAACGAAAGCGACAAAGTTGCAAGGATATTCAAACGCTTTCAAAAGGAGATTATCGAAATAGAAGGATCCGTGCATTCAAGTAAGCATATTCTAAATTTTGTGATTTCAGTTATGGTGATATTCTGTTAACTATCTGTTTTTTTTGCAGATCTGCATTAGTAGCTCCTTGGAATATTAAAGACAATGCTTCACTAAGAATGTCATTGGGCACAATATTGACTTGCAAATCCACTGAGCGTATCATGATGAACAATAGGATTTCAAATGTAAAGTGTAAAATAGCAGAGTCTTTGATGGTGGACATTCAAAATATTTTAGATAAGACTATAGTTCAGGCTGCTTGTGATTTTGCAGGTATTAGTAGGGAAGCATATGCAACAATATTTAAACTAATTAGAGAAGCTTTTAAGCAAGTTCAAATTAGAAAAGTCCCAATCCCTAGGACATACCACTTGAAGAAAGAAAGGGATACATTAAACATAGGTATGCATAAGATCACTGGAACTCCATTTCATATTGAGGAGGTGTATGAAACTGATGGAAGATCGATATTCTATAATTCATCAAACAATTTATTTGTTGATCTAAATTACTTGTTGAGATACATCGTCACATTCTATGATATAACCTATGAAAAGGTGAATGGCAAAATAATCATAGTACTTAAGTTAGATGAGTCCGAAATTGTGAAAGGGCAGAAGATGGAAAGGGTTAGTATAACTCTCATGAATGGTGCTCTATCCCAAACAGAGAACCAAGAAGATTTCAAATTCAGTGTCCAGTCAGAAAATGATATATGGTGGTTGGCAGCGTTTCAGGTAACTAGCCTCATTATTACATTACATTCATTGGATAGTATTAATACATTGTAAACTAAGTATGATTAATTCTTTGGACAGGTGCTGAAAGAGGATCATGATATATTATCATGGATATTCTCAAGGACATCTTATCCTAGGATCATCAAGGACCATATGGATGGAGGATTTCTCAATTTTCCAGGAGTTGGAGACTTCAATGTTGAATGGCACTTAGCAGCTGATTTGAAAACATTGAAATGTATGTATAATGTCTCTCACGGTGCAACATCAAAACACCCTTGTTTGTACTGCATGAAAATGGCAAAAGATGTAACTAGGAGTACAAGAATTACTAGAGAATATGCAGATCCAAACTGGAAGCGTGTGCTGTCTATCCCCTTAAAAAATGTGCATGTTTGCACTCTTCATGCAAAAGTTAGATTAATAGAAAATATCATTTATCTTCATATAGTTTTTGCTTGGAATACTAAGCCAGCATCATTAGCAAAGAAAGCTATCTCTCGATTAGAAGATGTTTTATCAAAAGCAGGACTCCATAAAGGACATGTCAAAATTCAAAAAGATGAAAAGCTTTCAGGAAAGAATGGGAACATGCCAACTAAGCCAAGCATATGAGGAGCAAAAGCACGACGTTTTCTATCAAATCATACTGATAAGGCTTCTAATATTCAACACTCAGTCTGGACAGATATTATTGCTGCCACTCAAGACTTCGAGAAAGACGGCAAAACCAGAGTACTAAAAGTTGATGTATGGAAAAAGCTTGATAGTATGATTGCTATTTTAAGAAAAGAAAAATACTCTGATATTGATAAGAAAGTTGTCCAAAGGACTTGTGTTGAGTTTGTTAATGCAATATCAAAAGCATGGGGAGAAGATCACATCACTCATTACATGGTTAGTGTAAAATTTGCAAAATGCTTTCAAATTTTCATATATATTTAGATCTAAACATAAGACTAACATTATGATTTTGACATATGCAGCACATACTAAGAGATCATACAGCATTTTCTGCAAATACATATGGAAGCTTGAGTGTATGGTCATCACAAGGGATGGAGAAGTCACACTGGCAAGCACGAGCAGCATTTCATCGAAATACACAACATGGAGGAACCAATGAAAAACGAAACTACATTTGTCAATTGTTTCAGTGGTTCTACCGCAGAGTTCAGATTCGACATATAAACAAAGTCCACACAATACAACAATTTAGAAAAGCATGCAAGTTCATACAGGAAGAGAAAATTAGATGATTGTTGAGTAAAAGATCATCATGACATGTTCAAAATTGCTTTGCAAATACATTGAACAAGAGAGGAGCAATACTCAATGTAAATGTATTGATTGTATTATACAAAGTGTCAACTATTCATCATCAGATCTTATATCAGATTCTATGGTAGTATTGTCATGAAGAAATTCTCTGCTAATGTATGCATCTAATAGATGTGCATTATCCTTATTTCCACTAAGCTCAATATAAGTGGAATACAATGAATAATGGGAGCTCCTTAAAGGTACATTCCCATCAGTAAAGCCTAAAATGTTCAAAACATAAGATCTTTTGACAAAAATGATCTTATTTGTCTTAACAAATTTATGTCCTCCTAAATAAAATGATAAAGCTTTAACTGCCATTATAAGACTCTCCCCGACTGGGCTCAGCTTGGAATGAGCAATACCGATCTCACTCTTCAAGAAATGCCAAAGATAGTGGCCCAGTCCACTGTCCCTCTAGGACGAGGATGCGTGTTGTCTGAAACCATCTCGTCACACAACAAAATCATCTATTATGAGAGCATCCTGCAATAGGAAATATGTTAGAAAAAACACATTCAATGATTGAAAACATTCAAATGCAAGGAAGATTAAATACTTACACCATTCTTTATCATCAACAGCAACCAAATCAGGATGATCAATATAATGACCACGTACTGAAGTGGAATCATTAGTGAAATGCATTAATGATGGACGAGGGAAGCCCATCTGGGATTGAAATGTCGTGAATTCTTCATCGGATGGTCTGCCTCGCCCATCCTTAGTTATATTTGATAAAGTCTTATTCAGACATTCTTCACCGATCATAAGACCCTCCTCATCATCAAAATCAATACCAGCAACAAGGTCATCTGTCTCAAAATCTACAAAGTGGGAGAATTCGAAAATTGTGCCGGATAATAAGCATAGAACCTCGTCCTCACGATAGTCAAAAAATTTACATAAATCAGCAGTAGTAAGATATACGTCATCATTAATATAATATACAGACAAATTGAAAAGACATTTCGAATCCTCCATAGATTTGGATTCATCATCAGATGTATTTTGGCCAATGAAAGAATCCCGGAGAACGTCAGTATTTAAATCAATGAAGTCACTTTCTTTATCAAGAGTGTCGATAAGAAAGTGACTGATATCCTTAATGGATGACTGAACAGAGGAGGGTGCAAAAGGAGGGTCAGCAATAGGAAACTCATCATCATCTGGGATCTGAACTAAAAGAAAAAGTACGAAACCACTCTGATATTCAACCAATCGACATTTCTTGTTGCAATACGGACACATAGAACTACTTTTGAAAAGATCAAACAATTTGGTGAACATTCTATCCAATCTATGTCTAAAAGCTGGTAAGAAATGAACAAGATCAGTATAATGCATGTACTGGAGTTGACCTATGGAGAAAACAGGCTTGCTAAGTATATCTCTGAATTTGACATAATGTTCATAAAATTTGGTTGTGCAGTCCTGAAAACATGTAGATATGGCCTGAATAGGCTGTGGAAGTAGTCCAGATTTTCAGTAATCCCAAATTCACTCAAAAATGAACTCAAGCCTGATTCTCGTGAGGATGATGAGGAAGAGGCCATGGCAGTAGCGTGAATATCGCACTTGTGCGTGCGGGAGAACCGAACCAAAACTAACAATCAAAATGGCGCAGAAGATGGATATATACGGCAGACAGATATAGAATATCGCACTTG
The DNA here is from genome assembly GCA_029204225.1 of Diphasiastrum complanatum. Classification (NCBI taxonomy): domain Eukaryota; kingdom Viridiplantae; phylum Streptophyta; class Lycopodiopsida; order Lycopodiales; family Lycopodiaceae; genus Diphasiastrum; species Diphasiastrum complanatum. The sequence goes on from CM055110.1 coordinate 24,035,549, forward strand.
TGCACGAGTAGGTATACTTACAAGCAAACGGACAGAAATGAACGTGCACAAAAGCGATATGTCACGAATTTCGAGAACGCAAAAGGTAAAAAATTATTCGGTTTCCGTGCCCTTTATACTAAATTTTCGCACATGTGATCAACGGACTTATGACATGTGTCTACTTTCAATTCAACAACAGGCGTAGGCACGTGTGAGATGACACCTGCACACGTGTGAAATGGCACCTAGACATATATCGCTTGTTCATTCGCGTGCTTATAAGCACGTGTCGCTCTCGCATTCAATCGTACAAATCTCACACGTGTAGTGTGACAGAGTGACACGTGTCGCTCTCGCATTTGTCCGTACAACTCCCACACGTGTGACAGGATGTTCTTTCGCACGTGCGAACCCCGATATAAAATCACAAATTTTGATGAATTTTTTTCACTTTTTTTTTCGCTCCGCATATCGCATTTGTGCGCGTCCTGCATGATCAAAATTCCTCCTAATACCTTCCATGCACACAGGTCCGATACATCTTCCTACGTGTCACCCCATATCGCACTTGTGCATCTTTTCTCAAATCTAATCGTTCTCTCTGATAATCGGCTCGCATAGGTCTGATATACCATACATTATGTCCGTACATAGCGGTCCTCTGCGAGTTCTTTATCATCCCTTCCTTCTCATCCTAACCTTCACGCACAAGTCTGCTATCACGTAGTTCACGCCCATGGATAGGAGAAAGCAGACAAGGAGAGACTTCTTCTCTCCTGGCTCATCCTCATCTCCTGCAGTTGCCATCACACCCCCTGCTAGACCTAGAACGCGCAACCGCAGCAGGTGGCTCTCTAAGATACACAAGTATCAGAGGTCAACAACTCTGTTGATCCCAAGAGCTACATTCTACCGTGCTGTCCGGAACATAACAAGAAATGATCTCGGACAACACGTTAGATTCACACCGAGTGCTCTTCAGTGCCTTCAGGAGGCTGTTGAAGATTATATTAGTCTTTTTTTTTAGGATTCTTTTTTGCTTGCCATCCATACCAAGAGGGTTACCATAATGCCCAAGGATTTTCAGCTTCTGATGAGAATGAGGGATAGGTATTGTAGGTTACATATATCTCAGCCTGCTGCTCCTAGACCAACTCCTGTAGATAGGACTCATCTTCCTACGAAGCGTCCTAGGAAGCATACAGCCCCCAAGCGTGCTCCTAAGAAAGTGAAGCCTGTCCTAGAATCCATTGTAGATAATGTTGTCGTTGATAATGCTGTAAATATAGCTACCTCTGTTTTGGATACTCCTAATATTGCTGTAGATACTACACTTCCACCTCCTCCTCCTCCTCCCAATTTCTGTACATATATAGATTCGGATGATTATCTTAAATTTGAGAAAGACATATCGGATGCTATAGATACAATTAGTACTCCTTTTTGTTTTAGACTAGAAGAACTTGATTTTAGTATTAATTTTAGAGTTCTAGATTGCCTGGATCTCAAAGACATACGGGCTTCTATCAGCGATCCTGTGATAGAGTCCGGGCTGACACTCTTGCAATTTGACATTGCAAGAGATTCATCAAATGAGTTGTTGGTGCTGAGTAACTTTCTGCTCCAAGCCTTCAAGGAGAATAATGACACATTGTCACGGTGTCTAACAAGTGGATTCACACCAGCAACAAAGTATCTGGTCATTCCTTATCATACCAAGTAAGATATATTAAGTGCTTCTTCATGTTTTATGCATTAACATTGACATTTTCAATTTAAATAGTTCTCAGAATTGCCGCTAAAGTACTTTCAATCTTATTTTGCAGTGACCACTAGAGTTTAAACCTGATCTCTATTAAGAGATCTATAAATAATATTATTAAATGTTCTTGTGTCAAGATGAATTCGGCGAGAAATACGCATAAGGATGTAGATATATTCATTCCATATCTAAGTAAATATATTCCTACGGACGTTCCCCATTCCATAGACTGGCAGATGGTCAGCTTGGAGGTAAACTTTTCTTTCTTAATAGCATTTTGAAATGACTATTCTAATGAAATATTTTCAATCTAATTCATTCTGTTTCATAAGTGATTTCTTGTGTGCTGAATTATTTTGCAGTCACCCCAACAAAATGATTCATTCAGCTGTGGGTGGTACACATTGTACAATGCCAAGTTGTTTTTTGAGTGGTTCATCCTTCAACAAGATGTTGATATTTCTAAGGTAATAAATTCTGTTTATTCTTATTTTGGAATCATAATTAGTTTTCTATTTTGGTGATGTTATTGGCCATTACTAATACATGAATGTTCTATTTTGCAGGTTACACTTCCTGAGGACACATCAAGCCAGGTGTACGAATTTAGACAAGAAATTATCCTGAGTATACTGGCTCGGGCAAGGCTTTAGCCTCCCGTTATTGATGATGGTGCAAAGGATGATGTAGTTGTACTAAATTAAGATCAGAAAAAATATAGATAGCATAGAACAAAAATACATGTATAGACTTCATAGAAAAATATACATTGATATATCAAATGCTGCTCCAGTTTATGAATTTGGGAGCACAAAATACATGTACAGATGCTCAACTTGGGCTTTCATTTATTGAATGAAAGGTGTATACACAGATTTTTACTAAAGTTTATTTAAAACTATTGTTCTCTCACAATGGTGATTGTTGTAGGTAGATCTTTGCAGCACGTTATCAGCTCCTGTCTTTTTCGCATCTGTGACATGGCAAATATTAGTGAATGTGCAATTGTAAATGATGACATTTTTTATTATTTTGTTCTATTTTGAAATGGAAATAAACATAAAGTACTTACGAGTCTTCCGTTGATGATAAATCTGAAATATGCTGGTAGATTGGTTTGTAATAGCATGAGCTCTGTTCTGATAAAATCAAGCTTCCAGTGCTCTTCCACCTCAACCATAGTCAAATATTCCTCATTGTAGATAATGCTTATCTCCATTCGGTTTGTGTGACCATTTAGTTCAAAGTCTTGATCCAGTGGTAGCCATGTACCTTCAATTTTCTTGTATCTCTGGTAGCTAAATGTGAGACTGAGCATTTGCTTTTCGATATGATAACGAAAGATCATTGAGGACTTTTTAATCCTGCATTCTATGTCATTATTTGTTTTACTATCCTAGCCTTGATCCATGAGATCTGACAAAGTCTCATATGATAAATCCTTGCAAACAAATAAAGTTGGTCTCCTACGAACACTAGCACTCGAGAAAAAATCAACAACTGTATGCAATGAGATAAACCAACGTAGGTGAACAATTTTGGAGCTTGTGCTTATCTTCATAGCATTTTTAATATCAATGAGTAGCTTGCATCTCAAGGATTCAGAAACAATGCTGTCAGGAGTAGGCCACTCATCACTTTGAAAACTGGGCAATGGAATTGCTTCGAACTTGCTAAAACCTCCATCTGTTTGTGGCATATATAAAGATCCATAAAGATAGATACCACAATCTGCAAGTTCCTTTGGACTTCTTCCTTTGTATTGTAACTTTCCAACATCAGAGTGAATCACGTCTAATATTCCTGCAAGTGATTGTGCGGGCTCCCATTCACTTATGCATGATGGATATAAATCTGAAAGAAAAAAACAATGTTGAAGCATTTAAATCATAATCTGAAGAGCATCAATAAAGGAAATCACCTATGATTGTTGTAGAGTGCATATGTTTTGATATACTTACAATTACATTTTTTATGATCATGAGGATTGATATCATGTACTTTGATTTCTGAATGCATATATACATGTTGCACTAAGACTTCTGATATCAATTGACCTTCCGGGGTAGTCTTAAACTCCAAAAATTTTGCTTTCCAATAAGATTTGCAAGTCATTTTTGCTCTTTTCTTTTGTCGAAAATTGCCCTTTGATGATGGATGCAGCAATACCCATGAGTTCTTCGTATATTTTGTTGGCTTCCAGTTATCAGCTTCATCTTTCTCATTGTAAAGAATCACAGAATCGATTGTAGATCTGGGTCTCCTCGCCATTGCTATTTTCAAAGCTTGGGCGCCAAAAATCTCTCTGATATGTTACTTGATTTTAATTTTTTGTATCACATTTAATCTAATGTGAATGCCAACATAGTCACAGTTACTGCGTATACCATATTTTATGTAACTGTACATACCATATTTCTATAACTGTAACTAGTATAGTTAGAAAATTTCATTATACTAACCAGCATAGTAAAGTAAATTCAACTTGAGATATTGACGTCGGACAGATTAGCACATGTCGGGCAGGAAAAAGAAACCAATGGGATACGTCCATGCTGCCCGGACACAAATTTCAAAGTTTTCTATATTGCATTTTTATTTTTTAGTTAATTTGAACTACGTTACGTAGATTTCAAATCTGTGCATTTTGATTGGGCCTGGTGACGGTCGAAACTAAAGAAAAAAAATAAAAGTATATTTACAAAGGGTCTTTTTTATATTGAGAACTCCTCTAATGGTAGACATTGGCAGTGGAATAACGTCATTCTACATGTGTTGCAGTGGGTCCTGCAACATATTCAAGGAGGTCTCAGAAAAAAGAGAGAAGGATGAGCAACTTTGCACAAAAAAGCAAAAAAAAAAAAAATCCACTTTTTCAAGTTGGCCTTATCTCACCATTCCTCCACAATAACTTGTTGAATTATTCTGCCATAATTCTTTTGGTTATCTACATCCATTCATTTAGCCAGCTATGTAGTTTTATTCGTGTTTCTACGCAGTCTACAAAAATACACGAGAATCTTACAACATGTGGCTTTGACAACGATGAACCGTCAAAGGTGTCGAAGGCTGACAGTTTATGTTTTTCTTTGTTATGAATCTAAAGACTTACCCAAATTGGTTAGCAAGTAAATTTCCAAGAAGTACTAATTGGATGGATGACAACACCCTAAGCGAAATTTCTCATTAGTATAAATAGTTGATCATTAGATGAGAGACATATTATAGAGTTTTACGTTGATGTTTCTACTTTGAATGTTGCTAGCAGTGCTTACTGCTTAACATCTGACAGAGTTCAGTTACTCAGAGACAGTTTTGAGTATGCGGCTTCATCCGCTTTTGTAAGTTGTACTCGTATCATCTGATTTGTTCATGCTACTTACTAAGTCAATCATACCTTTTTATTGCGTTCAATATTATGTTAGAAAATATGCAAGCTCTCTGAAGTTATTTGTATCTATTAAATCTCTTATTGATTAGTCTGAATTGTTGAATACTTTGATACTACAATATCCTATATCTATCAATTACACTCTATAATTGTTTGTTTACGAAATCACTTTAGTACTAATGATTTCAAAGTTAGTTACTAAAAATACGAATGTGATGATTGTCGCAATAGCTTTGTTCATTTTTTATAGGCATAGTCAAGCATTAGAAAAAGCATTATTCCACAGAGCTCAATAGTTCATCTTTTGACTTTGACTCTGTTACTATCGTCTCCTCTTTCCTTTCTCCACATGGTACTAGAGCAATTTTGTGCATAATCTTCAACATATAGTATCAAATTTTAGTGTCAGATAATTGATTTCCAATTACAACATCGCAAGGTATCAGTTCATTATTAAGTCATTGATTCATCGATATACTAACTTCTAGATGGGTTTTCAAAACAAAGATGGTCTCATCATAAAAAACTGAATGGATCCAATTACTATTTGTGAAAATTTAAAATAAAGAGCTTTTTGATCGTCAACGAGTTGTGAGATGTTGTCTTAGGTATCTAATGTGAAAGATTTCAATTAGTTTAGTCAAGATTGATCATAGTTTGATATATTGCCAAATACACAATTGAGGTCAATTTTCATATTAGACTTAGAGTTTGACTTCTCAAAGTTATATTAGTCTAAAAGCATTTGAATAAACACTTTTGAAAAGTGTGGAAAACTTTAGAACACGAGTTTTTGAGAGATTCAATTTGAGTAGTAGAGACATTGAATCTAGTCACAAAAATAGTAGGGTTTTCATTATGGAGGGAAACCAAAGTTTGAATTTAGGTTTGGACTTGTTATAAAAGGATGTAACTCGTGGGAAGAGAAGACATTCTCTCTCTCTTATCTCATTCATGCTTATACATGGTTCTCTTAGGTTCTACTATCCATTGGTGCACTATACTTGTGATATCTTGCAATTTTGTGTGTAGAATGCTCATTAAATAATGCTATTTTTATATCCACACATGTGAAATATAGTAACTTATTATTTTTGTACGAATAGCAACTTCGTTTCATGTTTTGATTGATGTTTGATCAAGATCTATTAGAGTTTGCATCTCATTCATAATGTAGATGATGGTTTTTCTACATTGGCAAGATTGGTGATTTGTTGTCTTTCTAACCCAAGATCATTTTATGGATTTAGATCTTAATTGATCTGAAATTCTTCACATGGTATCAGAGCTTGTGTTTCAAGTTATGAAGAAAGCAGTCACATTTATCAATGATTCGGAAAAGATATCAATGCTAGAGCATGCTAGATTGGATTCTACACCAAAATCGAATTTCTTGCATATGTAGATTGGATCTTTTGTAGATCAAAACTCAAAATAGTTTTATAATCTTGATCAATTTCGATTTCACACATTATTTGTTGGATTTGACTGATTTTTAGAGCATTGGAAAAGCTTAAGTGGTGGCTACAAGATTGCATATCAAGTTTTAGGCAATTGCATGTAGAAATTAAAATAATCAATTTTTTGTGATTATATCAAAATCCTAGTTTTGATTGGATCTCTAGATTGTGAAATTACTGAACCTCATTTGAGTGTAGCAAGAGTGTGGCAAGAGTCATTAGATTGAGGATTGATCAAGATTTCATTATTCTATGTGTTGATTTGCTTGGTATAAGTGCTGTAGAAAATCAAAGTGCCAAGATCCTTCTCACATTCAATCTCCATATACAAGAAAAAGAAGAAGAAGAAGAAGAGGGAGAGGGTTAGGCGCCCTCAAGGAGAGAGAATGTAGTAGCAATGCTTGAAACGGAATGAATTACAAATGAACACTGGGTACATATAAATAGGCCTTACAAGGGCCTAGACTCTTCCAAACCCTAAGTTCTAGAACCTTCCAAGACCCACTACTAATTATAGGGCACCCCCAAAAGTCAAGATAGAGTCCCTTAACATAATTAGACTTTACTTGGATCCACGAATTACTACTGGACCAAAATTGGGTCCAACTCAACTAAAACTGACTTAACATGGTCTAAATAATAAACCTAACCCGTGGTTACACAAGTCTCGACCTTTTGAATCAAAGTAATCTATGGGAAACTAACATTATCATTTATTACTTCTAACACTCTCCTTAAATGATAATGTAAAAAACATAACATGACATGAAGTATGAAAAATTGCAACAAAAATGCAAAGTGTTGCATGCTGCCCAAAACTCCATGTAGCCGAAAAAGAAAAGATGTATCTTGCTATCCAAGCTTAATGCCGCAAAAAAAAAAAAAAAAAAACCTTCAGCTTGAAGTAGTTGAAGTAGCCAAAATCTCAGCCCCAATCATGCCCGATGTAGAAGAGATGTAGAATACAAAGTGTAGTAGCATCAAGTCGAAGAGTGAAGACAAGCATGTTCCGTCCAAAGTAGGTAACCAAAAAACCAGCCACAAGCCAAAATATGGATTTGCAATCCATCAATGGTTCCCACATGATTCCATAAGTCTTTTTACCACAAGAAACATAAAGAAGAGTATGATACTCTTTTACCATCACATCCTCCCGAATCTTACTATCAATGATCTGCTCACCAACGCTAGGTAAGACAACACCGTCATCATAAGAAGTGTAAGCATCAAAACATGAAAATCAGCATAAGGTTCTGATTTTGGTGAGGCATGTGTGTTTCCTCCAAGGTAAAAAGATGCTTTGCTATCCCGCAAAGACTCGGACAACCAACAAGAGGCTGTAGCAGGTTGTCCAACAACCACAAAATCACCAACACTTTGCTCTCCAAAGTGTTCTAAATGTGGACCTTGCTGTCCAAAAACCTTCCATAGGCCGTTCCCAATGCATAATAGGATGCTCACGATGTAACATAGGCTGAAAATGATCAATAAACCATGGCTGAATTTGGTGTCCACCATCTTCAAGAAAAAAACCAACAGCTTGCCACTTTGAACACTCAAAAAATCCAGCAACATGCCATTTTTTGAACCATGTACTAATTGACATGATTTTTTCTCCTCCTCCATTAGTACAAAATGGCTTCAAAGAATGCTTGATTTCAGCCTTTTCCAAAATATTATCTTGAGAAGCTTGCTCATAAAGTTCTTCACTAATGCATCCATCATTTGCGACAAATTGCTCAAGAGAAGAAGAATGTTTTACCATACCAACATTCCGATGCAAACTTGTACTTTTAGAAAGACAATGATCAAACTTTGCATAACTTTGCTCTTCTACCTTCAAAGAGGATGAAGTAAAGAGGAGAAAGCATGATGATGAATCCTTTATTCAGTACATCTTTAAAAGTGTTTCCCAAGCACTTTTAGAAGTCTTGCAAAATCTCAAATGATATAAGATAGATCTTGTTACCGATAAAATCTTGATCATCACATCGATGCAAAATCTCAGCTTGCAACTCCATGAAGAATAGTTGGTGCCATCCAACATACCTTCACCTGAACAAGTACGAATTGCTCCAAATCTCTTGCCATAAGGACCAACCAAAAAGATAAACTTTTTCAAACCCTAAATGTGCCTTAAAAGACACAAAAACCAGCAAGTATCAAATCTGGAAAATCGGCACCGGAATGTGTCGAAACCACACATTAGATGGATGTAGGAACTCGCCCTCCTACAAGCCTTGTGTGCTGAAAATTTCAGCCTGAAATTGCATTACAAACTCAAAAACCAGCAAGCAAAGAATCAAGTTAACCTTCAACAAAGTTTTTTTCGGAACCCTTTCTTGCCAAAAAGTGTGAACAATACACACACGGATAGGGAACTATTGCAACACCTTACAAATGATAATATGCTGTCCAATTTTCAGCCTCGGAATGTGATCGGATCATCACAAAAAAATTAGCGTCTTCTTCCACATCTGGAAACAAGCAAAAAGAAGCGGATCTTCACTTTGTAAAATCAGCAAGGGTGCTGATTTTTCAGCCAAATCAGAAGAATAGAAATTGCTTGTAGATGGATGCCCTCCTGCAAATGAGCAAATCTGAAAAATAGAGCAACAGTGGACCAACGAAAGTAGGATAAACCTACACGGATATGGGAGACCTAAAAGAAGCCTTGAAGAGATAATTAATGGCACCTTCCTGCAACTTGGAAAATCAGCAAACAACAACTTGATTTTTGGCACCCAAAGTCATGTTATCTTCTTTGATGTGTGGCGCCCTCCTGCAAAACGGAAAAGAGTCAAAAAACGGATCTTCACTCCAAAAAATCAACAAAGGTGCTGAATTTTTGTGATCCCTAAGTGAAGACGATCTCTTTTGGTAGGGCGCCCTAAATCAAGCATAGAAGATCCATGGCTCTGATACCATGTAGAAAATCAAAGTGCCAAGATCCTTCTCACATTCAATCTCCATATACAAGAAAAAGAAGAAGAAGAGGAAGAGGGAGAGAGTTAGGCGCCCTCAAGGAGAGACAATGTAGTAGCAATGCTTGAAACGGAATGAATTACAAATGAACACTGGGTACATATAAATATGGCTTCCAAGGGCATAGACTCTTCCAAACCCTAAGTTCTAGAACCTTCTAAGACCCACTACTAATGATAGGGCACCTCCAAAAATCAAGATAAAGTCCCTTAACATAATTAGACTTTAATTGGACCCGCAAATTACTACTGGACCAAAATTGGATCCAACTCAACTAAAACTGACTTAACATGGTCTAAATAATAAAGCTAACCCATGGTCACACAAGTCTCGACCTTTTGGATCAAAGTAACCTATGGGAAACTAACATTATCATTTATTACTTCTAACAAGTGCTAGAAGAGAACTGAGAGGTTCCATATCTTTGTGATTTTTTTTTGAAAGATTATCCTATTTGACACCAAGATATGGACAATCCTAATACCAATAGATTCTTTTATAATGTTATTGCTATGCACACTTTTGTAAGATCTCTCAAATAAGTGTTTGTCCTACAAACTACCAAATGAGACTTTCTTTTCTAAATATTACTTCTTTTCACAATGAACATTTTTTACCAATTCTTGTTGATATTTTAGCCATTTATTCAATGACATACCTAATTAGGAATTTATATAAAAATAAGTTTCTTAAGTTGCAGGTTCTAGCATCCCACACTTCTAGTTGTGATTCCTCTCTATACCTTTCACATGGATAGAAATTTGGTGCCCCAAATAAAAGTTCTTAAGTATTTGATCAGTGGATTATGCTCCATTGATGTGCATATTTAATATCATCACTAAACCCTTTTGCCCTTATGATTCAGCTTTGACAACCATGGATGGTTCTACAAACTATTTGCATATCCTCAATACACTTTTGAGGAATCCCATCCACAATCTGATTTTATGAAGTCAGGAAACAATATAACATACTCAAGCATGTCGAAGAAGAATACTCATGCCACATTGTTGATGTAGCTATAAAAAATAAAAAATAATTTTTTTTCATACAAAAGAGCTAAGTAATCCACAATTTGTTTTTCTTTCATGCTTTTTGGTGTTATCAACCCCATGGGATCACACAGAATCAACCCTGGGTAGGCAAGCCCAACTCAAACATAATACACCAACTCTACAAAAAACCGTTACTTCATTCGCTCTCCACAGCTGTCACTTGCTAAATTATCAAATAAAATAGACGTTACAGCGACCTCCCGTGTCCAATTTTCTCCCTCCATGCCAAATGAAGTGCAATTGAAAAGGGCGCACATAGTAAACTCTAGGCAAACTTTGCTCAAGTATGATCACAAAGAGATTTGTAGACATCATATATTAATGAAGACTTTATCAAACTTGCTAGCTAAGTAGTACTGGTGAATGTCTGAGAATTAAGACCCTGATACACTAAATTGAGTTTTGCTTCAAAGGACAACCACTCTTGCCAATTGGGCCGAAGCTTCAAGAAGCCTAGACACTAGGCTCTGCTTGTGGGCCCAAGCTTTCAAACGACCTTGCCTCAAACCAAATTTAACCCGTTACATCTGAAGCCATAGCACTGCGCCCAGCTTGTGCATTCACTTACCTAAAGAGCGTCAGCTAGGACACAATCTAAATAATACACATACTAGGAAAAGATACACCCTCAATAATCTATCTTGAAATGATCAATAGAGTACACTAATAAAAGTGAACATTGTTTGCACGCTTTTGCACAAGACTTCAGCAAAGAAGAATCTGCTCTCTGCTTTTCTTGTTGTTTAGGCTGAGAGGCATATCCCACGACTGCAACATTTTTTAGAAGCACCTGATTACAAGGTAACTCATAGCATTCTATTTGAGCAATTGGAGTACTTGTTGGAAAATTTCCCAGCATGTGACAAGATAGCACGGAACTGGGGTTATATGCATCAACACCATTTGTGCAAGAAATGCAAAGCTCAGTCGCACAAATGCCCTTTCTAAATGCAGCTCAACAAATTTAAAATACAGAACTTAGCTCACCTTAACCACAATGATACCTTTGGCCTCCATAAAGATAATGAAAATAAACTACAACAACCAAATACCGAAGATTCCACATGTCCCATGCACACAATTCTCTGAGGCTTCTCAACTTTCTCAACCTATATATACCCTCAACTTCATGTCAAAATAAACAAAAAATTTCCTTAATTTCATTAAGCCAAGGTATACAGACTATAATTATGTGTTTCCATTAATTAAGTCGTTGATGCCGTATAAGACTATAAGCAGATCACTGGAGAGAACTAGTAAACTAATAAATAGTTAAAAATTACAAATCATATGATCTTTTCTCTTGCAGAATTTTCCATTTTTTAATAGTCAATTCTAGTACAGATCTCTTAATGGGTAGAGCAGCATCACTTGGCAACTCCAACATAAACAATTGACTGTTTGATCATTGATTCATGTATACGATACACAACGTTTTTAAGTATTGTGAAAAGAAGAGAGTTAAACCATTATTGGCCGGAACTGAAGTTGAGATAATGAATCCTCATACAAGCCATTATAGCTAGTCAAACATTGCAGGCATGAAAAAAGAAACACAAATGAAAGGCAGCTGAGTTTATCTTGACTATTTTCTAAATTCTAATACCATCGATGACCTGAAATGAAACTTAGATACATGACAATGATTTGCGAGCACTTGAATCCTTCAAGCTCATTGGTTATTATGACAACCCACTGAAGGATAACGAACCTTCTTAAACAATTTGGTATATGAAACAGATCTTTAAAGAGATTGACTGGGCCTTTGACAGCAGATATCCCAGCAGGAGCATGTTTGGGCTTACCTGGCTTGCAGCTTGTATGGTACCACTAGACCTTTGAGCAATATGGCCCCATCATCCTGAAATACTCCAAAAAATTGTGACAATCAATTTGTCGTATAGATTAGGTAATGCCAAATTTTGAGAGGGAAAAGCTTTCTTCCCCCAATTGGGAAAAGAATAATAAGAATTGGCAAGGGATACATAGGAGAGTTATGGGAAAGACAATCAGGGTATTCCAACCACAACTTTCTGCAGTAGGGTTGAGAAAAATCTGTATATTAGATTTGCCTATGAGAAAGGTTAGGTACGGCCACTTTGAAAGGCTGCAACTTTTCTGGACATGGCAATCCTCAACAACTCTGCCTTGGAGCGCAGTGCATCAAGCTCACTAGCTGCATCATCTTTCTTTTGAGTGGAATCAACTGCATTGTATTCTTGTCTCCCATAAGAATAAAGCGAAGCAGGAGCTGGAGCAGGCAATGGAGATACACTTCCAATTGCACTCTTACCTAGCTTTCTCTGACCAGCAGTTTCCTTACCACCATCTTTAAGTATTGAGAGTCCAGAATTAACGACTTTTCCTGGTCTTGGGAGCCCTCCTGTGTTATGTACGAGAAATGCATTTACTTAGCAGAGTGTACAGTAAAAATAGAGTCCAAGCTGATCTACAGAGCCTCCTAAGCTAGCAACCACTGATGTGCTCCTGTGGCTAGCAAATGAGACCTTAACAACTTACGGATTTAAAAAGGAGAGAAGAAACAAAACCATGAGAATTCAGATGGATTATCCCAAAAAACTGCACCAAATTGATGAGGAACCAAACCTTGAAACACCTGTGGAGAAGTTTGATACAGGGATTTGGGCAGAGCATCGGTAGAGCTTTCTAGCAATTTCTTCTCTGTATCCCTTGAAATTTTGGGAACACCCTCTCGGAACCCCAAAATACGCTCTTTGCTGGAATACTCAACCCTTTGCTCCGAAGGCCTAGTGATAGTGCTGGAGTATAGCAAGGACGCCCTGCCCATTGCAATAGATTAGACTGTCTGTACAAATACCAATGACCAAAAAAGCCACTTACTCTTTGATGTTCCAAAGAGAAAAAATTTAGATTCATCGCTAATACTAAGAACCACTTACTCTTTGATGTTAAAAAAGAACTCATTATGCAGATCTTAGCAAGCTTGTTTTCAACACTAATTACAATATCTTAGAAGACAGTATACCTTGGCAAGGAAGCAGGTTGCCGTTCAAGAGGTGCACCTCCACCACCTGTCCCATAATGCTCCTCAAGGTGAGCAAACTGTCTCTTGAATTGATCAACAGCGCTGTAGCCAAGGATAACTCATTAGACTATACTCCCATCCAATTGTATTGCCTAGAAAAACACTACTGCACGCATCTAAGTACTTGCTTTCAATCGCAACATTTCTTCTCAAGATATGCAGACATAAAGACACTAACCTAGGATACAAAAAGTGTGCAAGATCATTGCCACTTAGATACTCCTTAAGCATCTGAGGGTGGTACTCCAGAATCTATACAGCATACATACAACAAGAAACACTTAGTTCAGAGCATAGCTTTGCTCAACTTCCAGAGAAACTCCCAATGTTACAGTACAAGACACATGAACACTACAATAAAACATTGTAAAATCCCCATTTAGGTAAATGCTAAAAACTTTGCAGTTCTTTGAAACCCTCTATATTTACAAGGGCCTTAGAGAGACCTATTGCAGCGTATTCCTTAAGATCATCTTAAATCATTTGGACATGTTATTTCACTATCCGTATTCCTACATACTTCCTCATCCAGTCATTCTTGGTTCTGCAATTTGCCAGCTCAAACTCAAACATATTTGTGAACTTCTGTTTTGAAAGCAATTAGGCTTTTAGCCCCTCACTGCATTTTGGATTTTCATAAGTTTTTACCTCACGATATATTAGCTCCCGCACATCATCCTTATTGATTCTGCGCCTTTCAAACTCAAACTCGATCTTTGTTATTGGTTGTGCTAAGGGCTCCTTCTCAATGTTTGACAAACCTCTAAAATATGGATCCGCTAATGCCTGCCCACATAACAGAAAGTAACAGCTGATTGTGAAATATCTGCAAACGCACATCATTTTATGGCTACCTCGCATCTTCAGAGTTTCAACTTATCAGAATAATGAGGTTCATACAAGTACAAGAAGCTTGGCTGGGTTTATGAAACATATACTAGAAAAAGAGTGCCAAAAATCTAGCTTCTACCGTCCCAAAGCTGAAACCACCTAGCTTCTACTGTCCCAAAGCTGAAACACACCTCCTCTGCAGAAGGTCGATCCCTTGGATCAAATGCAAGCAATCTCTCAAGAAGGCGAAGCGCCAGAGGATCTGCATTGGGAAACTTCTGTACAAAAGGTACTGGTGGCTTCTTGCGCATGCTGCCAAGGTATCGTTTCGCTTTCTCATTACGAACCTGCCAAAAACCATGTCTAGTATTTTAATCAGACAACTGGATAGTGCTCTGTTAGTAAGGAAACACTCTGCAACTATATAGCTAAATTTTAGCCGTGAAGACTTGCACAAATAGCTTATAACCACAATAAAGAGGTTGACAAAATCTTTCAGTATTGACAATACAGGATAACATAAAGGAGGTAGAACAAACTCTGGCAATGGTCTCCACCGATGGGCTGCCAAGCAAATCAGTCATGAGATCCAGCTGGTGAACCACATTTTTCCCAGGAAATAGAGGCTTGCCAGTTAACAGTTCTGCAAATATGCAGCCTATGCTCCAAATGTCCACTGCAGGAGTGTACTGCAACAGAGTAAACAAGCTGCCAAACTGGTCAGAGAAGTGGAGTTGTATGGCTTTGTTTGCAGCCCATTATGATCTGTAGATGAAAAAAAAAGTACGCCATGATGATTGTTGAAAAGATACGTGGATCAGGACAACTACTCAGAATCCTGACAAAATGTCAAGATATATGGAAAGGCAGGAACAAATTGTGTAGTGAAGGTGGTAAGCAAAATCAAGTCCCATCCATGAGGAGTTTGGGGTCTTTTGAAGAGCTAAAAGATGATTTCACTTTTATTATGACCAATGGCCTACTGTGCAAACCAGAATCAAAAATGTCTTCAAAACATAGTATTATGGAAACGTGCTTCCTGGCCCTTATTGATTGAAAAACACGTTTCCCAGCATGCCTTGTTTCCCCAAAACCTGGAAAACGATCATTTCCCCAATGGGAAAGTGCTTTTAACAATCGTATCCCAGAACACATATCAAGGGAAATGTTTCTTTTAGGAAAAACCTTGAAAAAATGAGACAGCCTGCAAGACGCTGATTTTGCCTGAGAATGGCCTAAAAATTCCTTGAAAAAATGAGACAGCCTGCAAGACGCTGATTTTGCCTGAGAATGGCCTAAAAATTGCTGGAAACCTATTTGAAACAGGTCATAATCCTGCTGGGTGGTCCGGCAGATTTGTTCCTCAAACTCAAACTGAAAATGAACCCTTTATTTATTGGAAACCTTTTACTACATCTCCAGACGGCAAGCTGCGTTTTTGTCTATGTGACATGGTGTATGATGCATATTTTGAATTTTCCATTGTATCTAGATAATATGATGATGCATCGTTTCCCCGTTCCCGTATCCCATTTCTTGTTTCCCTGGGGGGCTGCGTTTCCCAGGTGGGAAACGTTTCCCATAACTATGCTTAAAAATAATGCACTACTAATTTGTTCTCTCTCAATACTATAAATCAGTTCTCTATAATAGTATCTAACCTCTTCATGGAGTTCTCTCTATCAATCAACACCCCTTTCATAAAAGTACTGAATCTATTAGTTTGAAATAAGGAGAATCTAAAAAGGTCTGGATACAGATCTAAGTTTCATCCAAACCTTATTCTAATTTGCTCATAAGCTGGACATAACGTAGGGGTTTGCCTCAAGTTGCTTATTTGCCCACCTCCCACCTTCGAACTGTTATTTGTGAGAGCTTGTCTCCATACTACAAATTAATTTTCTTTTTGATGAGGAAATTGGTGCCTTGATATAGGTGTTGTTGGCTGGAGGCAGGGATCAGCAGGTTGCCAGGTGGATCCAAGGAGTAGGTAGCCAAGGCACAAAGAGAGTACTCTTGGCTGGAGGTAGGGAAGGTGGTTGGACAAGATCGGCTGGCCAGAGAAACGATGAGAGGCTACATTCGGCTGGTTGCTACAAAATGACAAAGAGAGTAGGGAAAATGCACACAAGCAGGTGACCAAGGGAGGATTGTTGGAGGGAGGGAGTGCGTCAGGACATGGACAAATGAATGTGGTCACGAGATGAGAGAGAGAGAGAGAGAGAGAGAGAGAGAGAGAGAGAGAGATTAACAGAACAAAGATCCTCTTGACAAGTCAAGACCAAACCTTTTAAAACCCTTTATTCATAAACCAACAAGGAAAAACATAGCTGAAAAGTATACAGTACTCATAAAGCACCGTAAAGCAAAACCTATTTCAAGACATCCAGCTGGTACCTGCCACCATCCCACCACACAAAACCACGCAAGTTAGCACAGTGAGGAAGACATGTATCAACGTTGAATGTCTGTTGTTATCCATGTACAAAATAAGTTTACTAACTTGACAGCATGCAATGTAAATAAAATTTCATAGTCCAATCTTCCCTTCCTAAACATTGCTTATAGTGATAAGCCAAACCATATCCTCACCGTATCAGGGCGTCTGCCATACTGATCAATATATTTTATACTCGATCATTAGTTATATGCATTGAACACTAGTTGTACAAAATATTTTGCAAATCATAAACAAGTAGTAGCGTGGATTAGTACATAAGTATATGGGGCAAATTCATGCCATACCAATACTTGTACCTGCCGTGAAACGAACAGGTAATGTGCGGTTCTCGTAACTCTTGAGCATATCCATGCTTTCCAAGAGTCCGCCAGCTACCTTCTTGTTTTACATATCTTAAACCCTAATCGCGTCTTATTTAGAAATCCTATGGAGTAGATTATATTTGTGGAAATAAAATATAACTTAGATGATGGAAGAGAGAGAGAGAGAGAGAGAGAGAGAGAGAGAGAGAGAGAGAGAGAGAGAACTTTGATAACATCATTAAGGTGCCAAAGGTACATTCTAAGTATGTTTCATGCCATGGGAGAGTAAAACATCTCCAACAAAGAACTGATTAATTCAATGAAAATTGATGGGCATTCCACTTGTTTAGTTAGATCTATCATCTCACTAAAAGCACTAAAAACATTTCTTTGCATAGAAACTTAGAACATAGATGAACATTCTGTTCCGGAAAGCATCTCTGGGAAATCCAATTAGGATGTCCAGATTATATTTTATTTCTGGTTTTTTGCAAAAAAAAACTGGATTTATAAAGGGGAAGGGATGTAATGTGCTAGTATATCATTTTAGTGCTTAGAAAAATTTGTTCCAAATACTTACATTCCATTACTTTTTAGTTTTAAAAAACATAAAAAGTAATGTGTTCCAGACAGCGTTCCGAAACACTCGTTCCAGAACGCAGTTGCAGAGTTCTGCTGCAACTAAGAGTCTTAGACCATCAGTAAAAAATGTACAAACGTTTCAAATTTTGCTTTGAGGATAACTATAGCCTACATGCAAGGGGCACAATCACTCTAACATAATATCAATGTTACAGCGGATCACCAAAAAAGATTCAGAATGCACGTTCTGGATCGCTAGTGATCTGGAACCCAGAGCGCAAATTTTTTATTGTTTATATTTTTTATAAGGAAAAGACAGTAATGGTTGCAAAAAAATTTACTTTGCATAAAACCTTTACCATATAGATAAACCAAAGTTATTAAATATGCAACAGATAGATATAACAGAAGTTATATACACCAAAGTCATATGATATTATATAGATAGATAATATGCAATACAAATTGGTTTAGGTGCCCATTGTTTTTCATTAGTTGGAGACTGCCATCATCAGTTTGTTATTAGAGCACTTCCTAGGGCTAGAGGGATTATCTTCTTGTAGGCAGAATGAATATACCAACAAGCACATACTTTTTGTACTTGAAAGTTGATGCTCATTTTTACAGCATGGAGATGGTCACGGCAGCCTTATATAACCTACCTACATCCATAACTGGCCTCTAGGAGTTTACAAATCCATCACCAATGTAACTAGATTTTATACATTCATCACTGATCCTTTATGACTCCACCACTTAAAAGTTACGACTTTCTAGGGAAAAGGTCGAAACACTATAGACACATAAACGAATGGGTATCTATATCTATGTTTTTATAATTTAGTTAGTTGACTAGTTTTTTTTAACAGTTCTTCTAAAAAAAATTTCAAGGAAAAGTAAAAAGAAAATTCAAATTTCTTTTCTTGCATTCCAAAAACCTAACCCTAATTTCGCATTCCAAAATTTCTTATGCAGCCAGGAATTGCTGCATGCATGTATTGAACTGACTTGAATGTACTAAATATTGGTCAAAGAGTGTTAAATCCACCATCAATATGACTAGCATGCCTATTTTTGCTCAGGATGCAAACACTGAAAGTTTGAGTTGAGAAGACACTGATTTCTGAACTTTTACCCGTTATAGTCATATGTCACTCCAGATGACAATGTTAGAGCCCACCAACATAAAAGCCACTTCAGATGATGCTTATGCCACCCATGCCATTTATCACACATTATGCATCTAGACCAGGTACCTCAAAGATTGGGCTCCCTACTTCGAAAATAGAAATAGATCAATAAAGAACAACAAAGACAAATTTCTCTTATCAAGGCCTAGGTAGTAGAGTTATATGATGAAGGAACAAAGAAAGAGGTTGATATTGAAGCAAAAAGTTCAATTTGAAAATGCCTAGAAAATTAATGAGAATTGACAAGAGAAGTATGTTGAAGTAATTGATGAGAAGCAAAAAGGTCAGTGCGCTCGATCTACCTGATCCAAACTTTATTTCCCAATTTCATCATCAAAGTTGTTTAAAATCAAATCAAGATTTTATTAATTCTTGAAAAGTCTAGATCCATCTCTGTTGAACCGCTAGAAGTCTATTGATTACTAAAAAGTTTCCATCATCTGAAGATTTTCAATCTTAAGAATGGACCAGGAAGATGTCAATTATGATGTGCCGCCACCATGTCATATCATCTGACGAATACTTGGTCTGGAGATGCCAAAGTATAATGGAGTCACAGATCCAGTTAGATTTCTCAAAATCTATGTCGAATCATGTGAGGTCTATGGAAGGACCAAAATGGCAAGCTCCAAATGGTAAGGTGCATGGACTTGGATATCCAGAACAATAAGCTTTACCTGCTCTGCCAGGACAGCATGTACCTCAAACCAATATGATTGAGCTAGAAGCTTCATCGAGTGAAGGTCAGGTGGATGTAGATGCAAGGCAAGTTGAAGAGGTGCAGGGGGTTCAGCCAGGTCCCAAGGTTGGTCCATCTACACAAAAGATTTCTGCAAAAAGGGCTTTCAAGCGACCGTTCACCATTGAGGAAGAGATTCAGAAATTCCTTTCTAAACACCCTCATGAATCTTCTCGTGGTGGCTGGGTTCTTAAGTTTAGAACGTCAGAAGTCGAGGCAAGCAAGGAATTGGACAAGTTACTTGCACTTGGTGAACAGCCCAAGTGGCGGATGATTGTTTTTGAAAAATCTCTTAAGGTGATAAGGAGTTATGCAGCAAGCCTCGTCAATTGAGGGCAGGGATGGACCCGGATTACGTCCCAATGCCAAGAAGGAGCAAATGGGCAAAGTGTGGGACTCCATTGGCACAAATAACGGTCCATACTCGGAATTGGCCCATAATACATCAAAATTTTAATTGGACAATTGCAATTCATTTTCACCGAGCCTTACAAAGTTACGCCCAAGAAAATTTGTCATCACCAGATCCGACCGTGAGGCAATCGGCAATGTTTGCACAGGTCTTAGCCTATCTGGCAGGGATTCCAACGAGATGGGATGATTGTCTACCTCCTTTGGCATTCGATCCGAATAAGCCAAGAGCGTCAGAGGACGTAAAAGATCAGCTACCTTTGGCCAGATTGTATTACCGAGCGTCAATGATCAACGGATCGTGGGAAAGTAAATTTGTTAGCTGGACAACTTCGAAGTGGATAGCAGGGACACATAAATGTTTTTTACCACACGCCCGAGATCAAAATGTGGCACGGCTGGAATTTATGAAAAAAGTGACCTATCACATAATCAAAATCTGCCGTGAAGCCAACCAGAGCCGAAAATAAGTGATATCCGTGAGGTGTCGTGGGACTGCCACCAGCTTTGGTGGGGGATACCACTATTGAGGGATTGCGGGATATAGGCATCAACACATACCTAGTTAGATTAGAGATCTATAGTAGTTAATAAGTGATAGGAATTTGGCACCCTACATGGGTAAGTCCAACCTGATAATCACATGGTTATTTGATTGGTTAGTTGTTAATAAAAGGACTTTAGGCCAATTGCGATAATATTAATGTCGCAGGGCCTAATAGTCAAGTTAGTTAATAAAGGTGGGTTCCCACTCAAATTCAAATTCAAATAAGAAGGGAGGTAGGAATTGGCCAATAGGCATTAGGCCAATAGGCATTGAGGCCAAGTGCCTAAAATCCACTATACATAGTGGTTCTTTGTAGTTCATTTTTCATGTTCGATCAAGAAGTGGAACCTTTGCACTTGAATGTCCTTGCTTCCTCTCTTGCTCCATCTCTCATGGGTTATTATTATCTTGATGTTATTTGGTTTTTGCTAATTGTTGGAGTTGCATCTTCTTTGTATTTGTGTGTGTGTGTGAGAGAGAGAGAGAGAGAGAGAGAGAGAGAGAAAAGTAAGGGTTAACGGATCATAGTGTTAGATGTTGAATCATAAGCATGTTGTGAATCTGAAAGTATACTTACTCTCATGGGATCGAACTATCATGTGACATGTTAGAATCCTCTTCATATCTTGAATGCTACGCATGTGCTTAGGTTGAGGATTGAAGGTGGACAAGAAAGTCCCTACACGCAGTAACTAATAAATTTTATATGATTTGTTGCGGGTGGTTAACCCACTAAATGAACCATTCTAATGATGCAACGAGTTGAATATTTTTGTGAATCAAATTTGAAATCCAAGGGAGCGATTCGCATGGCGTTGATAAAGTGAAGACTAAATATGTGAGTCATGTGACGGCTAATATAGAGTTAATACAAAGCTTGTTGAAGAAGAAACCTTGTAGTGACTTCTGTCGTGTGCACGAGTGATATCCCTTTGCAAGGTAAAGGGTGCAAGATTCTCATTCTCGGGATCAGCCTAGAAGATGAACTCCTTGGATGCAAGAAAGCCCTATCTCACTTGTTGCAAACCATGTTGTTTGCATATTTTCTTATGCAGCAAAAGAGGCAACTTACACTTTGCATAAACCTTAAATGTTTGGTTGACAATGTTTTTGTTGATCATGGATGTTCGCTCATGGGGGAGGCCACTAAATACCTTGAGAAGGTCATTACTTCATCTCTCACCTCATTCTCACATTGTATTGTGCACATTCTCTAATACAAGCTATTGTCAATGTTTTTTCTCCCTTCTCTCTCATGGATGATGGATTGAATGAATGTATCATGAATAACATTTTCCAATAAAGAAGAAAAGCTCAATAGCTTCTTTGATTGCTCGATTGAACTCCATTCATAATTTTCACCTTGACCTCAAAAAGTGAGACAAGCTACATCTTTGTTCAAGGATTAAGCAAGTAAAAGATATATAACATCTTATTCCTTTGTAACTTGCCTCAAACAATAAATTGGGGCTTACAAGTATCACACAACAACTATGAATGTGAAGCTTGCTTATATGTGGAAGGGAGCAGAATAAAACAATACAGAGGTGTTACATCACAAATGATACCTTGGAAAAGAAAGAGCCACATAGCTCTGGAGCCCGATACCATCTTGTGGCTACATAATCCTGCAATTGAAAGAAAATCACAAGCTCGTGAAAAGAGCAATAAGTGGATAAAAGCATATGCACTATATTTTATTCATTTTTTAAAATCCATCAAAAACTTCCTAAACAACTTAGCAACAATTGAAAGCCTTTGAGTTGCGAAGGACTTGCTTCAAGAATGGCACACCATATGAACTACCTCATTTTTATAAAAACACGTATACAAATACACAACAAAATGACAAAAAATATGTTCAGACTTTGAATTGATGGTCCACCAAAATCTTAAACCATCAAGTGTATCTTCAATCATCGACTCCATTATGTTAACATACGATTAGTGACTAAGCTAATCTTTTGAGCTACATATGCAAAAAATTTGGTGCTTACAAAATATAACCATATCGAAAAGGTTCTCGACTCTCGAACCCACAAAGGAGGTTGGGGAAAATAAGGCAGAAGTCTGCTGAATCTAGCAACCCATTGCTAAAATATTAAATTGAAAAAACACCAAAGATTACCTGCAACAATATAGTAATATACTTCTATGTTTGACTTACCGTCCAAAAAATAGCCGTTGGAGCATCATTAAAAGCAACTCGAGCAAGACCAAAGTCACAAATTTTGAGCTTGCAATCAGCATTAGCCAGCACATTCTTGGGCTTCAAATCGCGATGAAAGACATTAGCTGTAAGTTCATAACACCAGGTCAAGCAACTCCTCCGAAATCATAAATGCTTCAAAAATTGTACGACTAAAACAATGTAGCTGGGAAGATTTCTGCAATTAACCTTGAATTGACTATCTGCAGAAGAAGAGGGGAAAAAAGCAGCTTGAAATGTAGTCACAGATTGCACAAATGTATAGTTTTTTATATAGAAGCACCTGTGTGAATATATTTCAATGCGCGGAAGAGCTGGTATAAAAAAAATTGGTAGTGCTCTGGAGTCAGATCATCATTTGCTTTGATAACTTGATGCAGATCTGACTCCATAAGTTCAAACACCACATAAATGTCCTTGAACTCTCGTCTCGAGGGTGGCAACATTATGTGCTTTATTTCTACAATATCAGGATGACGCAACAGTCGAAGAAGTTTGATTTCCCGCAGAATTCGAGTTGCATCAGATACGTGCTCAAAAATATCATTGATTTTCTTAATTGCCACCTTTTCACCTGTATGTGTATCCACTGCTGAGCAGACCACCCCATAGCTTCCTTTGCCAATAACCTCCTGGATTTTGTAACGATTCGCTTCGCCATATTCTGTGAAAAATTCGGCCTCCACCATGCTCTGCAGATATAGTTAAGAGAAGTGCTATTGAATGCCTGGATTGAATCATCCATGGAGATAGTAGATGATATGACTTCAAAGAAAAAAAGCATAAAGTGGGAAAAAGATGAAGCAGGTTATCTTCCTGATGAAGGGAGCAAGGAACAATCGAAATTATTTGAGCCGAAGCTACTTGTGAACCACGAGAATAAGGGAGAACCGTGCTCTACCTTTCGGCGAGGATCTCCTGTCTGCATTTTCTGGTCCTGTTTTTCAGGCTGCAGCTCCAATGCCTGCTCAGGATCTTTAATTGGATTGTCAGATGAATGGCCGCTTTCTTGCGGCTGCTTCCGCGAATCCAAAGAAGTCGTGCTATAATCCGAATAAATGATTTGAGAGCTGGTCCAGCGCCTAAGGCACCACTGTCTGAGCCCGTCTATGAGCGTTCCACCCATGTGCCGCTCAAACCCTACCCCCTCCCTTTCCCTGCCCCCGGCTCAACTCCAGCAGCAAACCTTGCTCAAATCCAGCACAGAACATCCTTAGAGCTCCAGAGTAGTCCCCAACCAACCAGCAGCAGCTTTCATCAATTATTTACAAGAACTTTCACCTCAAATTTCAAACCCTAGACAGCATAAAACAGCAATCCGAGTCTACATTTCCTCACAGAAAATGGTGATCTTATCCAGCTTCCATGTTGTTGAAGATTAAGATGCTTCCGGTTGTATGCTGTAGTGATCGCCTGCGCTCATCCACCTCCGCTTCTGGCTCGAAGATAGGAAGAATGTTCGCCTGTGCGAAAGCAATAGATCGATCGTGCAAAGCAGCAAGATCGAGACGACAAAGACTAAGGGCAGCCCTTGGATTTTAGGGCAGCCCTTAGACTTTAGGACTAGTATGCATAACCGTTGGGACTACTTGTTATTGGGTTTCATTTGCTATGGATAGTCAAGTTCTTGGGATGCTCTTCACTTCTTACTGGTAAGTGTGTCTTGCGAGTTAGTCAAGCGAGCCATTTCCCTTAGAGCAGGTTTCAATGCGACAGAGGTTTAGTGTTGGCCCCCATCACGACCCTATGAAAATTGGATTTGCACTAGAAGGTAGACCCCACTTTCAAATGTGCTCGTGCCTCTTCCCTCTGTCCTCTTTGCTATCACTCCTCCCATACAGTTGCAAATCATGTCAAAGCAAAGATTCTTAGATGAGAAAATATTTTAAAGGTAAAGGTTAAAAGGTGGAGATATTGGGCACTTGTACATAGCATCTCACGGGAGTTGGAGTTGTCACTAGATGACATGTGTTAGACCTCGTGTGACTTACACGTATGCCCATCCCCATTAAGCATGAATTGGGAAAAAATCTTTCCATCTAAGAAATGGGTGGGCAATTTTTGCGTCCCCATTTGAGTTGGGGTAGGGTTTAACAATCACAATTATCATGATTTCTAAACCATCCCTCTAACAAGAGTCGTGATTTCTAAAACACGACTATTTTGAACAAATATCTTGCTCCCACTGGTTTGCACATGTTAATAAGGATGCACCAATGATTTCCAACATCCTTTGTCAGCTCATAAAGTTTGAGAGTTGGCCCTTCCCCTTTTATGCTCAACGAGGAGAGGCCCCAAGTCCTCTTGTGTGTGAAAGTAGGTAAGGGCCTTTAACTACAAATAGCAAGCCATGATTTTGAACAACTATTTTTCTCTCCTCGAGGTCTGAAGTTAGATGCCACTCAAACACAAGCACTTGGATATTAAACATGGAAAAAAAAAACTTGTGCATTGGAGATGTGGTGTGTCCCCCTCAATAAAACGTTGGATTATTTGTGCATTGGAGATGTATAAGGTGTGTCCCCCTCAATAGAACGTTGGATTATTTGTTGAGGGATTGAGTCTACACCTTCAAAGTCATTTGATGAGCAAAGCTTATTGTGGGTGGGTGGCTTTACTCTTGCTATTTTATTATATGAAACAAGGTTGTAAAGGAGGAGCAAAATGACTGCAAAAGATACAAGCTCGAGTGATATGTTGAAGATCCCTAATTGAAAGAACATGAGAAATTGAGCAATGAGCCAAGCTAGAGGATCATTTGTTGTGAAAGAGAAGACAAAGAAATACATTAATTAAAGAATACGATCTCGCATGTTGTGAGATGATCTAGGATTTGTGCTCAGGCATGTCATGCATGCATGAATTAGAATTACATAATCATAGCGAAGCTTCACATATAAACATCCAATGTACATAAATACAATTTACAACAAAAGTGCACGATTATATATCATACTAATCGAAGAGGAGCCTTGACTACAAAATGCTACATTAGCACCTCTAACTAGATTCCCTCAATCATTCATTAGACATTGCATATGCCGGGGGCCTTTATACTCGAACCTGAACTACTTGCATATAGCATTCATGATGGCATAGGCAAGTGGCATGGGTCTCCACTTCCTTTAACTTCTACCAACTCCTTTGAATTCTACCAACTTCTTTGACTTCTTTTATTTCCTTTGACTATTACTACCTTCATTTTACTAGGGGCTTGGCTCAACTGGTTAGCTTGGCATCCAAAGTTTCTTTGGTCCCAGGTTCGAGCCTCCCCTTGGAAACCAAGAAGCATTTTACTAGGGGCTTCCCTTGTCCTATTGGCTATAACCACCATAATATGCCCAATAATTGCCATGATACCATTATTATTGCCATGATATGATGTAGTAATGATGTAAGATCTAATATGCTTTATTTGACCATCGACAATGGGCCCCAACATATAGATTACATTAGTGGTTTGAGGGCCTCTACATGGATTTGGTACATGAACATAATGATATTATGTATAGAGTGCATTGACAAATAAGTATTACACTTTGACTCAACCCCTCCCCCCACTCCTTTCTCAAAAAAGACCGTTGCTCTCAATAATTATTTGCTATTTACTTATACATTGACTTTGCACAACATGTATGTAGACACCTAACGAGTGGCAGTAGATTCACAAGGGAGGTATGTTTGTCCTCCATGTATATCTGCTCCCAATTCAAACAATAGTCAATATAGTGTCACCATGCTCATAGCTTGATGTAGCCATCTAGCCTTGTACATCTTTACATATGTTGAGATATCTTGCTTGTCAATCTTCACCATGGCACTCATTCCTCCTTCAGATATTCATGAATATGTGGTGAAGATTAAATTAAGATTCACTGATTGTTGCCAAGTACCATTTTATTATGGATTGGATCATAGGAATAAAGCTTTAATCTTAACCTTATGTCTAAAGATGACTGTATAAGTCGGCCTAATCTTGGTTTATACACTAAGATCTGAAGTAGGCTGATTGGTTGAAGAAATTTTGTTAATAAGAGTTAGATGGTTGGAAAACTTGTGGATTCATTCACTTCATAGATTTCCCATATATGTTATTTACTCATGAGCAAGATTCTCAGTGAGTTTGTGTGAGTAACCTATGCAAATGTCAGTTTATAGCCTATGTTTATGTATAGGAACATAGTTGGATATGTTGCTTATGTATACCTTAATCTTGTGAATCTGCTAGGTGTTTCCTATGTACTGAGTTTATATCGTATACTTAAACTAGTCAAAGTGCATAGACATGTGAACAAGTAATGTGCGGAACAATTACTTGCAGGTTAATGGTTCTTTCTGTGGAAAGGATAATTCATTAACTTAGTTATGGTTTAGAAAATGATCTAAATGTGTGTTTTACTAGTATGATTGAGATCTGCACCTAGACATTTAAGATTTCTGAATCATTTGCAATTGACTTGAGTAATTGGATTACTCTTGTTTAGAAGTAATTGGATAAATAAGCAATGTGAAAAAAATTCACCAAGGACTGTTTATCTTTATCTATTGCTTATTAGACACATGATTTGTGAGTCATCTGGATTCATCTATGAGAGTTGTGTGCATAGAATATAGAAGATTCTTGATATAGATTTCTTGAATGAGGAATATATCCCAAGTTATTGACTATATCCCAGTGAGCTCATATCGGATGACAGAGTTCAACTAGTATCAAGGATAACCACTGAATTTGGTTGGAATTCAGGAGAACTTTGTAATCTCTAGATGTTGTTCTAGGTGGTTGTATAAAGTTTATGTTGTTAAAGACGGATGTTATAATGGTCTTCGCAAGCGTAGACTGCCTAATCATAAATGGTCATAATAGATGGTAAAATCGTCTTTGCTTTCGTGGATTACTTAGAGAATGGATTTTATGCCTATTATGACCATATGGATTATAATGGTCGTAGACTGTTGTGAAAGAGAGATTGCGAAGACGATTAGGCGTCTGAGACAGCCATGCAATCCTCTAATACTGATTACCTGGTATGAAGATATGTAGAATCAATCTAGGCATCAAAGACAGCCATACAATTCTCTAATAATAGTGTTTGTGTAAGAGGAGTGAGAGTTATCATTCAACAGAATGCAGAAAGAGTTTAGAACAATAGCGAATCTGTATAGTAAGTTGTAAATACAACGATCAGATCACAATACAATCGCGTTGATAAGCGTGTGATCCTACTTACAGGTCCAAAACAATTGCTAACATTCTGAATATCTCTCTCTCTCTCTCTCTCTCTCTCTCTCTCTCTCTCTCTCTCTCTCTCTCTCTCTCTCTCTCTCTCTCTCTCTCTCTCTCTCTCTCTCTCTCTCTCTCTCTCTCCTAAAATGGGAAAATCCCCCTCAAAAGATTGATTTAAAGGAAGTGCCACCTCTATTGGATAAAGACAAAGGAAAAGTCAAGAATGATTCTTCAAGTCAGATCTCCAGCAAGACATCATCGTCTAGGAAGTCTTCACCTGAGAAGAAAGATTTATCATCCCGGAAGTCATCACCTCCACGATCAATTTCTGCTAAGAAGACTAAACGAAGATCCAAGACAAGTCCTTTCGAAAAAGAACAAGCAAATGTAGTCCAGCATGATATGCCAGAGCATTTTAAACGTTATACACTGGATGATGTGGTTATCATGTTACCTAAAGCACATCGTGAACCTGATGAACACATTCCGGAATCTAAAGAGGTTTACGATGGCCCAGCTAGGACGCAGCCAATGAATCTTGCAGAACCAAGAGAACCAGAAAAGATTGTACAAGTGGGATCACAACTTACTCCTGAACAATATCAAGCACTCCATTTGCTACTTATTAAGTATCAAGATTGTTTTGCATGGACTTATCAAGATTTGAAGGGTATTCCGACATCAGTCATTGAACAAACCATATCTTTAGTACCTGATGCAGTACCAAAGGTTACAAAGTTCTATCACTGTAATCCTAATGTGGCAGATCTGATAAAGAAAGAACTTCAGAGATTTCTTGAAGCCGATTTCATTTATGAGATCGAGCATACCAAATGGATTTCACCGATTGTCATTGTTCCTAAGAAAAATGAGAAATTGCGAATCTGTGTGAATCTCAAAGCATTGAATAAAGTGACACGAAAGGATCACTTTTCGTTACCTTTTACTGAAAGCATTTTGGATCGCCTTGCTGGAGTGGAAGCTTATAGTTTCCTGGATGGATTTAGTGGTTACAACCAGGTTAAGATTGCACCTGCCGATCGCCACAAAACTGCTTTTGCAACAGAATGGGGCACCTATGCTTACAAAGTAATGTCGTTTGGACTCTGTAATGCACCAAGTTCATTCCATAGAGTAATGCAATTTGCCTTTAAAGATTATCTGCATAAATTCCTTGAAATTTACTTGGACGACTTGGGAGTTCATAGTACAGATACAGACCACCTAGATCGATTGGACAAAGTCTTTGAAAGATGTCGCAAATATCAGATTTCTCTAAATCCAAAAAAAATGCCAGA
The DNA here is from genome assembly GCA_029204225.1 of Diphasiastrum complanatum. Lineage (NCBI taxonomy): Eukaryota > Viridiplantae > Streptophyta > Lycopodiopsida > Lycopodiales > Lycopodiaceae > Diphasiastrum > Diphasiastrum complanatum. The sequence goes on from CM055110.1 coordinate 24,065,045, forward strand.
TATGGGTTTCTCACGGAGTGGTGCTTGGACATGTGATATCAAGACATGATATTGCCACCGATTATTCTAAGATCAAAGTTATTGGGGAATTGCCATCGCTAGCAACAATTCGAGGAGTTTATGTGTTTATGGGTCATGCGAACTACTATCGAATTTTTATTATCTTCTTTACGGATTTAGCATGACCTATATACAGATTAACTATTGTTCCTATTTGGACAGTAGAGGCATTAGAAGCCTTTGAAAAGTTAAAAAAAAAAACATTATCTTCAGCACCAATACTGCGTTCTCCAGATTGGACATTAGAGTTTCATGTTCATACGGACGCCACAAAATACGCCATTGGATCAGTTTTGACGTAGCCAGGTGACTATAAGAAGGATTATCCTATACGATTTGCAAGCAGACGGCTTACAGATCCAGAGAATAATTATTCAACAACAGAACGTGAAGCGCTAGCCATAATTTTTTCTGTTCGAAAATTTCGTCACTATCTCATGGAAATGCACTTTGCATTTTATACGGATCATCAACCGTTATTTTACTTGGTAAATAAGACGTGTAATATTGGACGTATTGCAAGATGGTTATTATTATTGACTGAGTTTGACTTTCGAATTGTGGTCAGAAAGGGAAAGCAACATTATCTAGCAACATGATGTTTCTCGAATTGAATCCGCACTAGTTAATACTGAAGTGGATGATGAACTGCCAGATGCTGCATTGTTCTATGTTGAAGCAGCACATGAGTGGGCGACAGATATTGTTGAGTATCTGATGCTAGGAAAACCGAATGACTCTTTGACAAAAGTACAGAAAAGACTATCGATTCATAAGCCTCAACCTTATCAATTAATTGCAGGACAATTGCATCGTCGTGGATCAGATAATATTTTACGAAGATGTGTTTTATCGCATGAAGTACCAGATCTAATCATGTTTTCACATGATGGAATGGGTGGAGGACACTTCTCTACAGATATTACTGTTCGCAAACTTTTGCAATCCGGTTGTTGGTGGCCTACGCTTCATAAGGACACAAAAAATTTTATTCAGACATGTGATGTCTGTCAGCGAGCACGACGGCCTACTCGACAGAATTATGAACCCTTACATCCGGTTTTATCACAAGCACCATTTGAAAAATGGGGACGGGATTATGTTGGTCCTGTTCATCCCGCTGCTCAAGGATCTCAGGCTCGCTACATTATCGTCGCAACTGATTATATGACCAAGTGGGTTGAAGCCAAAGCTGTCAAAGTAGTTGATGCGAAATCTACAGCTAAGTTTCTATATGAAAGTATTATAATCAGATTTGGATGTCCGATCGAAATTGTCAGTGATCGGGGTACACACTTTGTTAATCAAACAATAAAGTGTTTACTGGAAGATTTTTTTGTTATACACAGATTTAGTACTCCCTATTATCCCAGAGGGAATGGCCAAGCTGAATCTTCCAATAAGATCCTCTGCGCCATTATGACAAAGACAATTGAAGCAAGTCGGTCTGATTGGGAACATAAACTGTATGCAGCATTATGGGCATTCAGAACCGCTTATAAAAATAATACAAATCAAACACCTTTTCAACTGGTTTATTGTCAAGATGCTATTATGCCAATTGAATTTCTAATCCCATCTTTACGCATAGCAGCAACGGAACGATTAAATGATAATCAGTCTTTACAACTTTGCCACGATGCATTACACAAATTATGTGAAACTCGATTGATGGCAGTTCATGTCTTAGCAGCAGAGAAAGCCCGCCGCAAGGCATGGCACGATTGGCGATTGCATAAGAAAGATCTGAAAGTAGGAGATCTTGCATTGATGTACAAAACCAAGTTGATCAAGGGCAAGTTGAAGTTTACTGCGGAAGGCCCGTATAAAGCGAAGGAAATCCTGAACTATGGCGCAGTAATTCTTAAGCACTTGGAAGGGAAACGATTTGATACTCCGGTAAATGGCAGCCAATTACGCAAGTTTCGACAGCATGCCCCGCCAGTTCAGCAAGCCTGATCTCAATATATGTTTTCATTTTATTTGTTTTCAATTTTTTGTTTTCAATATTTGATTTGCTGACTTTTTTTGGAAAAAGACAGTTGAAAAAATAAATAAATAAGAAAAGACTGATGAGTAAAAGTTAGGAAGTCATCAACATAAGGAAACGGAAGCACGGTATTTTTATGGAAAATGACTTAGAAAACCATTGTTTTGGGTCAATTTGCCATACAGTATCAAAAACCTTCGCTGAGCTCTCAGACTGTACATCCACCCTTGATTTATCTAAATTGAGGTGGGCGAAGGTTTCTGATAAGAGAAAATTCAATTTTTGAGTCAGGCAAATGTTCAGTGATATGCCATTTTGGGAACCTTCGCTGAGCATCATAACGTCATTATGAACCTTTGCCGACCTGCTAGATGATCTTAAAATGTCAAAAGTAGGATAGGTTCAGATTGTGGAAAAAAAACATTTATGACAGTACTTGGGCGAAGGACCCTCGTAGACGAAGGTTCATCCTTTGCCAGCCCTGGAAAACGTTCACCTGATAGGTTTAGATTCCTAGAAACCTTCGCCGAGATTTTTATAGCCTATTTTTATAGTACTGTTACATGCTCGCAAATTTTTGTTCAGAACTTATCAGCCCAACTACTATTCAGTGTAATGGACCCAGCAAATTCACCTATAAGTTGGCTGAATTCGATTCATTCCTCACTTGTGCTAGCAAAGCTCTTGAGAATTTTTCTTGCGACCAAAGCCTTCCAAATTTTCTGCATTGCCTTCTGATACATTTTCACGCGGTTATAATTCCTTTCTGATCATCATGTCTTCTACCGATACTTCCCAGTCTCCGCGCTATACTATCCATCGTGATGTCCCATCTGCAACGGACATCATGATTCTTCCTAGCACAAGCATGGTCACTCAGTGGATGACCCTTGCGGAGCCTCTACTTATTGCAATGGGTATTTATGAGGGAGCCTTTTCGGGACGCATCAATATGGATTTCATCACTCTTGCCTTTAGTACGTGGAAGGAAGAGAAATCCAAGTTTTACATCACCTTCCAAGGAGCCACACACAAGGTGCACGTCACTAAGGCTGCACTTGCAGCTATAGGAATCTCATCCGGTACGCACGCCTCACCCAATCACAAGCACGCCAAACAGGCCATCAAGCCATACATTGACCTCACCAACGATCTTCATTGGACTAATGATGGTTACCTTCTGGAAGCCATCACTGAGCCTTCCATCCACGCCGCTGCCCAATTGTTGAATCATTTCTTGATGGTTGGCAACCTTAGGAAAGACCGCATCACATCTCAAATCCTTCACAGGATAGTGGAGTCCCACATCAAGTTGGCCAAAGCCCCTCTTGAACCATATAACTGGTTCAAGACTGTTTCTGGTGAGCTCAAGCGACTTATTAAGGCCAAATACAAAGCAGTAGTTCGCCGCTGGCTCTTTATTGACCCTCTTAGCCACTTCTCACTTAGAAAATAGAATCCATGGCTTCCACCTGGATTCTGTGCTTTCGGTTTATGAAGAAGCACCAGCCGAGTCATCTCACCAGGCCTCAAGTTCTCATAGTCGTCGTCGTCCACGCAGCGAGATTGTAATTCATGACTCGCCTTCCGCGTCACGACGTCGTACTAGGCATACCTCGTCAACTGCGCTTCCATCCCCTGCTGTTGTTCGCACTGAACTTCCCATTCCCCTCGTCTCTGATGCTTCTCTCACCTCTGCTCCCATACAAGGACAGTTTGTGACCATTGGGCCTACCATTCCCATCACAGCTGCCCAGGCCGCCTCACCCCCGCACACCGAAGCAACCTCACCCAACACACAGTTCTTCATGGATATGTTCGATGATTCCGAACCCCTTGGAGCCACCGAAATTTTTAAAATGCCCCAGAGCCCAGCACCCTTTGAACCCCAATCCCCTGGAAGAGGATTCAGACATATCCATGAAGCTACTGTTGGTGTCGAAGATGCCAGTCAACAACCACCCACACAAGGTAGCCCAGCCACACTTCAGGTCGACACATCTGTCAACTCACCAAAGCAGTTCGACGCCACGGTGCCTGAAGGGTTTGAAGACGAGGATATTTTTGAAGAAGAAGAGACTTTGGCACCTATTCCATGCCTACCACGGACAATACCATCAGGGTCTCCTATTGTTGCCACCTCCACGACTGTCGTGGTGATGCTCTCGGGTTAGTTTCAAGCCTTGGGCAAGTGATCCAATCTATGTTGGATAAAAAAAAAGAAATGGAGCAGAGGATCATTGTTTTAGGATCCAAAAACACTCTGATTAGCCAAAAAATTGTCCAGTTGGATCGAGAGGTGAAGATAGCCAAGCAACATGAAGAAAAGGCTGAAAGCGAAAAGACATTGGCCCAGCAACAAGCTGATCGTTTGGAAACCTACATCAGCTCCCTGCAAAATGCCCTGACAACCGCACAAGATCAGGTAGATAAGGTAGTGCAAGATGCCAAGCAACAGGTGCAGCTGGTGAAGGGGCAATTACAAATGGCCGAACAAGATCGCACACGGCTTCAAGGTGAATTGGATGCGACCACCCTTGAGCGTGATGCATATCTACAAACACAAATACCCGATCATCCGGTCACACCGACGGAGATTTCATATTTGTTCAAGAAAGTGGAAACATACAAAGTGGCCCTTCAGGGATTCCAAGACCGCTTTGATAGGTTCAAAGGAGCAGCTTCAACCGAGTTGGCAAAGGCAAAAGAGACCATCAATGCCTATGAAAAAGTCGTCGCTCAAGTGTTGGAAGCCGGACCACAAATCCCCGTCTCGGTCATGCCGCAATTCTCTCCTTCGCACCAAGAAGCTGTACAAATGGATACAGGGGTTGATTCGAGCATGGACCAGGGGGGAGCTCCAGATCTAGCAGATCAACCGCCAACTATACTGGCAGTACAAGCGGGTCCATCCTCATCAAGGACAAGCCATTTCTTCAGAAGGCCCATCAGTGTCGAGGACCAAATCCAGACCTTCTTAAAGTAGCATCCACATGAGTCCTCGCGTGGTGGATGGGTTCTCAAATTTAAGACCTCCGAGATCGAGGCCGGCAAAGAATTGGACAAAATACTTGCACTGGGAGAGCAGCCGGCATGGAGAATCATGGTTTTTGAGAAAACTCCGGAATCAATTAGGAGTTATGTCGCCAGCCCTCGCCAGTTGTGGGTAGATCTTTAATACGTGTCAATGATGCGAAGACAAAAATGGAAAGATTTGGGATTGGCTATGGATAAAATCACCATCCATACACCCAATTGGCCAATCATCCACCAGTCTTATAGCTGGAATATTTCAGTGGATTTCCACCGAGCCTTACAAGCATATCAGAGAGAGTATGTCCACTCTCCGGATCCAACGGTGCAACAATCGGCAATGTTTGCAAAAGATCTAACTCTGTTGGCGTCAGTGGCAATCAAATGGGACGATTGCCTTCCTACCGTGGCATTTGATCCAAATAAGCCGGTGGCCTTAGAGCAAATCAACGATCAGCTGTCGATTGCTCGACTGTATTTCTGTGTGGCTATGATGGGAGGCTCTTGGGAATCCTGCTTTACCTCATGGACAACTTCTAAGTGGATTGCCGGAGTCCATCGTTGTTTCCTGTCGCATAATTTGGATTTCAATATTGCACGTCTTGACTTTATGTAGAAGGTGCAATATCATTTAATTAAGATTCGGCGCAAAGCCAATAAAAGTCCCCAATAACTGCATATTGCAGGTGTCATGGGACCGCCACCAGTTTTGGTGGGGGATACTGTTGGAGGGTTTGCGGATCCCAAGGCGACCCTAACCCTAGTTAATAAGTGAGAGGGATTTGGCACCCTGCGTGTGTAAGTCCAACCCAATGATCACATAGTTATTTGATTAATTAGAATGTTAATAAAAGGCTTTAGGCCTTTTTGCGGGACTTTTAGTATCGCAGGGCCTAAATGTCAAGTTAGTGAATAAAGTTGGGTTTCCCTCCAATTTTGATGGTTTCCACACTTTTTTAAATTTGAATAAAAAGAAAGGCAAGACTAGACCAATAGGATTCAGAGGCCAGGGTCCTCCTCTCTACTATAAAAAGGGACCAACTCGAGTTGCTCCTCATGTTCATTTTCTCATTTCAATAAAGCAGATTGGTTCTCTTTAGAAATGGATTGATGAATGTCCTTTCTCCTCCTCTCTTTTCCTCCATTTCTCATGCTTTCTTTGGATTTTGCTAATTGTTGGATTTGATCATTATTGGGATTGCTATTTCTTATGCTTTTTGTGAGAGAGAAGAGTAAGTTTCTATCATTGTTGTGGATTTAGGGTTAATGGAAGTAGGGTTAATGTATGTAGTGTTAATGCTTAGTGTTAATGGATGTTAGTGTTAGATCCTCCATTCATGTTGAAATCTGAACTATATTATCGCTCTCATGGGAATGAACCACCGCGTGACAACTAACTTTGTCTCTTTGATACTAGATTGACTAGATGTTGGGTCCAGGTTAGGCAAGGAAAGAAACCCACTACAATGAATTTTTGTACCTTAGTTTTTGAAAAATTCTAAGTGTATTGGTACCAAAAAGCATTTATGACAGGTCTATAAGTATTTGTGGATAGCCTTGGACTATAATTGTTTGGATCTTTAACTTTTGAACATTGATTTCCAATGTAAGGTGACATTTCATCCAAAGATTCATGTAAACTGAAGTTACATGAAGGTGACGTCACTAGATTGGAGAGAATAAGGCCCGATAGAAAATTTTATCTCTTAGTGTACTTTTAAAGACAGATATAGTATTTCAGTGTAGAGATAGATAATTTGAGAAATATTCTATCTCTAAGTACTTATTTGATATTGAAGTCAGGCTAAGGATTGATTTTCAGAGTAAATGTGAAAGTTAAAAAATGGATTTGTTAGCTTTTGAATTTGATCATCATGATTGATCAACTGTTCATCCTGTGTATCATGTGAACTTAGTTTACATGATAATGATAGTTGGATATATTTATTCATTTGGAAGACTTATCTCTTATTGTACCTTTGGAATCTGAAAGAGTACTCAAAATCAGAGATAAAAAGATGAGGAATCGTTCTATCTATAGGGGCTTGATTAGGTTGGATGGTCAGATTGAGGATAATAATTTGTGGGAAAGAGTTAAAAGCATACAAATGTGGATCTTCCCTAGTTGTTCATTTTGAGGACAAAACTGGTTTAAGGGGGAAGAATGTTACGTCCATGTCTAGTATGAGGGATTCAGAATAGTTCCTAATATGGATAGCCGGTCACTCCATTGTATGACTATTAGTTATGCTTTGTCATTTCGGGCTAGGTCGATAATGTAATTAATAATCATATGAGGGCCCAGACCTATAATTGGACATAGGAGCACATGCATGGTGTTTGACTGTTATAATATAAGAATAGGAGGTCAATTGCTAATTCAGGTTGCATGGGGATCCTAAAAAAATAAAAAACCTTTATTGATTTATTTTAAATCATTTGAAATAATCAAAACATTCTAATAAAACATATGCTCTATACATCATTTACAATAAAAACAAATGAAATAAAATAGACAATATTAATTTTTCTATAATTGCAAATAGTAACTTTTTCATATCTTAACACAAGTTAATTCAATAATAATGAGTTAATAAACTTGTTATGTTTTTGACAAATAAAAAACAATGTATGAATATTGGACAAATAGCTTTTTGATTTTAAAATGAAAGATCCTCTTTAAAGGTATGTTAAAAATCAAGTCATTTGTTTTTTAAACTTCTAATAACAATGTGAAATACAATTATACAAAACAAAATTACTTACATAAAATTTTTATAAGAAACATCAAAAGAAAATGCTAATTTTTGTAATCATAAACTATATTTTGATGTGTACCTTGTGAAAATTAATGTTTTTACGATCATAGATTAATCATGTTGAGTAATAGGATATTTAATAATGAATCAAACCAATCACATAAGCATTAGAGATCAAACTTTCAATGAATCTACAACTCAACATTGAAATCCAACATCACCAAACACTCCAAATTTGCTTATTACAAAAATAGAATACAATGCATTAACATAAAATATAACATATTAGTTCAAATTTGAAAATGGTTTTGCTTTATGTGATTCACAATAATTTTATGTTGCATACCACTACTAAATAACGTTTTACATATTTTCACATACTTGTAATTCTATACACATCAAATTTTAAAAAAATATTAAATTTTAATTTTTTTTTAGAAATAGTGAACTATAAAAATAGAGCAAATAGACTAGAAAAATTCTACATAAATTTTTGTAAAACAAAAACAAATATAATATTTTAGAGTCCAATCCAAGTCAATCAAAAAAATATTGGTTTTTAAAAAGATAAAAAATATATAACATAAATTCAACTACTTATTTAATTGTTAAATTCATATTTATTTTTTAAATAAATAAGTTTGCAATTGCACAAGATCGAATGATATTTTTATTTTTTAATATTTTAAATCTATTTTTATTAAAATCAAAATATGTTATAATATAAATTACAATTTCATGTCTTTAATAATTTCTTATGTTAAATTATTCCATATATTATCTAATACATTGATATGATATCAAATATTATAATCTAGAACAAATGTGTATCTATAATAAAACAAAGTCCTTTGAATAGCTAATTTTGTTTTTTATTCATAGTTTTAAAAATACAATTTTTTTTGTTTTGAATATTTGAAATATTGATTAAAAAAATAGATTAAATTATATAATTCAAAATATTCTTCAATAAAAGTCGAGCGGAGACAACAAAATATTCATCTTTATATTTTATGATTTTTTAACAAGCTATTGACATTTATTGAAATACTTATAATTGTCTAAATATTTATTTACCATTGTAAATATCATAATATTTTGAAGAAATTTGAAAAGATTTCTATCTCAAAAATGCTATTAAATTTATATCAAGTTTACAAACATCTAAGATTAACACAAGAGTTGTTTTTAACACATTTTTGTGCACGTGCGCACAAAAGTGCGCATAAAACCCTTGGTCACTTGACGAGACATAACATGTCATCAAATGATTGAAATTTTAATCTTTTAATTGTATGTGGAACTAGACTTGACTCTTCATTGTGTTATTGGAAGACTTAAAAAAAAAAATTTCTCTCAATTGATGACAATTTTTCCCCCAAAAAATTCAATTTTCAGCACTTTTCAACACTTCACATGGGTAACTTTAGGTGCACATATATACTTCTATAAGAGTCCAAATTTAAATTTTTTTTTTCTATAAACATGATTCTATGGTCATAAAGGATTTTTAAAAGTAGACATCCAAATAAAGAGTTGTAAAAAGCACCTCCAAAAGAGCTGCAACTTTCTAGCACCTTTCAATAATTTTTAATATTTTTCAACACCTAACATGGGTAACTCTAGATGCACATAACTCTCTCTCTCTACATAACTCCAAATTAGAAAAAAAATTTGAGAGACATGTTTCTATCGTCATATAATACTTTTTAAAATAGACAAATCTAAAATCCTGGTATTATTTACTCATATATGATATTTCCAGTTTTGGTGATTTTTATCAACACTTAAAAGGGTAACTTTCAATGCTTGTATCCATCTCTATAGATCTCCAAATTCAATTAGGCATGTTTCTATAATCATATAGGATTTTTAAGAGTAGACAAGCTAAAAATTGAATGTAAAATTCACAACAATGTAGTCCCACACATAAAAATATTGAAGTTTCATCAGTACCCCGACATGCTTGACACATCATATCTTACATATAAGTTGCTCAAAATGAAGGTCTCAAAATTTTTAATAGGTAAATGTATATATGAAAAACACACATCTGATAGGATTTGATGTGATTCATCATACTTTATGAGATATGATTTTTTGAATAATTGCTTGAAATGCACACTTCTGTGTGCATTTTGTGATGACTCTAGTGTTAAACTTGTTATGACTTTGACAAATCTAATTCACTAACATAAACTAAATAATAATCATTCAAAATTCAAATTAGTGAGTAAATTTTGAATAAATAGTTATCATGCATTTATTATAAATAGTTATTATGTAGGTATTACAGATAATTATAAACAAATATTTATCATGCAATTGTTACAAATAGAATTCTATTAAATTAAGCTTTGTTACAATTATTTATAATTCTTAATACTTATTTGGATAAAAACTGATATTTATCGCTAAAAAGTCTATTCAATGCTCAAGACGTCATTTGAAGATATATCACCTTACATTCACAATTGTATCAACCAATATTACTACATTGCCTTCTAAAGCTTTTAAATCATCCAATATCTAGTATTTGCTAAACACAATTGTAGAATATGATGACTCAAATTAAAATAACCACAATTTTAATAAAAGACAAAATGTCTATATCACACAAAATACTTGTATAGACACACATCATTATAAACATTTCTTTCATTTCTTTGTTTATCACCATTTTTTTCTTTACAAAATAGAGATACTACATAATATCTTACTCTACCAAAATAAAACAACAAAAAACTAAACTATTGCTATTCAAAAAGAAAAAATCACAAATCAAAATTAATACTCCAAAAATTTAGAATGCAATTCCTCATTAAATTATTGTTGTTGGGCTTCTTATACTAGTTTGATAAGGAGGAAGAAATATTCCTCATTATGTCTCTTGACTAAGTCAATATAGTTCAAGTTTATCAATTAGTATTTCTTATTTTATTTTCCTCACACATCTCAGTAGTGGCTTCCTCAGCCACGATTATATACTTTTCACAAATTGTTGGTACCCATGAATGTTGTGTTCTTGCTTGTGGCTTCTAGGCCACAATGTTGACCCTTTCATACTTCACCTATGTCGTTTTTGTGACACCATGCAACATGATTCTGATCCATTTATTTTGTGCTTGTGACTTTCATAGTCATGATATCTTTATTTGAGTCTAACACCAATGTGGCTTCCTGAACATTAAGCTCTCATCTATTTATTAATGTCTCATGTTGACCATTGGTGGGATCAGAAGTGTAAATGTAGCTTTCACATTAGGTTAGGTTTTTTAAGGAGGAAACATGCCCCCCATACTTCACATATAGGGCTTATCCCATTCATTCCTATTATTGAAATAGAGATGGTAACTCATTCATTGTTCTTTTCATATCTTGCATTGTGGAGGGTAGTCATAGAGGAGGCTAATGCATCTCGAGCTAGTATTGTGATCTTTCTTATGTAATGTGTATGAGCACTTGAATGAAGGTTATTGGCATCATTTTTGTCAAATCTAAAGCTCTTGTGAAATTCTTAAATAGGACCTTAAAAGATCTTGGTGATGTATAGTGTGACATTGTGGCTCATTACATTTTGTAGTCTTCAAATGAAATCAAGCTTGGTGCTTATACTTCTTGTTGATAGATTTTATCATGGTATTAGGGCTTTCTTAAGGCTTCATTATTCTTTCTCACAAGTCTTTTAAATGTTTTTTATTTTTTTCAAGGAAGAATCAATTTGAGTTCCAAGCTAAATGATTATCAACACTAAAGTGTATAAATTTGCACTTGGTGTGCTTGGAGGTGGAGGTACTTTGGTAGGAGGCCAAGGTGGATCTAAATTCATTTCTTAGGTTGTGCAAGTCATTTGGAGACTTGTGCAAGTCATCTTGAAGATGTTTCAAAGTACGAAAGAGCTACTGCAAGTGGAGCATCAAGATTGTCACATTGGAATGCTAAAATATGCATCGTTTTTGGTAATTGAGATTTGTTGGTAAAGGTCGTTGAGTTTAAATTGCCTATCAATCTTGAGGATCAAAACTGAACTATTTATTAGGTATTTACATCTTTATAGAACACCTACGAAATGTGTTTTTAACATTTGATATAAGTAAATATAAATCTTTCAAAGTTTTGTCATTTGTTGATCAATATTCTAGCATTTGTGAGTTGGAGATATGTTAAGCACATAGTTTGATTGAAAAAAAATTAGATCTAATGTAATCTCTTCTTTGTGGGTTTAGATTAGTTTAATAAGTACAAAGAAAGAGTAGTTTGCACTAGAACAGATTGATCAAGTTTGTCATGGATTCTTCATTCAAAGCTTTGCATAATAGTTCTGAAAAGTGAATGGTCATGCATACATCTTATTCTAGATCTTATTGGTCACACCAATGTGAGACAATTTTAGAGTGTACTTATTCGGACAAAAGATTTTGCAAATCATTCTATTTGAGTTTTGGTCAAATTGTTTTAAATCTAGTCAAGTGCATTCAAATGTCCCATATAGTATCCAATATGGTAAAAGAATTTATGAAGGGCAGAGCTGGGCAATATTTGCGTGAACAAGTGTCATAGTTGTTGCAAAGTCTTCCTAATTACTACACTTCAGAATACGAAAGGAGTGTCCTTAGAAATTTTTAGAGTTTCCTATGAAATGAACTTTTAACTTTTGTAAGATCTGATACGGTAGGTGAAAAAACAATATTCATGGTAAAATCTAGTTTAATTGACTAAGAATACGTAATGGATTATTCATGACTATTCTGCCATTTTCTGACTCATTGAAAAGCAGAATAGTCACCTGTTTCTTTTTTTTTAAAATTTGTGCTCATTTTGTCTGCACGTCACAGGTCTGCGTCTGCCATGTGGCAGCGTCCGATTGGTTCAAATTTTTTAGTTTTGATTTTGCTTGTGTCTGCGACATGGCAACGTCGTATTGGTCTAAAAAAGGTCCAACAATCCATTACACAATGGAATGTGCCGGGCACAGGCCATTCTGCCAAGCCTAAAATTTTTTGGAAAGCTGAACCGGGCATAATGGCTTGTGTCCACCGGCCCATTCCATAGTACGCAACATTTGGGACATATGAGAAATTACGGTGGCAAATGATGGAGGGCATCAACACGACAATCTACCACTCCCAACAGCAACAGTCTCGCCTCCAAGAAGCAAAAAAGATCCAGGACGAAAAGGCGTCGATTGGTGTGGGACCACCAATCCAATAAGGAGGGGGATAATGTTAGCAACTGTGCTAACACAGAGAAAATAGAAAAGAAAGAAATAAAACTGTGTGGCATGTGTTTTGTAAGTCCACGTATGAGTATCTATCAATAAACTTCAACCATGGCATGTGTTTTGTAAGCCCATGAGTAAAAGCTTAAATAATAATAAAATAGCTTAAACTTAGACTTAGGAAACTTAAGATTAAAAATATTTTATCTTAAGTTTTCCTAAGTTAAGAAACTTTGAAGTTCTAAATCCTAAGTTAGAAGTTCTAGAAAGGCTAGAAACAGATTAGTCCCATAAGTTAGTAGACACTTATGAAAGACCCTCCTTGCCATAAAAGGAGAGGTATTTGCATTGTAAACAACACTTTGTGATTAAGGCAAAATTACTTTTGTGATTATCTTGCAATTCATTGTGTTCCCATTGGAAGGTGCATAGCTTGAGGGAAGGTGCTCGGGCCTCCTCTTGCCTCCTTTCATTGGCCTTTAATTGTGGCATGGTTTTATTTGTTTATTGCTTAGTTTAGCCGCAATTCTTATTATCTCCCTTTGGGTGTTAAGTAGGATTTATCAACCTTGCTAGTTGGGTCCGCCTTAACAAGGATTTTTATTGTTGTTACTAGTTAGCTTTATTTCCGTTTCAGGCACTAGTTGGGTAAGCCTTAGTGCTTTCATTCCTGTTGATTCTTTCCGTATTTCCGTTGAAGCTTGTTGTAGAAACTTAAAAAGTGGACGAATCTCTACATCCCTATACTACACCCGTAAGTAGATCTAGCCACCGCACACACTAGAAATACTCCCAACATTTAGATCACTCAGAATCTGATGGGCAGACAAAATGTATTATTCAAACGTTGGAAGATATGCTTAGAGCATATGTTTCTCACCGACAATCTAATTGAAAAAAGTATCTCCCAATGGTTGAGTTTACGCACAATAGTGCCAAGCATTTTGCCATCGGATTCAGTCCGTTTATGGTGATGTATGGCTTTCAATCGTGTTCTCCAGTTTTAGTCGGACTCAAAGGTCTCAAGGTGCAAATTGTAGTAGATTTCCTGCAAGATATGCAAGAAATGCTGCAAGTGGCCAAAGAAAGCATGAAAACCACTCAAAATAGAGCTCAATTTTACGCTAACCATGGTCGCTCACCTCGAAAAATTGAGGTCAGAACCTGGGTGTATTTTAAAATCCCTAAGGATTCAAAGGTACTTCGGATGGAAAAATGTCATAAGCTATCTCCATGATATAGGGCTTTGGCATTTTGCGAGTAAGTCACCTACGAGTTTTGCGAGTTTTGGTTTCGACAAGCTACTAAAAAAAGAAGGCACGTGGTGTGCTACATTTTCTAGAGAGAGAGGGAGAGCCTCAGAGAGAGAGAGAGAGAGAGAGAGAGAGAGAGAGAGAGAGAGAGAGAGAGAGAGAGAGAGAGAGAGAGAGAGAGAGAGAGAGAGAGAGAGAGAGAGAGAGAGAGAGAGAGAGAGAGAGAGAGAGAGGTCCAGCCATCCTACTTGTTATTCATTAATATGATCTGATCAATGGGCGATCTATGGACTCATCCAGGTGCATAATCTTCATGGATTGTTCAGATTGCTTCTTCAAGCGATGTGCTTTGTGCAATGTGTAGATAATGCGAGAGACAGAGAGAGAGAGAGAGAGAGAGAGAGAGAGAGAGAGAGAGCGAACCGTGAGAACCGTGAGAACCATTGAGAGAGAGGAACGATGGTTCAACGATCCTATAACAACGGTTCTTACGGTTTCTCTCTATCGCTCACAGTTCTCCCTCTCTCTCGCTCACGGTTCTCACGATGCTCTCTCTCTCTCTCTCTCTCTCTCTCTCTCTCTCTCTCTCTCTCTCTCACAAACACACACACACACACACACACACACACACTCATGGTTCCTCTCTCACTCATGGTTCTCACGGTTCACGATTCTCCCTCTCTCTCGCCCATGGTTCTCACGATGCTCTCTCTTGGATGCTTTCCCTCCCTCTCTCTCTCTCACTCACAGTGAGAACCGTTGAGAACCGTGAGAACTGTGAGAACCGTTGAGAGAGAGGAACTGTGAGAACCATTGAGAGAGAGGAATCGTGAGAACCGTTGAGAGAGAGAAATCGTGAGAACTGTTGAGAGAGAGGAACCGTGAGAACCGTTGAGAGAGCGATGGGCGATCTGTGGACTCATCCAAGTGCATAATCTTCATGGATTGTTCAGATTGCTTCTTCAAGCAGTGTGCTTTGTGCAATGTGTAGATAATGACAGAGAGAGAGAGAGAGAGAGAGAGAGAGAGAGAGAGAGATGCAGAGAGAGCGAACCATGAGAACCATTGAGAGAGAGGAACGATGGTTCAACGATGCTATAACAACGGTTCCTCTCTCTCAATGGTTCTCATGGTTCTCACGGTTTCTCTCTCTCACTCACAGTTCTCTCTCTCTCTCGCTCACGGTTCTCACGATGCTCTCTCTCTCTCTCGGATGCTCTCCCTCCCTCTCTCTATCTCAATCACGGTTCTCTCTCTCTCTCTCTCTCTCTCTCTCTCTCTCTCTCTCTCTCTCTCTCTCTCTCTCTCTCTCATGGTTCCTCTCTCACTCATGGTTCTCACGATTCATGATTCTCCCTCTCTCTTGCCCACGGTTCTCACGATTCTCTCTCTCTCTCTCTCTCTCTCTATGAGAACTGTGAGAACCGTTGAGAGAGAGGAACCGTGAGAGAAACCATGAGAGAGGAACCGTGAGAACCGTTGAGAGAGAGAAACCGTGAGAACCGTTGAGAGAAAGGACCGTGAGAACCGTTGAGAGAGTGATGGGCGATATGTGGACTCATCCAGGTGCATAATCTTCATGGATTGTTCAGATTGCTTCTTCAAGCAGTGTGCTTCGTGCAATGTGTAGATAATGCGAGAGAGAGAGAGAGAGAGAGAGAGAGAGAGAGAGAGAGAGAGAGAGAGAGAGAGAGAGAGAGAGAGAGAGAGAGAGAGAGAGAGAGAGGAAGAATAAGTGACGAACACGAATGAGAAACGAACTCAAACAGAAAATGTTTGTGCACAGCGGAATGAGTTAAATGACTCTCTCCCTAAGCATGACTACACCTATCAGAATGAGCAAAACTTTAATGAGAGAGAGGAACCATGAGAACCGTTGAGAGAGAGGAACCGTGAGAACCGTGAGTGAGAGAGGGAGAGCATCCGAGAGAGAGAGAGAGAGAGAGAGAGAGAGAGAGAGAGAGAGAGAGAGAGAGAGAGAGAGAGAGAGAGAGAGAGAGAGAGAGAGAGAGAGAGAGAGAGAGAGAGAGAGAGAGAGAGAGCATCTTGAGAACCGTGATCGAGAGAGAGGGAGAGCATCTTGAGAACCGTGATTGAGAGAGAGGGAGAGCATATGAGAGAGAGAGAGAGAGAGAGAGAGAGAGAGAGAGAGAGAGAGAGAGAGAGAGAGAGAGAGAGAGAGAGAGAGAGAGAGAGAGAGAGAGAGAAAGAGAGCATCGTTGAAGCACCGATACATATGTTATAGCATCCACCGTTGAGAGAGAGGAACTATGAGAACCGTGAGAGAGGAATCGTGAGAACCGTTGAGAGAGAGGAACCATGAGAGAGGAACCGTGAGAACACTAGAATGCCAACCAACATGTCTTGAATTCACCATAACATTAATATTTATATTTCATTGATCTGTATTATTTTTGTTTTTTTTTTTGTAGCGTTTAGGGACAAAGTATACAAGTAAACTTCTTTCATCATGCTAAAATGTAATAGATGGACAAGCTAAATGCCACAAGTTAAAAACTGCAAGTAACTAACACAGACAATAGCAGAATGACTAATATTCCAAACTAGTCAAGAAATACATTCAAACTCAATGACTCACAATAATAGTGTTCCAGTTTTTCATCACATAAGACTCAGAGCTTGTTAGATATGTGGTACATTTCTCTCCCTGGATAATACTTGAAATAACTCAAAAATAGTGAGAGATGTGGTACATTTCTCTCCCTAGATAAAACTTGAAATAACTTATAAATAGTGACATGTGGTTTATACATAACCACGTTGTTGTCAATGTCCAACCCTAGAATGCCAACCAGCATGTCTTAATTCACAATCACGTTAATATTTATATCTCGTTGATCTGTATTATTTTTGTTTTTTTGGTAGTGTTTAGGGTCAAAGTATACAAGTAAACTTCTTTCATCATGCTAAAACGTAACAGATGGACGAGCTAAATGCCACAAGTTAAAAATATTTAAACTCAATGACTCACAATAATAGTGTTCCAATTTTTCATCACACAAGATTCAGAGCTTGTTAGAGATGTGGTACATTTCTCTCCCTAGATAATATTTGAAATAACTCAGAAATAGTGAGACGTGGTTGATGCATAACCATGTTGTTGTCAATGTCCAGCCCCCAAACAACAATGTAGATAAAGTACATATGCTTGCAAGGTGTAAATTTTCCTCTCATTGTGCCTCTCACGAAATCCTCACAAGTGTAGTTTGGAGATTCTTGGATCGTAACCACATATATGTTTCCATTTGGATTTGTTGTGAAACTCTACACATGAAAAGAAACTTCTCGATTTTTAACCTTCACATCCTCCTTAACAATGCATGCCCTCATTTCGATAGCTCTTTGCAGCAATAGAAATTGAGTGCCTTCTTCTGGTTTTTCCTTTTTGCAGAGGAGTTGCAAATTCTTCCATGTGTGGGCCTGTTTGTGTGCAAAAAGCAAAGGACCAAGCATGGATCCTAATATGATCCTCAAGTGGGATTGGTTGTCTAATTACTTGATCTATCAATCTACTTGAGATTAAAATCAATCTAGATCAATTCTAGACACAAAATTCTAACAAGAACAATCATTAATTGAAGGTAGGTGTACTTTCCGGTTTCACACATGTGAAACACTGTCTGAGTACGGACTCCAACCTGAAAATCAAGTACACATTGATAGAACCTCAAAACAATCAAAACAAATGTAGACAAATTGAGAGAATCACTCAAAATTGCTTCCAAAACCAAGATTGGTGTCTCACAATGATTATGGCCAAATAAGCCTCTATATATACACTTTTGGAGCTCGAGGTACTGATCATGCATCAGATCTCACACGTGTGAGGATGCCTTGTCACCATCATGCAATTTGACACTTGGATCAAAACTTTCCATTTTGGGCATTTTTGGTCTATTTTTCTACTATATGGAGATTTTCATGAGATCTTCTAGAAGCAAAAACTCGCCTACTTCAGCTATTTCCACACGTGTGAGCTATCCTCTACACATGGGATATGGCACCTAACCAAAGGATGTGGCTCATGCAATCAACAGATTGATGCCATGTGTCATATGTCTAGAAAACTACTTTGTGGCCATTTTAGCCACTAGAACTTGAATTAAATCATATGTACAACATATATGATTATGGTACATGAAAAGTACACTAGTTTCACACATGGGAACAGGCTCCACACATGTGTGTTTATCTATATACAAGATAATCACAATTTGAGAAGGTCTTTCCTCCTCAATCCTTGGCACACTTGAACCTTTAGAAGGATTCTCCTCCTCAATCCTTGGCACATTTGAACCTTGAGATGACTCATTAAGATCCTTTTCATGGTGCTCCTTTTTGATGGAAATCCGAGACCTCCATGTCTCATAATGATCACAACAAGTATGACCATTCAATATGCACTTCTCCTATGATTATCAAGATTACTTATGCTAGAACCATAAGTCCAAAAATCACCACAACTTGGCATGATTTTTCCAATATTGAAATCAAAAGGTCTTTCCATCTCAATAAGGCTAACTACTTGCTTATAGATATAATTGTCCACTTTGGATGCTTCACTTATTCTCATAAGAAGTTTACAACTTGCCCTCAAGATTGGAAACTTACAATTTTCATCTTCATAAATGAACACATCGTTTATGATCTTATTGAAACCAAAAGATCCTACATTATGAAGATATTTCCATTTCCTTGACTTCATAACTAATGTAAGCTTACAAGGAAAACATATTTGCTATCTTTTAAGACATCACGCTCAACTAGTATTGCCTTAATCCACCTTTGAGATACAAAAATCTCTTCAAAGCAAAATGGTTCTTCATAAGTTGACATGATAGCATAAATGAAACTATTTTCATTTTGTGATTGCTGCTCCTTATTCTTGATTGATTTCTCTTGGATCATAACAATAAGTTTGAACTTATCTAAAGTTCCAAGCAAAATACTTTCCAAGGACATAAAATAAATCCAAGTTACTTTCATGAAAGTGACATCTATCTTTGCATCTTGAACCAAACAATGCACTTCCAAATGAAAAATTTCAAAATATTTGACATGTGTTGTGATGGACTCTTGAAGACAAATCTTGCAAGTCCTTGTGAGACTCCAAGCCTCATTCACCTTTCCACAAAGGAAACACCTTTCCTTGGACTTGTCCTTCTTGTATTTGCATTTCGAACTTGAAGCTCCATCCTTCTCCTCGGCCCTCTTTCTTTGGTTCTTCTTTGATGGATTGGTCTTCTTCTTGTAGCATCTTGAGGAAAAATATCCTTCCTTGCCACAAAGGTTGCACTTAGGATCCTTTCTTTCCTTCAATAGGATGCCACCTATTGATGCTATGTGAATAAAAACATGTGATATGATTCTACAAATGTAATTTGTGACTCTCAAGAGACTAGATTTGAACATCTTCAACAATCTAGAAGGATCTACAAAAGATCTAGCTCACAAACCTAAGAATCAATCTTCACAGTAATGACTAGTCACTTGGAAACTTTGCTTTGATCATTAAGACAAAAGCACACAATCTTTGAATCAAATCACTAGAGAAATCAGATCGACTCTCCTATTGGACTCATCAAATACCAATGACTCTTTCTTTTGAAAGTTGAAATGGATATGAAAAGATTTGCACCTAGATTTTCCTTTTCACTTGACTAGTTCTCTCAACACTTGAGATTCTTGAACAAAAGATGGGTTTTGTTTCAAACACCTGAAAATCAAACTTAATCACTTATTTTGGACTCACTCTTGACCCAAATAATCTCACTCTTGAGATTTAGAATGAATTTGATTTGATTTGAAAACAAACTATACCACCAATTTTTCACAAAGCTTAAAAATTAGACAACTAGAGATTCACAAAGATCTCAACCATGCATGTATACTCAAATATGGACGACTCCTCATTCTAGACATCAAATGGGATCACAAATTGACCTTCACACTCTCACAAAGAAAGTTGAATAGAACTAATTTGAGTTTCATACATACTATGTCATTTTTTGCTCAACAAATTGAATTTAATCACTCCTATTGGATTCCACCAATTACTCTACTTTTTAAGACTTGGAATGAAATTCAAAATCAAAAGTTGTGATTTTTCTCACTAAGATATTGTGCTTCAAAGAGCTAATGCCACTTAGAAAGATTTGATCACTTAGGAAGAGACAAACTCTCCACCAATAACAACACAAAATGAGCTTCTAGATCTTGCCCTCTACAAAGGAAGGAACTCTTAGAAAATTGGATCTCTCTCTACACATTTGCCATAGACACCTTAATGACTCTTTTCAAACCTTACAATCACTCAAACAAATTGAGTAGGGTTGAACAATGTGACTTGGATCTCAATCTCTTTTCTAGAACTCTCAATTCAAGACATCAAATTCTACAAAAGATTTGCAAAGATGCTCTATGTGCACTAGAAACTCTCAAAGGTTTCACTTGGAGGACAGATCCAAGAATGTTTTCTAGCAAATTGATGTTTCTAAACTTGACCCTATCACTCTTGAACAAATCTAGAGTGATGGTACAATGGATTTCATCCTCTCACCTTACATATCACTCAAGCTATGATTTTTGGCAAAATCACTCTCAACTTCAACATGCACTCAAAAAATCAGAGATGATAAATTAATGCACCTAATTCAAACTTCAATTTTATTTTTTTGGCTGATCTAATCCATGAACTAATCAAGGAATTAGATTCACTATAGAAAATGCTTGATTTTGCACCAAAAAGCACTCAAATTGGGTATGTGAATCAAATTCTACAAATTTTTGAAATTTCTCAGTCAAAATCGGAGCTGTACGGCCTCACACGTGTGAAAAGGGTTCCTACAGCCCACAACAATATCTAGACCAAAAATTTTGAGGATAGCTATCAAATCCAACTCGCCACACAAAATTTGACTAGTTTCCAAAAATTGCTAATTTTGGCTTTGATTTGGATTAACCCTATCAATTTCAACAAAACCTCTTGTACTAGGCTCTGATACCATGTGAAAAAAGTACAAAAAGGACCAAGAGTGGATCCTAATCTGATCCTCAAGAGGGATTGGTTGTCAGATTACTTGATCTATCAATCTACTTGAGATTAAGATCAATCTAGATCAATTCTAGACACAAAATTCTAACAAGAACAATCATTAATTGAAGATAGGTGTACTTTTTGGTTTCACACGTGTGAAACATTGTCTGAGTACGTAATCCAACCTGAAAATCAAGTACACATTGATAGAACCTCAAAACAATCAAAACAAATGTAGACAAATGGAGAGAATCACTCAAAATTGCTTCCAAAACCAAGATTGGTGTCTCACAATGATTATGGCCAAATAAGCCTCTATATATACACTTTTGAAGCTCGAGGTACTGATCATGCATCATATCTCACACGTGTGAGGATGCCTTGTCACCATCATGCAATTTGACACTTGGATCAAAACTTTTCATTTTGGACATTTTTGGTCTATTTTCCTACTATATGGAGATTTTCATGAAAATCTTCTAGAAGCAAAAACTTGCCTACTTCAGCTATTTCCACACGTGTGAGCTGTCCTCTACACATGGGATATGACACCTAACCAAAGGATGTGGCTCATGCAATCAATAGATTGATGCCATGTGTCATATGTCTAGAAAACTAGTTTTTGGCCATTTTAGCCACTAGAACTTGAATTAAATCATATGTACAACATATATGATTATTGTACATGACAAGTACACTAGTTTCACACGTGGAAACAGGCTCCACACATGTGTGTTTATCTATATACAAGATTTTTGGCCTCTACCACCCTTATATTTGCATTTTTCACAGTTTGTTGCCCATCAAATGGGCATGCTGTTCTAGTTTCATGTTCTTCCATACACTCCAACATGTAGCCACCCTTATTCAGTATGTCTATCTCATCTTGGCTAAGGGATGTTCCAATGCTTACACACCATCTACCTTCATTTTTGGAGGGTGCTATCAATATATTTTTATTCAGCTACCATGTATGAGTGATATCAGTAGGACAGGACCACATATATTGCATTGTTTCACCGCTATTATACTGACGTCTACCAAAAAAACTAGGAGCAACAATTGTTTCTGTTGCTTTCCCTGCTATCAACAAAATACTGCATTTCTTTCTACCATCTAGCATGCCCATACAAGTTATTTTACTGCCACTTGGTATGCGTTGGATAGCGAAGGATGCGTCATGGGAAAGCATCACAGGGAGACATTCAAGAAAGGTGGAGTTGCAAGAGCTAAGAAACCGTTGGAACTCATTCACGGCGACCTGTGCGGCCCAATGAAGACCATGTCGTTGGGGAAAGCATTTTATTTTATGACTTTCATAGATGACTACTCTAGGAGGACATGGATTTATTTCTTGAAGAAGAAATCTGACGCTTTTGCTCGCTTCAAGGAGTTCAAGACTTTGGTAGAGAACCAACTGGATGCCCGCATTAAAGTGCTAAGATCTGACAGAGGGGGCAAATACCAATCTGATGATTTTGAGGACTTTTGCAAAGAACACGACATTAAATGACAATTCACACAATCACACACGTCGCATAGTAATGGTGTAGCTAAAAGGAAAAACAGGACTATTATGGAGAATGCACGATCCATGATGAAGCAAATGGGCTTGACCAATTCACTTTGGTCACAAGTGTGCAGTGCGACAACGTTCTTGCAAAACAGGAGCCTTACAGTTGCAGTTCCAAATGTGACTCCCGAAGAAGCATTTACAGGAATAAGGCCAAAAATCGACAAGTTTCGTGTCATTGGATGTAAGGCCTATGTACATGTGCCAAAGGAGGAGCGAAAGAAACTTGATGCCAAAGCAATCAAGTGTATCTTCATCGGTTATGATGAGAGGATGAAGGCATACAGGTGTTTTGATTCTGTAATGAACAAGATTCACATTAGCAAAGATGTGATCTTTGATGAGACGCATATATATGAAGATGAAGACCATGCAAGTGGTGAAAGTATCAAAAGACTTCTCACAATTTTGGAGGAAGAAGATGAAGAAGATGCTCCACAAGATGATGCACGTGAAGACGAGAGTCGAGAGGGCGAGTATGAAAGGACACCACCTATTCAAGAGCCTAGGGGGAGGTACTTGCCAATAGGAGCAATAAAGGAGAAACCGGTTGGAAGTAAGAGACATTCCTTAGACACTCCTTGGGATACATACTCTCCACGTAGTGTATCACCTGAATCTAAAATACCAAAATGGTATGAGAAGATCATGAAGGACGCAAAGCTAAATCAACCAGGATCTAGCACACAAGGAGAAGTGAGAAGATCAACACAGGAAAGGAAGTCTCCCGATCGTTATCATGTGAACTATGCCCTAATGAGTGACATTTTGAAGTGTCGAGAGCCATCAACCTTTGATGAAGCAAAAGATCACAAAGAGTGGCAAATGGCAATGGAAGAGGAGATAGAATTCATCCACAGACATGATACATGGGAGTTGGTTGATCTACCACTTGGAAAGAAACCCATTGACAACAAATGGGTGTTTAGAACAAAGTTTCATGCAGATGGCACCATAGCAAAGCATAAGGCATGCCTAGTAGTGAAGGGTTATGAGCAAAGCAAAGGAATTGACTATGAAGAGACATTTGCTCCAGTGGCTAAGTGGACTACGCTACGCCTTATCATTGCCTTAGCATCTCATTTTGGGTGGAAAATGCATCAAATGGATGTGAAGTCCACATTTTTGAATGGTGACTTAGAGGAAGAAATTTACATGGTCCAATCGCAGGGCTTCATGGAAAAATGGCAAGAACAGAAGGTATGTAAACTACACAAAGCACTTTATGGCCTTCAGCAAGCGCCACGCGCATGGTATGGACGCATTGACAATTACTTTCTTTCTCATGGGTTGTAAGAACAAATTCAAATCCAAACCTTTATGTTCTTATAAATGATGACAACATTGTCTTGATTATACTTTACGTTGATGATATCATTATCACGGGCAATAATGAGAACCTCACTCGTTCTATCAAAGCCAACTTATGCAAGCAGTTTGAGATGACAAATTTAGATCTTATGCACTATTGCTTGGGTGTCGAAGTATGGCAAACTAGCAGTCATATCAGGTTATGTCAAAACAAGTATGTGGGCGAGATATTGGAGAGATTTCACATGACAAAGTGCAAACCTTCCATCACCCCTTGCGAAGCTGGTAAGAAATTATCTCGTATTGATGATAGTGCACATGTTGACACTACTCTATTTTGTCAGCTAGTTGGGAGTTTGATATATCTTATGACTACATGTCCTAATATATGTTATGCTGTAAGTTTGATTAGCCAATTCATGTCATCACCCACTGTGGACCATTGGAAAGCTGCAAAAAGGATTTTGAGGTATGTGAAAGGTACACCTAACCTCGGCCTAATCTACAAAAGACAAAGTGTTTTACCTAAGTTGCAGGGTTATGTTGACGTTGATTGGGCAGGAAGTATAGATGATAGAAAGTCAACAATAGGTTATGCCTTCAATTTTGGTAGCCGTTGTTTTTCATTGTCTAGCAAGAAGCAAGATACTATTTCTCTTTCTTCTACAAAAGCCGAATATAAAGCGTTGAGTTCTGCTACCTAGGAAGCTGTTTGGCTATGTAAGTTGTTATGTGAGATTGGCATGAGGTAGGTAAATCCTACTGTTATTTTCTGTGGAAGTCAAAGTGGAATACAATTGGCTAAGAGTCCTATCTTTCACGCAAGGACAAAACATATTGAGGTGAAATATCACTTTGTGCGTGAGAAGTTACAATCTGAAGATATAAGTACTGTACATTGTTCTACGTTATTACAAGTTGCTGATATATTTACGAAAGCTTTAAGTAAAGAAAAGTTTGAGACTTTTAGAGCCAAACTTGGCTTAGATCTGGTTATGTAAAAAGCCTTTACTTGTAATACTATCATGGAGGTATGTTCCATGAATAGAGTAAACTCTAAAATAAAGAGAGACGTTGGTCATTGAAGGAGAGAGTTAAAATAGCAATGATCGACTTATACAGTGCTTTCTTATTTCGACGGCACCACGTGTGCTTAGTTCTGGAGTTATCGGGCCATCTTTCTTTTACGAGCCCTTTGAGAGCTTTTAAGCAACTTATCTCTGTAATTACTAATTAGTTGAATATATAGTTTGTGGAGAGCAATTCTGTTGTCTTGTCTTGTTGCACTTGATGTTGTGTTGTGGTGATTGATCCGGTCTGGTGTTTAAACTGTCTTTCTTAACTGAAACTATGTTGAATGCTGCATTAATTTTATAAACGTAGATCAGCAGTGCCTGACTACATTCTGGAGGACTGTAGGAGTGATTCAGCCGACAGTGTCCAGCGATCGCATCTGAACTCTATCAAAATCACATTGAGTCGTGCTTGAGTCGCGGGTGTGACAGTTTCGTGACTATTTAGCGATTTCTTCTTCATGATTCTCATCAGTAGAGATGTCATTTTTTATGAGGGGTAGTTCTGGAAAATCATGAAAACATCGATCTACTTGCATATCATCGTCTACACAAGAAGATTCACAAAAAAATGTGAGAAAAGCAAAATGAGTCACTTTCACTTGCTTACCCTTCTCATCATATGTGAGCCTTGAAGGTATTTGCCTTTGTCTTGATGTCCAACTTGGCTTTTGACTTGATGATGGTCTTTCATCATCACCATCCAAAGTAGGATCCTTTACATCAACATTAAGAATGTTAGATCCATCCACATCACCATCAATAATACTTGAGGATGTCAAGAGCATCAAAGGAGAGCCAATTGGCAAAGATGTTATGGATATGTTTTTGCAGGTTATTGAAGACTCAATTAAGGTCAAAGTAGCATCAAGGAAGTGTTGTTCAAGTTTACTTTACTTGTTCTATCTCATGTTTGAGCAATTTCATGTGAATGTGTGCAAATTGTCAAGATATGGTCGAACTAGCTACATTGGTGTACATCATTTTGATGTTGGAGTTGTACTAGCACTCTTGGGTGGTTTTGCTGATGAATATGAAGCTATCGGAGGCTCATCATATCACTTATTCATGATTTAGTCATCAAATGATGATGGCATCTTGTGGCAAGGTGGAGATGGAGGCTCATTCATGGAGTTTTATGGTGGATACATGGCAAGAAAAGACAAAGATGGAGAAGACATGCAAGCAAATGGTGATCACTCACATTTACTGTTTGGTTGTTGTAATTTTTCAGAGAGTTCAAAGAAGTGTGGGAAAGTGTAGAACACGAGTTTTGGAGAGATTTAATTTGAGTAGTAGAGACATTGAATCTAGTCACAATAATAGTAGGGTTTTCATTATGGAGGGAAACCAAAGTTTGAACTTAGGTTTGGACCTGCTATAAAAGGATGTAACTCGTGGGAAGAGGAGTCTTTTCTCTCTCTCTCTCTCTCTCTCTCTCTCTCTCTCTCTCTCTCTCTCTCTCTCTCTCTCTCTCTCTCTCTCTCTTATCTCATTCATGCTTATACAGGTTCTGTTCTCTTGGGTTTTACTATCCATTGGTGCTCTATACTTGTGATATCTTGCAATTTTGTGTGTAGAATGTTCATTAAATTCTATTTTCAGATCCACACGTGATATACAATAGCTTACTATTTTTGTACGGACAACAACTTTATTTTATGTATTGATTCATGTTTGATCAAGATCTATTAGAGTTTGCATCTCATTCATAGTGTAGATGTTGGTTTTTTTACATTGGCAAGATTGGTGATAGGTTGTCTTTCTAACCCAAGATCATTTTGTAGATTTGGATGTTAATTAATCTAATCTTCCCAAGGTTGAATCTATAGCACTTGACTAGATATGGTTCCTTGGCAATCCTTTAACGATAACTGATCAAGAGATCCTATTTTAGCTTCAAAGAGTTGCATTGTCACTTGCAATATATTATCATTACTGATCAACTTTGGGTCATGAGTAGGGACAATAACACAAGAACACATAATAATTTGGGTTTTACAATGTTCAATTTCCGATATATAATGTATAATGAAGTACAATGGAATGATAACCTTATGAAATATGTGACATGTAATTCGTAAGGTAGTACAATGCTTCTTCGTATTATCAACCCGTGGAATCGTAAGGGAATCAAACCTGGGTCAGCAACAACTCAAGCTCGAGACACCAACTCACCACTTGTGACTTTCTAACTAATCAAAGGAATACAATTGTGGCAAGGGCCTAGACAACATGCAATCCACTTAAGGTTTCAAGTGTGGACAAAAAAGCTGCCTTTTTTGATGATTTTGCAAACAACCGTAGAAACTTCCTCAATTGGACAGATGCAATCTTGCCTTGTACAGCAGGTCACTTATGCTAAGCTTTTTTGTCATTGACCAGTTTCATAAAACCCATCTTGATCCCTTAGAGAAAGAGACCTTTGGTCAAAATCCAATACCTTAGGTCTGCACAAATACAAACAGAATGCATACCAAAAGTTTGGAATGAAGATGTTGAGAACCTGATCACAATTCAAAAGAATTGGCACAAGATTTACAAAATAAGGCTGAATCTGCATGGCTTATGGAAAATGTCACAGAAACTACAAGGTTCTCTGCTTTGGAGTTCAAAATGTGTTCCAATCTATATGAAAACCTTTGACATAAAGATTTCTGCAACAGTGAGACATTACTCAGCTGAAAATCACATAAAACATCATATAATTTAGTGTCATTTGAAATGCTTCTTGTACATGAGTCACCTATTGGTAAGCATAAGCTTCTAATTTACTCATTACTAGACCAATTCTAGATAATTATGGATGAAGCCTTAATCTGCAACCAACTTAAACTCCTATCTCATTAGTTTTAACTGATTGATTAGTATTTATCAATTTGACTACTTGATAAGCTTCAGATTTACTCATCAGTAGACCAATTTCTAGATAATTATGGATGAAGCCTCTGCAATCAACTTAAACGAGAAGCTGAGTTCACCAACAAATCACAGATTGCAACAGTTTCAGAAATGTTTTCGCTTCAAAAGGATTAGTCAAGATGGATCCATAACCGTACGGAGCATGAGAGTCTTCTATCACTAGAATGATCAGAACCCATACTAGGCTTGCTGCAGTCCTGGAGATGCAGCTACAACATTGTTCACAATGACATCGGATTCACCTTTGCCATTTCTATTCAATGATGATCCTGACAATGAACTGTGAGTTGAACTGCCCTTGCGCAGGTCTTGAATAGTTCGAAGGGCAGCCATTGTGCTTCTGTATATGCTGTCTACATCCTCTCCTTGTAGCACAGATGCATCTTGAGCCTGCGCCATGTCCCTAGGTTCTTCATTCAGACGATTGACAGTGACCTCATCGTTAGCAAATGCTGGAAAGATACTGTGCAAATTACTTTCACATTCATGAACAAGCTTTGTCAATAGTTCTGTGGTGAAAAATGGCTGGTGCAGTACGCTCTGAATAAATGGCATGCGTAACAATGCCCCAGTTCTTTTATCATGCTTCTTCAATATCTTCACCAAGCCTGTGTAAGCATTAGGAATGGGATCACAAAGTATGCCAACAAATTTGAATGTTCTCTCATTGAATAACCCACCCCATTTGGAGTTTTGAATTTCAGGAACAAAGGTGTGCATTTCTTTCTAATACACGCAAGAGCTGATTCAACTGGCATGAAACAAAGTTCATAAGCAGGGACTTCTCAAATCGAATTGAAAACCCATTGCTGTTTTCACAACAAAGAAATTAAACCTTATAGTACCTGTGTAATTCAATGAGCTATAGTTTAGCAAAAGCACCATCTCTCCATGGAAGGTCACAATATCTTTTCGAATTTGTATCAATTCTCCATTGGCTACAGAAGGATATCTTCCACTTGGTCGACTCTCTCCTTGCAACTTTTCAATCCTTTCCTTCAACTCCTACAGTTTGAGTACAAATGCCATGAGTCATAAATATTCAGCTAGATGTACACCCCACACTTAAAGTACAGCACTCAAAGTAATAACAAAGCATCATAGAAAACATAAAGAAGCAAATTTCGATCATTGATGAATAGGTGATACCTACCATATACTCAGTATGAGAGGTAAGTGATGTCTTAGCCATTGCTAGACTTAAAGATAAATCAACAACTTAAGGAAATATCAACATGACACCATGCTAGAAAAAAGAAACGGAATCTGAATTTGCCAGCATCCTCAATACCCAAGCATACGTTGTCATCGAGGTTTTGTTCCAAATTAACTTTGATAGACTTTGTGATGACTCAAGAGTAAGCAAGGGCAAGTCAACGATTTAAAGCTAAGAATAAAGTAGGGTAATGAACATATACTGCAAACCAACAACCAGACCCCAAAACAAACTAGAAACAGTGTAAGCTCCTGAGCGACCACTGTGATAGTGCTGTCTGTGATTAATCAGCAAATCAACAGCTGAAATTCCAAAGACAAAATCAAATCATTAGCTGAGAGTCCAAAGATAATGATTGCAATCTAGTACTGTGAGCTTCTTTAATCATCTTGCTGGATTAGCTATTAAAAAAGAACCTCTTATTAATTCAGCTGAAGCATCTCCAAATCTAGCTGAATTCAAGCATTTGAATTATGTTCACCTCATTGCTTTCTGGTTAAACACTGATAAGAGAAAATATTAACAAAACATACTGAGCCATGTTGCCTATAGAGAGAGCAAAACAATTGCAACATTCCTGCAGAACTGAAATACATATATCTGAAAATTTTGGAACATATGAACAACCTATGAAGCTTCTTACATCACTTAGCTTAAAGTTGAATTTTGCATGAACTCACATTCATGAACAAAGAGAAGCTTGCTAGTACAAAAATGAGCAGATTATCTTGAAGAAACCCAAGCCAAATCGCATCTACCTCTACAATTCTCGAAAATCGGCAATTTGACTTCTGGTTTTAAACCAGCAAAAACGGGAGTAAACGAGAGATTTTCAATATTCAAAAAGCTGCATCAATGTCCTTCAGCTTGTGGATAAAAAAACACAAACAAGCTTCTCCACACTGACTTTCAGGTCTACTAAATCTATCTCAATGCAAGGAGTAAAGTCATATAAAGTGACGTGGTTAAGATTTTTTTGTTTGACTAGATGAGATGAGTTTTTTCAATTGAAACAAGACAAAAAATTTGGAGACTAATGGTTATAAGAGAGGTGATCTTTGGTCACAATAATTCTTTGGTCACACATATTTATTGTATTAATAGTTGCATGGAATAGAGTAGGAAATTATACAAGTGTGAAATGATCCAAATTTGACAGCCTATTCCCCTAGATGCTGCAACTCCTAGCTTCATCCACAATGGCTAGATAGACCTGAGTAGTGAGGTGACAGTCACGAGGATATTGATGGTTGGAGAGCCTATATTGAGGGAGCACATAGATGCACAAGGGAAATGACATAGTAGATGAGATGAGTAACAAAAAACCTAGAAGAGACAATTTTGCACTGCGATACTTTGTGCTTTTTCCACCGACGAGGAGGAACAGTTCGTCAGCCAAGAAACCTTAGCAATTGGTGTACAAAAACACCGATTTGAAGCTGGTTCAATTACTCAAAGAATCACATAGGGCAAGAGAGATTCAATATGAATAAGTGAACCTAACCCTAGAGATCCTCTTAGCATTTGGACAACACTATGCCAATGACATTAGATACCTTTTTTGTCACCATTTGACTTCATCAAATGTACTATTGTAGTGTTGATGGAAACAATAAATGTCATTTCAGCTCCCAAAGTCAGTATAAATGTCATTTACATTGTGGTGCCCCATCATAACATGCCATAGAGGTAGGTCTCCACGTAGAAAGGGAGTGTATGGAGGCTATAGCCTATAGGTGGACACCAATAGTAGTATGGAGGTGGTCAAAATTCAAAGCCTGTGGAAATCTATCCCATGTGTCTGTGTGTCATATTTATCCCTAAATGCAGGTAGGTCCATCACCAAACGTAAGGTTTTGAAAGTTTTCTATGAAGTGGAACCAAAGATTCTAAAAGTTTCCTATGACCGGTTAAGAACACACATAGTCCATACTTCTCTATTTTTGGCCGCACACTTTCTATTACTTTTGGCAAGCCCCAGAACATTAATTTACATGCTTCCTAATGTGGGCCCTAAGATTTGAATCGTCATATTTCCCTCCAAGTCAAAGAGGCAGCTTTTGCATAGTACAAATAGCCACTAAGTCTATTCATTAGTTAGTCATGAGTTTGGAGTCTTGAGCTCATTAGAGGAGTTCCATCTTTGTATTGGAGATCTTTGTTGGAAATATGCTTGAGCCATTGACTTCATTAGTCTTCTTTGTTGTAGAATGCTTGTGAATGATAATTTTGCCGCTTTTATGACTGCTACTTGCATATTAGAGCACTTTCCTTTCTCGGTGGAAGGGCTAGTTTTTCTCCACACTTGGTGGATCTCCATTTTTTCCTGACAGATCTTTAGTGGAAGAACTTTTGCTACAATTGTGGTAGAAGAAAAAAAAAAAAACAAATAGACCAAAAAGTTTGGTAAATTATTCAACGAACTCTATCTTTTCTGGCAGTTGTTTTGGTAGATTTTCTGGGCAATACCTATTGCACTTTCTAGACCCCTATCTGGAGGAGATTTTCGGCACTTTTTCATCAGCATTTGTCTGCTTGCATTTCATAGTCTTTTGGAGGCTCATTCACCCTATTTTTTAGGTTATTTTCAACCTCACTTGCTAGTACTAAAGGACAGCACCTTCCGTTCTTCTTAATGCCCAGTTTGGAGGTGATTTTAAAACATATTTCATTAGCATTTGTTTGCTGGTTTTGGTATACATTACATTTGAACAAGCTTTGATCGTATCTAAAAAAGTCAAAGGAAAAAAGAGTGAAGCATGCCACAAATATTGCCAATTGTATGCTAAGAGGCAACATCAACATAATCCATGGGTTGCAATTTTGCATGCCATGTGAGCGTGGAGTACCTAACCAGCCAATGGTTTATTTACTTGCTGATCAAAATTCGAGAGCTCAAGACAGCGAATTTTGAAGTTACCAGCCTACAGAGATGGAAAGCTGGTTAATAATGAAAACTTTGTGCAAAAGAAAGACACAAGGCAACGAAGTTGGAGTATATCAGAGCACTTAGAATCAGGAAACACGACAAACATATTTAGCAGTGGCAGAGGTAATAATGTCAAATTTAAGATGTTTTGCAACAAGCATGCATGGAATAAGTGGTAAAATTGGAACAAGGTGTCAATACATCCCAGCTACTCAGCTTGGAGTTCAAAGTTGCACTTGAATCCAGAGTATTGTGCATGACCCTGAAGCCATTGATAATTATGAAATGCCAAAAAAGGTAGCAATTGTCAATTAAAATTTGGTGAGGCAGTGCAAGTATATGCTTATTTCAAATGACACATCACACCGTGGCTGATGAAAATCTCCACTAAATATAGCTGAAAGAATGCACTTGGAAGTCTAAAACCCACATCCAGAATCCATCTTCTAGGATTGTGTGAGAGGTTACTGACGGTTGTACTGAAACTGCTTCTTCGGCATAGCTAGACCAATTACACATTCCATTCAGCTTTGAATACTAGATGCAAAATTTCCCAATCTTGATATATTGACACATTTTACAAGATTGAAGATATGAAATGGTATACTTTTCTGGTTCGAACTGAATCATAAAAAAGTATCATTACTTTTCTGTAGTGAGTTGATGATCAGTGAAAACACTCGTCATATATTGAAACTAAAAGAGGCGGTGGAAAGAGCATAACCAACATTTATTAAAACTGATAAAGGAAATGATGGATTCGTGTTTCAGCGCAAGCACTGCTCACCTGCAAGCGGATGACGTACTCCTCTTCCTTCTCCATAAAGAAAGTGTTAAATTTTTCCAGTTCTACATTCAAAAGGTGGATGAAATCAGCCTCTTCTTCGGTAAGTTGATCATTTTCATATGCTTTCCTGACCGAGCCTGACAAATTCTCTTCTTCCTCATCAGCCACAATTGAATTGCTCCGGTCCCCATGAGAATCTGGTCCCAGATCGCCCTCCCTCTGCTTGCTCTGCTCTCCGTGAACCCTGTTTTTGTCAGATGGACCTCCTCCCAGATTGCAAGAATCTTCTTCAGAGCGCAGCCCAGTTGTTTGGAATTGAGCATGCCCTCCTCCTCTTTCCTTTCTCAGTTCCTGAACTGCTGCATCTATGAGATATGTGCAATCCTCCTCTGTGCTGCCACAAGTAGGACTGGGTGCATCAAAGGCAGCCTGTGTGAAGCAGTCTGGAGCTGAGAGCAGAAGCTTCAGGCGCTTTTTCAAATGCTTGTATGACAGAAACTTGTCCCGCCACTCAGGCAGGGTCTCCTCAATCTGGCTTTGAAGACGCTTCCCAAACTTCATCCCACCAAAATTCTGAACTTCTTCTCAATTTCTTCTTTTCCTCGTATGCAACTAAAATCTCGCTGGTAATAAAGGCCTCCAAGGCTCAGATGCATCTAATCACCAAAAAAACTACCAGCACGCCATAGATAATAGGAATGATAAGAAGAGGCACAAAAGTACATGTCTAGTACAGTGTTTTGATATTTCTAACGATCCACATGTATTATCCAGCTTATACTACACCAAAAACAGAAATGTATTTGGGTTTCATTGATTTTTGCTTTGTCTAGCCACTATATTTTGCCAGATTCATCCTACCCTGGTGATTTAGTCAAAAGTATGAACTGCAATGGCTGACAAGGCTAGAGATGAGGTAAGAGCATGCATGTGCAGTGGTTTCTTTTGAGATTTCCAGCGATCCACATGTATTATCTATGTTTCACATGCATAAAAGACACAGCTTCTTTGCTTTAATGAATGTTTTCTTTGATGGGTCACTAAAATTATGCCCAAAAGCTATCACCCAGTTGTTCTTTTTCTGTTTTTTTTCGCACTTGTGTTCACAGACAGCCCTGGCACACTCCCAAAACAGAAATCTGCTGCAAAATCAGCATCAAAAAGACTAATAAAAATGGAATGACAAACCAAACAACAGATCCAAATTAAACCTTATGCCACAAATGGCAAAGCAACGACAAATCCAACAACAAAAACATAATTGTATGCAAGTCAAAGAATTAGATCCTAATCCAGAATCAAGAAACCTAAGACACTCACTAAGAATCCAAGAAAGAAAACAATAAATAAGTAAATAATGATGATGATGATAATATATTACTATTAGTATACTGATCAGCACAATATGAAGCACTGAGGCATTTACCTTTCATTGCTAGTAGGCATGGAATATGCCTCCCTGCACTATACATAGATTTCTATCTTTTTTTCTTGAGAAATATCTCTTTTTACATAGATTTCTATCTTTTTTTCTTGAGGAATATCTCTTTTTGGATGTCCATAGATTCTCTTTATGGATGCCTCAAGGTGATGGAAAGAGCATAAGTGTAATCCTTAACTCGACTCCGGGTGCAAGAAGGACCCCACCCTCATCCAACGATTGATTGCTTAGAGAGCCTCCATGGTTATGGATACGTCACGATGACATCCATAAAGCCTGATGACATCCATAAAGCCTACTAGGTTGTTTGTTTGGATAAGGGTGTGGCCTTGCTTGCATCTAAGTGTCAGTGAGGAATTTGTTGATCCATGGAGCGATAACAATGAGACAGAATAATGGGTGGGACCCATTGGCTCAACAAGATCATGCCATGTGGAAAAATGATGTGGCCTAGAGCTTGACACATAAGTCAAGGTTGCTTTCCATGTCGACTAGTGTGGTGGGCAAGTGAGGGGTAAATACGATGTTTGTATGTCACAAGCACACCTTCTTGACCTGTTTCGAGACGATAGGGTTTGCAACTTACATGAAAGCCAAACTCAAAACTTCTCAACCCATTCTATTGTGATGGAAATTGCAACTTATGTGAAACACAAGCTCCTAGGAGACTCCTCTGGCTATAGCGTAAAGAGGTTTGCAACTTATGTAAAACACAAACTCCTAGGCTCCAAAAGCAAGTCCAAGCATGTTGCGATGAGTTGTTGTAATAGACCAGTCCTTTCTTCCCACTCTTTGTAGAATTTATTGTCCTACCAAGAGATTACATGGAGCTACTTAATGAGCGCTTAGAGGCATATTATGGACGAGTCCTCTCCTTGAGTCGTGGCAGTGGCAAGATAAGAGATGGATTAATAGATTGATTGATACACATTATCAATCTAAATGTGGGTTATATTAGACCTAGAGAAAGGTCAAAGTATTTTATCTAAAAGGGTTTATATTTTAAGGTTACATCCAAGAGGACTCATTATTTTCAAGTTGAAAAGGGCATGGACGTGTAGTGAGGAAGTCCACTTTATAATATGCTTCACCAAGTTTACATGGAAAGGGTTGTGGCTCTTGATCCATGGAAGACAAGTTGGTAGCCCATTCATGCTTCTAACGTCAAGCATAGGCAACAAGTTGACATGGAAACAAGCCCTTAGCCAACCTTGTTGGTAGAATAGTTAACCTACAAACATCGAACATAGTAGTAAAAAGTGGGGAGTGGTTCATTTCTAGCCTTGTCGCAAAGTGGTAACTATCATTTGCTCTAAGTTGACATGTCTTTTTTAGTGAGAGTTTGAAAATGCTTAAATCGTTAAAAATTGCAAAGCTCACAAACTAAATTTTTGAAGACTTTGTGTATAAAACACCAAGGTATGAAGGTAACATATGGTTGAAGACTTTGTGCATAAAAAACCAAGGTATGAAGGTAACATATGGTTGAAAGATGGCTTTGTACATGAATACATTTCCTATGTCACAGATTATGATGTTGATAAAGTGCAAGTACAAGGTTAAGACTCTCAAGGTGTTGGGTCATAAAAAAAAAGCTCTCACCATATCTACAAAAGAAATTTTGACACATGTATTGTCTAATCTGAATGAATGGTGGGATTTATATGCGCGAGAGAGAAAATTGAAGGGTCTTAGCTAATTGAAGGGTCTAATTTGAGACTTTGCCTACTTAATGCACAATAGAATGGATGCATGACACGCTTTGAATTTAAAAAGAATGACAATAAATATGAATTGCAAATTGGGACTATGCAAGAGGGTGAGAATGGAAGGCAATGTTCTTCGAAAAGTGAGTGTGTTTTGTTTTATTTCAAACGATTGAGAAGAAGAAGCTCTCAAAAACTCTCAATTCACCAAAATTAAACAATCATAGAATGCCTCATATTTTATGGTAATTTATCTTATATAGTCTAGTTAACCTCTTGTTATCTTCTAAGTATATTCTAACTAGTCTCATAACAAATTTGGAACGCTTTAAAGACCCATTTTAGCTCATTTGAGTAGTTTTAGCATCAAATATAATTGTCACTAATCAAATAATATTACTATTCATGACATCACATGCCATGATATTTTTCAATTGAACTTGAAATACCTTGGCTATTGTGGTAGGTATCACACAAAACTCAAAAACCTCAAAGCTAGTTTAGGATAATTCTAAGGACAAACAACTCACTTAAAGAAAAGCAATATTTGCACCCAATCCAATGAAATAATCCTTTAATGGCATGTAATAGATTTATTTTCTTGCAAAAAGGATGACTTGAGACTATTATGTATGGACATGTATACACTACTGTACAAAAAGGAGAAAGGGATGTCCCTATAACACTTAAGCTACAAGAAAATGCACACAAACTTGTGCATTTTGAGTACTATTTTGGATATTCTTATCTCACCCACTATCAATAATTGACGCAAATCCTTTCATTTACATGTTTTTTATATACAAATTTATTGATTCAAAAACATGAGCTATTGATTTTAGGTGATGACCATTATACTATATTAATAAACAAACATCAATATTTTTGTAGTACTAATGCACAAATAGCATGAATGTCATGACCTTTTCTTATAAATATATATTTACATAGTCATCCAAAAACTTAAAAAAGGATTTGCGTACCAAAAGAGATGAGTGCTACATATATCCTATAGAAGGGTGAATCCTATTGAACTGTTTAAAGTATCTCCCTAAACGTAAAAAAATCTTAGAAAACACAAAAGTTATTATTATACTCTTATTGCTTCAAAACTATGAAATTTGATATGATGCTATTGATATGATTTGTTGAAAGAGAAAGATGTGGAGCAATAATTGACATTTTTTGAAGGCTGATGTAGAATACATTCCATTCCATTTTTTGTTTTGTACTTTTTCTATGTATGAGAAATTCAATATGACAATCATTCAAAATTTGAATACCTCATGTGCTAAAAACTATTGTCTTAATCACATTTGAGACTTTTTTATTGGCTCTCCAACAATCTAAAAAAATTTCGTAGAGTTATGGTCATGCTTACAATGCCAAAGGCGTCTTGTCAGAAGGATTAGGCATAGGTCAATGGGGCAAATACATATGGTGGTAATCATCTCAAAATATGATGATGATATGTTGAAGTTCTAGTACATTTTCTTGTCTGCATTCTCGAACTATTGCTTAGAGGTATTGATTATGCCAAATTTAAGTAGCTCATGTGCGTTAAGGCCTTGTACTCGGCTTCACAAGAGGAAAGTGAGATAGTATCTTGCTTTTTGGAAAGCCAAGATATCACTCCTCCACAAATGAAAGTAGCAAATGCACTTATGGATTTCCTATCCATCTTGTCTCCTGCAAAATCCGAATTCAAGTATGCCCTCAAGTGCAAGTTAGATCCTTGATAGAGAATGCCAAAAAATCTAGTAGAAGAGATATCTCTAAGTACTCTTTTGGCACTTTTCCAATGATGTATCAAAGGATCTTGCATGTGTTGACTTAAGTTGTTTACACAATAACTCAGATCTGGTCTAGTAGATTAAGGAGCCTATAAGCTTTCTAAAGAGTGTGATGTCCTCAAAGGATGCTTCATCACCATCATTAGAAACTTTAACAACATGCTACATAGGGGTGTCAATCCCTTTACAATCTTTCATGCCCAAGTATGAACTTAAGAAGTCCTAGATCTACCATCTTGAATTCACTAGACAATGCAACTTTAACTTTTCTTATGCCTTCATCATCATTTCCTGTCAATATGATATCATCAACATAAAGAACCAATATGATGATCTTTCCATCATTACACTTGATGTACAAACAAGGTCCATAAGAACTAATCACAAAGCCAAGAGAGTAGAGATAGTTATGCAACCTACAGTACCAAGCTCTAAGTGCTTGCTTAGGGCCATATAGGCTCTTCTTCAAGTGGCAAAGCTTGTCTTCCTCTCCATCCTTGATGAAGCCCTCGGATTGCAACATGTATATCCTCCTCCAAGTAGCCATTAAGAAATGCATTGGTCACATCCATTTGAAAGAGATCCCATTTGAACAAAGTAGCAATACAAATGATCAATCTAATAGCTATAAGCTTTGCTATAGGTGCAAATGTTTCTTCATTTTGGAGCTAGATCCACCATCCTTGACCTCGGCCTCCTTGCCTTGGTGATTCTTGAATGGTTGGGACTTCTTTTTGCCTTCGGATGTGAAATTTGCTTTTTCATCACCACCTTGTAGTGACATAGACCCCATCCAAGCTTTGAGGTGTAGAATCCTACTCTCCTCGGCCACAAGTACATTGTGTAACTTGTCAATGGTTGGAAGTTGGTCTTGAATGGCAAATGTTTGAACAAGATTGGTGAACTCATCACCAAGTCCATTCAATATGACCTGTACTAGTTCTTTATCTTGGATTTTGACTCCAATTGAGCCCAATTCTTTGTTTAAAGATTTGATTCTTAGGACATATTCTTGTCCACCTTCTCCATTTCCCTTCATGCTTTGGAGTCCTTGATTCCTTAGCATGAGTACTCTAGAGGTGTTGTTGGATTCATAAATGTTCTCTAATTAATCCCAAGACTCTTTGGAGGAGACACAAGAAGCTACCTCTTTCAAGAGGTCATTGCTTACATTCATCTTTAAGCAATGCAAGGCTAATCTAGCCTTCTTCTTGTATTTCAATTGTTCTTGAGCTCCTTGAGGTTCTTCCTCAACTCCAAGAACAATATCATAGAGGTCATGGATCACAAATAGTGATTCCAGCCTCACTTTCCATATGGAATAATTTGTGGATGTTAGTCTCTCACAAGATTCTAACAAGAATCTCTCACAAGATTCTAACAAGAAACCACCCATGGATGACATATTGAGTGATTTACCTATGAGATGCACAAAGATCTCTTGAAAATGAATGATCTAAGATAGATTTCTAGCTAACTAAGAAGCTCCTAATCTCGGCCCAAACAACCTAGCCCAAGCTTGGATGATGATGTAATAGATACACTCAAAATTCCTAGCAAAACACACTCTCAAATATTGATTCTAGCACTTTCTTGTTTGATATCACTTCACACTCTTAAGATATGAACAAATCAGCCCTAATGACCTGATCTAATGCTTCAAATGAAATTCTTCAATGATACAAACCTCTATTTGATCATTAGCATTTGATAGATTGAACCTAGATCTAGACAATGCACCAAAAAGCATGAATTTTGGACTAATATGCAAGATTTTGGACCAAAAACAAATATGAAACTTGTTTTGATAGCTGCTGTATGACCTCACACATGTGGTCAGTACACTTGCAGCCCACAAATCGATTTGGACCAAAACAAATGAAGCTACCACTCTCTTAGAGCTCGCAATTGCAGCCAACTTGATTGCATGTCGGCGTGCTATCTGGGTTGGCTACAGATTTTTTTTCTCATTTCATATAGCACGCCGGCGTGCTATCTTTAAAGGTTATAACTTTAATTGTTTTACTTAGTACGTCGGCTTACTATGTTGGGAGGTCTAAATAAATACTCCAAAATAATGTTTTTACTCAAAATTTGGTTATGTCAAAATAGCTTTTCTATTTTATAATTTACTCAGCTAGCACACCAGCATGCTAGCTGAATTAGCTCCAAAAAGAAATTTATTTTTTCAAGAAGTTTTTTAAACATTAGAGGAGTTTTGAGTTCCAAAAAGACCCTTTAAGAATTCGTGCAAGATGCCTTTTTTATTATTAAAATACTATAACACTAATACTTTTGACTTGCCACAACTTTTCAATCGTAGCTCAAAAGTATGTCATTAAACATATCATTGGAAAGCCCTTGTTGAGCGCTTTCTAATGCACCAAACTCCGCTAAATTTGGACTTAACACTAAAAAGTTATGCCATTTTTAGTATGGAATCAAAATGTGGACTCAAAAAGTTACGTTACATAGATTTCTAATTTGAGTGTTTTGATTGGTCCATGTGTAAGGAAAATTTGAGAAAAAATATAAAAAGAATCTTTACAAAGGGTCTTTTTGGGATTTAGAACTCCTCTAATGAAAATTGAATTTTTTTGCAGGCTAGCACGCCGGCATACTAACTTTTACAACTTCAAGGACAGTTCTTTTTAAAATAAAAGTGAACCTGTATTTATAGAGTAACAAAGTATTTTGTGATGGACCTATTTAGAATTTGATAGATAGTCAAATTTTTAAGTATGCATGAAACCATCATTCTTGTTCTTAAAAAATCATGTAGTGGCATAAAAAGAGTAGCACACCATGTGCTACTATTTTGTTGGAGCATGTCATGGAAGAAACTCGCAAACTTCGCAAAAAAATTTACTCGCAGAACATCAAAACCTAGGAATAGGAAGCATGAGAGAGAGACCCTAGCAATGAATCAACCAAATGATGGTGTAGTAGGGCGAGTTTCGCCTCCTTATATAAGCTCTAGAACCCCTTGTGTTGTGCATGTAGAAATGCAAGGTCCTAACTCCCCTATACATAGATTCCACTAGAATAGAGTCTCTGCATGGATCCTCTATTCATAGATTTCTATTGATACTCTACACATGCATATATGGTCCCAAACCTTGTACTAACTCCAATTAGTGTGTCTGGGCCTCCCAAGGTTATTAATTACTTGCGGGTCACGTCTAGTATGATGTGGCATAACTAATAAGCTTGATTCACTAGAGTACTGTGTATCCAAGTCTAGGACTATACTGAATCCTATGTTCTAGATATGAACATGACATTCTTCCACCCTTAATCTGGTTCTAGTTTCAGAATAGGAAAGAAAATTAGGAATCATTCTTTTAGCTTTCAATATTAACCTAGAAAATCATTATTCTTAATGTGACTTAATATCAAATAAGTACTTAGAGATAAACTATTTTTCAATCGTTAATCTCTGCTCTGGAGTACAAACTCAAGTATGGAAAGAACACTAAGCGATAAATTTTCTCATCTGTGTTTCACTATTTATAAGTTAGTAATATCACCTTCATGTAAAACATTTACATGAAACATTGAGTGAAATATTACCCAACTTAGGAGATTAAAGTTAAATAAATAATAATAATTACAGTCTGAAATTGTTCACAAACTTGGCAGACAATTCAAAAAGCTTACAAGTAAATATATCCTTAGAATTCAAAATTCTCAAATATAATAATTCATTCAACTAGAATCTCTAGGAGAATCATTAAGATATAAAATGATTAAAACTCAGCTCCAAGAATCCCCTAGCATCAAATGCACGAAAATAACAATCATTCATCTTAATAGATTTGTCTCTCCCCTATGATAACTAGAGATCTAATCAAAAGAACTGTACTCAAGCATCTGCAGACTATAATCTGTAGTAGAATAACATCCAGTAGAATAATTACATTCTTCACAAGTAAAGTAAGTTATCTTGTGAGAATGTATGTGAGATCCATAGGTTCTCAAATAACAAGCTGGAGTAAAGAGATTCAAAACACTGATCGGAATCCCTAACTCATTTAATAGATCAAGAATTAATAGTCACACTTGAGAATCATCACAATTCCTTATAATCCTTTGACAACAATTAAGTATCTATTCATGATCCATCAATCACAAATATTTAGATTCTTATGATTCGTCAATCATAATTCACTGGAATCCATAATCTTACTTAATCACTCAAGGATACTGAAGTATATGCTTAACATAACTCAAGAAAATAAGAATCATTCCAAAATCTTTTCCAACAGGAAAATCCCAGGGACTACCAAAATCCTAACTGCGAAATACGTTTCCCAAGCACAATTACTACCTCTGATGTCCACTCTTCTTCCCCCCTTAGGATTTTCAGTCCCCTAAAAATCTGTTTCAACTAAGGTACTAAGAAGATGTACAGACACTAGTAAATGTAAAAAGTGAATTATTGTAGGAAAAAGTATGAAACAATTTCATTTCTATCATATACCTGGGTTGAATTCCTGATTTACAAAAATCATCCACTAGTATGAAAACCAATAC
This sequence comes from Diphasiastrum complanatum, assembly GCA_029204225.1. Classification (NCBI taxonomy): domain Eukaryota; kingdom Viridiplantae; phylum Streptophyta; class Lycopodiopsida; order Lycopodiales; family Lycopodiaceae; genus Diphasiastrum; species Diphasiastrum complanatum. The sequence continues at coordinate 24,107,702 of CM055110.1, forward strand.
TAATATGATCTTTTGCATACAATTCACCATAGGATTTAACCATTAGTTATTTTACCTTTGACTAGTTCCTATAAATACAAATCTTCAAATAAAATTGGACTATTTTTCGTTTTTATTGACTAGTTTGGCATTATCGTATTAACAAAAACTATCAAAACGTCATCTTCATCCGGTAGTCCTGATCAACGTTGTGGTCCCAAGCCAATAATTTCGCTTATTTCACTGTCAGGCCAGCAAATGCAATGGCACTCACAGTTCGAAAGCTTGGGATATGAGGATACTCTTGAGATAATTGTTTTCGAGCTTGTAAACTGTGTATCCCCCCAAGAACAAAAAAATGATATGAATCTAATAAAGAAAAATCAAAATTTGTAACATCGTTGCATTCGTTGGGATCAACCAAATCAACAAAGGGAGTAACTATGACATGTGTATGATCTTTGAATTTTATTTTTAAATTATGTACATGTGTTTCATTAGGCTCTCTAACTTCCATGGGCCTGTCTCCTATTATTGGATCTGCAGGTGGCCTATCACACTGATTTATGTCTAAAATTGAAGTTGTTTCTTTTATTTTTTTTGTTTTATGGATATCCTCTCTTAATTTGGCAAGTTCAGAGCTGTCTTGTAATGGACATCTAGATGGATGCACCAAGTAGCGACAAAGATGGTTCGGTGGCGGATTTTTTGCTTTCAGCAGAAGGGATGGACTTATGGCGATGTGTAGTCATGGTCTTTGCGCGTGACTTAGGTCTAGTGGGCGAAGTCTTAGAAATATTATAAATTTTTTTTTTTTGGGATGAGGGACGGCTAATGTTTCAACCTCAACATTTTCAGAGGCCGGCTTTGTGACCTGAGCAGTGGTAGAAGCGGGCTTGCGAGGTCCAATAGATACACCTTTTGAACTCCGTAATGAATAGACCGAATTTTTTCCCTCAGCAATAGCAGCTAAAACCATTTTTAAGCATTGCTTCATGCTCTGGACAGAAACAAAAATCAAGTTTAAAATATAATGACTAAAAGCTTAAATCTAAAAGTTTAAATAATTTTATATCTAATAACAACTATGCTAAGCATGAAACAAACATGATTAAAAATATATTTTATAATTACTCACCAAAGTAACTAGAGCGTTATCACAATAGGCTTTGATGGCCTCGTCCTGACAAAGTCGGATCTTTATCATAGTCTCGTTCAAATATATTCACAAAACCTTCTTCTTGATCCTCATCTAGTTGATCAGCAAGCAATCTTCCTTGAACTTTGAATTGCGAGTATCCTCTGCCAGGCTTCTCAGCTAAATGAATAAAAAGCTCTGAAAGCTTTGTATTGTTGACCCCTTTGGTGAAATAGTACATGATTTTTTTCTTATCTTTTAACGGAATATCTTGAGGTTTCCCCGAAATTTTAAAAGAAATCCTTGACATTTCGAAAATTATCAAAGACAATTGAAAATCTGCAAAAAAAAAGGACTTTTTAGGAAAATTTAAAACGCTATCTTAATGAAAATGCTAAAAACTTTAATAAAACAGGCCATTTTTGTGAGAAAAAAAAATTAAAAAACAAAACTACAAATTCAACATATTTTCTTACTAAAACATTTCAAAAAGATCACTGTTCTGAGACAAAGCGTTATAAACAAGAAAATACGAGTAGCGACCTATGCTAAGCATAGGTTGTGGTCGAGTCCTTACTAACAACTTATGCTTAGCATAGAACGGAGGCGGGATTTTTCAATTCTAACCTCCTTTCGACCTATGCTGAGCATAGCTTTCATCTCTGGTCATGTTCCAACCTATGCTCACATAGGTTAGCAAGCAAATTGCAAAGACATCCTATGCTCAGCATAGGTCGTTACTCGTGCGCTCTTGTCCAACCAATGCTGAGCATAGGATGTTTTCGCTATTTGCTTGCTAACCTATGCTAAGCATAGGTTGGAAGAGGACCAGAGATGCAACCTATGCTCAGCATAGGTTGGAAGAGGACCAGAGATGCAACCTATGCTCAGCATAGGTCGAACCGTGGTAAGAATAAAGAAATAACGCCGGAATCCTATGCTGAGCATAGGATATTACTAAGGACCCGAGCACAACCTATGCTCAGCATAGGTTAAAGGAGAGGACTGGTGCAGGCACCTATGCTGAGCACAGGTTACCCATGTTGCAAGAAGATGAATACAAATTAAAATATGAATATTTTCTAATGCAATAATTTATTACCCATGCCTAGCATAGAGCAAAGATAAAAAATGACAATAATCTTACCGTCAAGAAATTTGGAAGCGAGAACGTATGCGAAATCTTATAGAAAGCCGTGACTTGGTTGTAGCGATTGCTCTGGCAGCATGTGGGCTTCTAAATTTGCAAATGAGGTGAGTTATGCTTGGACTATGGTCCTTAAATATATTTTTTTTCGAGACCCCCGTCTCACGCCAGTCCTCCGGCTTACTTCGGGACCAAGATGTCGCGATTCACCTCACCCCATGCCGACCTCGAGTATTAGCCCGGACAGTCCAAAGCTAACCCTAAACCTAAACCTAACCCTTATCCTAAGAATGCTGCCAAACAGTATTTAAGACATGGTAGCCGCCAAAAAATTTTATTAACCAGTTAACTTTTAGGCTTGTTGCTCATTTGCATTTACTTGATTTTTCTGTGTACGTCTATTGAGATTCGCATAGGTTTTTATTTGTTCTATGACCAGCATAGGTTGCAGTTATGTTTTGGTGTGGTGTTAACTATTTGAACGGTTCTATGCTTAGCATAAGTACGTAGTTAGAAAAAAAAATTGAGGTTACGATATCAAGTAGTTCTACCTCTTCTATTCCAATAGTTGTAACTCAATATGTTGTAACAAGTGTAACATCTTCATTTGACATTCCCAATGAAAGCTTTTTTTATAAAGCCACTTCTGAATCTGAACATATTTTGGTAAACGATGTGGCATTGAGTGATGAGTCAAAAGCTTCAATTCACTCAATTACTGATTCTAGTAAATCAACAGATCCACGTAAGTCTGTTGATCCGCGACGTTCAAGCTTTTCTCATGTTCGTAGGAGACCTTCTCAAAGTGATGTTCGTCATGTTAAAGCTAAAAGGGCTATATTCGTTGAAAATTTAGAGTCTTCTGAGGGTCCAGAACATCCTGGGGTTGGAGCCAGGCATGAAATTCCAACACCTTTTCAACCAGTTCAAACACCTACTAGTGTCACAGGTTTAATTTATATCAGACTCCAAACAAAAAGAAAAATACAAGAGAGACTTGAGATCCTCACCTGATTTAACGAATCGTCAAAAACAGTTGATTACAAAATCCGAGATTCGAGAGGTACGGAATATTATTTGTTGCTCATCCTGTTGTTTGCAAAAGCTGAGTATCAGAGAAATTGAAGAATTAAGATCAAACTTCTTTTTACGAAGTAAGGATGAGAGAACTTACTATTTGTGTGCAACAGTGAGGCCGGACAAAAATTCATTTTCGTATTTTTTAAATGATTTGGAGGTTTGTCGCAAAGCTTACAAAGCAGTTCACGCAATCGGAAACTCACGGCTTCAACAAATGCATGCACGACTTTAGAAAGATCCAACATTACGGGGATCCTTACAGGGTCGAACTGTTTCTCCAGATGCTTTAAATGCAACTGCTTGGCTAAAGCATTTCATAGATGGAATTGCCTAATTCCTTATATTTTCACTTGCAAGATAATTTTACAAAATTAGAAATATTTTTTATGTACAAAGAGTATGCAAAAACAAAAAATGTTCCCTATTTGAGTTACTCATATTTTCTTAGAATTTGGAAAAGAGATTTTGGACTAGTAAAGATTCCCAAAAAAATCACGAATGACAGTATGCTCCACTTGCGAGTTGTTAAAGTCTGCAAAACAACTTGCAAAGACCAATGACGAGAAATGTAAATATTAATCAAATTTGTCATTCATTTTAATACTTTCTGTTTTGAAAAAATTTATGTTGCAATCTTTTTGAACAGCATTATGTTGCAGTCTTTTTAAACACCACTATGTTGCAGTCTTTTTGAACACCATTATGGTATGATCTTTATTTTATATATCATTGTATTTTCAGTGGATGCTACAAAAGCTCTTCAACTGCACAAAGATCAACAAATAGTTGAAAGACAAAAGTTGGCCAAGCATTGAAAGAAATGTTTGGAATGTCCACAAAAATATCTAGGACTTGTTATTGATGGCATGGATCAGAAGAAAACAATGTTGTCTCATTTTGTCAGAGTGCCCAAAAATTTGAACGAGGCAGATTTTATTCAGATTTATCTCGTTGGAGCACTTGTGTTTAATGGCACTTTGGAGTCCAAAGTCTTTTTTGATTATCCCAATGTTCAAAATGATCCAAATTTGACAATCACCATTGTACATAAGATAATTGTACCATTGTACATAAGATAATTTGCGAATTTGGTGAAAATCTTCCAGAAATACTTTATTGGCAGCTTGACAACACTGCTAGGGAAAATAAAAATCAAACTAATTTGGCATACTTGTCTATGCTAGTGGAGAAAAAAAATTTCAAAAAAGTAAAAATAGGATTTTTGTTGGTAGGACATATCCACGATCAAATTGATCAAATGTTTAGCTGCTTTTCTAAGAGGTTGAGACGCAAGAAAGCATTTTCATTACCAGTGCTTCAAAGCATTGTTGAGGAATCGTATGTGCCAAAGCCAAACGTGTCATTAATCAAACACACATATGATTTTCGTGATTATGTTAAGGCGTCCAACGAAACAGAACGATGCGTAGCTAATATTAATGATATTAGCTTTCAGCACCAGTTTAAAATCAAATGTAACGAATCAGACATTATATTATCATGGGGCAAACTATTTTCAAATTTAGTTTCTTGGCTACCTCTTGAAGAAGTTCGATTTTTGCTTCACATTCCATCGACTCAAATCAAGCTTGATGTGTTGTCTCCCTTGAAGTCCTTGCTAGAAGAACAAAAGGCGCAAAGAGAACATCGTGAGATTGATCCATTTGTCTCATTAAATTTTTTGGAATCAAGTATTCAAGCAGCTTATCATTTTTTTGATGAGTTTGATCAGCATTGGTGGATGGACTTAAAAAATCAGTTTGCTCAATCTCGAACATACATCAACAACTGATGAATTTTATTGGCCACATAAATTAGGAACATCAACTATGACTGTCGAACCTTCAGATCTTCCTTGAGGTAATGATTTCCTGCAGCTTGTGCAAGGTGAGGAACGTGAAATTTATGTGGGCTCAAGGAAGAACAGACAAAGTGTAAAAGCTGCAAAAATGAAATGGCGCGGTGATTTGAATGAAATCCAAATTGGAAGCCTTGTTGCACTTCTAGCTTCAGATTACAATGAAGGACATCCATTTTGGATTGCCAAAGTACTTGGTTTTATTCAAAATAGCAATCAAACAAAAGTACTACGTGTCCATTGGTTGCGCACCACTTCAACGAATGCTTTTTTTGGGAAGGTACGAAATCGAAATGTTGCAACTAGATCCAAAGGGCAAGAGAAAGAGATTGCCAAAAAATCAACCAAGAGTCGACGATTTGAATCTACAGGATGTAGATGTTCTGGCATTTAATTTTGAATTAACAATGACCAATCATCTACGAAAGTCAACAATATCTATATTGAAAGAACGACTTGGATTACTTGAAAAACCATCATCCTCTACTCGTCATCAACAGAGAAAAGCTGATTTACAAGGATTTTTTGTCAACATTAGATGTGGATTCTAAGGAAGACATGCTAGTTGACTCTGATGAAGAAGATGGGTCTTCCACTTCATCAGCTGAAAATGAGAGTGTTGAGAATATGTCAAGTTTTGAATTGAGAGGCATTAGTTAAAATTCCTTAGAAAATGTACTTTAAAAATAAGAATGTGCAGATATAATTTAAGTTATTTTGTATTTCAATAGGATTTTGAGTTTCAAAAATCATTTGTTCTCTTGAATTATTATTTCATTTGTAATTATGATGGTTTTATGAAGTTTGCAACAAAAAACTTGTAGTTCTTTATTTAAAATATGTATTTTTTGGGTTTTTTTAAAAACAAAATTTAGAGATTTATTAAAAAAATCCATGATTTTGTTTATTCAAATGTTTTTAGACTAATATAACTTTGAAAAGTCAAACTCTAAGTCTAATATGAAAATTAGCCTCAATTGCCAAATATACAAATATGACCAAAATAGCAAAACTAGTTGAAATTTCTCATAGTTATAGTATGTTTTGGATGTCCACTAGAGATCGTAGTGGTAGGGGAATACTTTTATTGAATGCAGTAATCGAAAATCTATCATCCACCTTCCTAGTGGTACATAGAAAAAGTAGAGGCCACTAGATCTGATTGGGAACTAAAATGACATGCTGTACTTTGGGCGTATTGCACAACTCCTAAGAAATCTACTGGATCTAAACATTTCCAATTGACTTATGGCCAATAAGCAGTTATGTCAGTTGAATTTTATGTTCCATCCTTACGTCTGGCCTATAATCAACAATTAGATTCCAAACAAATCTTAGCCAATCGCCTATTCCATGTTGAAAGGCTTTGTGAAACCCGTACCATCAGTGTCCATGCACAACAGGTACACAAGTGTTGACAAAAAGACTGGCATGATCATTTAATTAAGCTCAAGGAGTTTAAAGAGGGGTTAAGGTTCTCTTGTACCAAGCTAAGACACATAAGGGAAAATTGAAATTCATAGGGTAGGGCCCATATATTATTGATTAGATCTTTTCTTCAGACTATGCATGCCTTAAAACACTCGAAGGCATCCTCTTAGATTCTGTAGTAAATGGGAGAAGACTTAGGCAGTATCACGAGCCCTGCTTTCATCTGAAAATGTACTAGATGACATTCATCGTTCTATGTGTCTGCATGCATGCATGTACTGATCCTTTTGTGGTTCATTCTAGTGTCGTGTCCTTATTATTTTCATTTTATTTCTTTTTCTAGATTAAGTGTGATTGCTTGCAAGTTTAGTGATAAGTAGAAAAGAGAGAATCAGTCTCAAGATCTATCACCAGATCAACTCTCAATTCACTATGAAAGTGCTAAAAAACCACATCAATCGAGTCAAATAAACTCTTACAAAGCTCGCCAGCCCTCTATCAGCCTTCTAGAACACATCTATCACTAGGGCAAATTTTGTTACAACTGAGGTCAGGTCAAAATTTTGGTTATAGTAAAAATTCATCAATCTTGACAAAGTAGATCCAAAAATAGTGATTTTTGTCACAAAGAAAACTCGCGGGTACTACAATGGACATTTTTAAGTCAATCAAATCACATCTGACCCCTATGCGAATTTATTTGGAGAACTTCAAAAGATTAAGTGTTGGAGGGTTTACGGATCCCAAGGAAACCCTAACTCGAGTTAATAAGTGAGAAGGATTTGGCACATGCGCGTGTAAGTCCAACTCAATGATCACATAGTTATTTGATTAGTTAGAAAGTTAATAAAAGGAATTTAGGCCTTTTTGCGGGACTTTTAATGTCGCGGGGCCTGAATGTCAAGTTAGTGAATAAAGTTGGGTTTCCCTCCAATTTTGATGGTTCTCACACTTTTTTAAATTTGAATAAAAAGATAGGCAAGACTGGACCAATAGGATTCAGAGGCCAGGGTCCTCCTCTCTACTATAAAACGGGACCAACTCGAGTTGCTCCTCCTGTTCATTTTCTCATTTCAATAAAGCAGATTGATTCTCTTTAGAAGTGGATTGATGAATTTCCTTGCTCTTCCTCTCTTTTCCTCCATTTCTCATGCTTTCTTTGGATTTTGCTAATTGTTGGATTTGATCATTATTGGGATTGCTATTTCTTATGCTTTTTGTGAGAGAGAAGAGTAAGTTTCTATCATTGTTGTGGATTTAGGGTTAATGGAGGTAGGGTTAATGGATGTAGTGTTAATGCTTAGTGTTAATGGATGTTAGTGTTAGATCCTCCATTCATGTTGAAATCTGAACTATACTATCGCTCTCATGGGAACGAACCTCCGCGTGACAACTAACTCCGTCTCTTTGATGCTAGATTGACTAGATCTTGGATTCAGGTTAGGCAATGAAAGAAACCCACTACAATTTTGGTGCCGTTGCCGGGGAGCTACGCCAATTTTTCAGTTTGCAGCATGTTTGGTTGATGGTTACCTTGCATTAGACATCTTGTCATGGCATAAATAATGCTAAATATGCATTGTAGGATTAGTTTGGGATTGATTTTGCTAGATTTGAGTGGTTTTGTTTGTTTGAAATCTAATATGATTATTAAACCGGAAAAGCTATTCAGATCGCCAATCTTAAAATCCATTTGGATCTGAGATATTAGAGAAAATAACAAAAATCGGTCAAATCTGTCAAATTTGGTCAAAAAGAGGCAAAAAACATCATTAAAGCTCATAACTTTTTACCCTCTTTCAGGAAACCTTCGCCAAGTTTCAAACACCTTCGGTTTTGTTTACAAAACCTTGAGTTTGAAGGGCGAAGATTAATTCCCAACAGATTTGCAGAAACATCAGAAAAACCATCAAAAATTATCAAAACCCTAAAAAATACAGAAAAAGAACCTTCGCCCGATTCATTGTGCTTAGATGTGATTCAGATCTATATGCTGTCAGTTCGGCGAAGAATAATACCAAAAATAGAAAGGTTTTCAGAGGAACAGTTGTCATATTATCATATTTCTGCCAAAAAAGCCATTTTTTTTGCAAAATTACCAGTATTACTCTTGATCATTTGCCAGAACCTTCGCCGAGTCTCCAGAACATTCTATCTATAGTAAACTACTATTTTTGAGCTCGACGAAGATTCTTCTTGGTTAGATCACAAAAAATCTTGATTTTTACCCTCGTTAGATCACAAAAACTGTATTTTCTTGTGTTAGAAATCTTTGTCCGGTTGTCCATAGTTTATTCTGTGTCAGATCTTCCATCTGAGAAGTCGGTGAAGGTTATTTTCCAAGAAATTGTCAAAAAAGTGTTCTCAGAGTTTTTATCCCAAAATAACATTGTTGAACCTTCGCCGAGACAACCTTCGCCTAGAGAACCTTCACCAGCCTTATTTTTAGTTTCTGATTTTCCAGATCAAGTCTTTCTCAAAATTCGGATCAAATCTGATATATTCTGAATTGGACTCTGAGAGATTTATTATTTTTGAGAAGTATCGATTGATCAAATTTTGGATAGGTTTTCATCATATAGAATCTGATTCTTGAAAAGTGAAATAGAACTAGCAGATCTAATCTGAGATAGTTTTTTGGAAAAATCTATATCCAATCTCATTATCGATTTGATCTAAATTTGTAAAGATGACTGCACCTGGAGCTGCTCCTGGAGGTGCTCCACAGGAGGTCAATCCAATTATTGTTAGAAGAGCACCCCGATTGGATCTACCCAAATATAATGGATTAACAGATCCAGTTAGATTTCTTCAGATATATGCTGAATCCTATGAGGTCTATGGTGAGATTTACCCTCAAGATAAACTTAAGCTGTTTCCTATGGCCTTAACAAACGCAGCACAAGATTGGTACTATAACCAGGATGAAACTAAGCATACATATTGGGAGGTTGTTAAACGAGCCCTTATCACATGGTTCAAACCGCGAAAGTTTATGGAAGACTCTTTCCTACTTTTAAGTAAAATTAAAATGGGAAAGCGGGAAATGGTTCGAGATTACATCGAAAGGGTGAAACATCTTAGATCTGAATGTGAGCCTGAGTTGATTAATGAAAATGCCATGATTATGTGATTTTTGTTAGGTCTACCTAAATGGATTAGAAGTGAGCTGAAACGCCATAATGAGTACGCACTTTTGCAAAATGCGATGGACGATGCAATTCGGGAGGAGGATGAAGATTCAAATGATGAGCCGAATGTCAGTATGTTGCCTTATACAGCAGGGCAGACTACTACGACATCCACCACTATTGTATCAATGAATGCCAATGCTACTGCAGAAATGATGCTCAATGAGTTCGAGAAACTTGGGAAGACCCAGCAGAAACAGATGGAAAAGTTGCAGTTGCAATTTGATGAGAAGATCAAAGCATTGGAAAATTTCCACGGAGAAGCGAACAAGGAACTTGAGAAGTTTGCAAAGACTTTTTCTACCAGGAAAAATGTCTGGTGTTCTATTTGTACAGGAAATCACACAGTGAACGAGTGTTCTCAATTGAAAAAACGAATGGAAATCAATGTTTGCCATCTGTGTAATTCACTTGACCATGAGACTGCCTTTTGCAACTTCAACCCTCGGATAATTCAGCAACCATATGCCCAGATGGGATATCGAGATCCACAGTATGGAGGCAATCCAGCAGTAAGACTGCGACAATCTACTCTTGGATACTCGGAACGTCTAGCTTTGCCTGCCCCACCAAAACACTCCGCTCCTCCTGCCAATTTGATGGAACCAGAACCTTACGGAAGTGCTGAGCAATGGAGCTATGGTAATGATCAAGAAGGTGGATCTTCAGAACAGTATGCCATTTATGTTTTCGCTCAACAACAAGCCTCAAGAAATTGGGCCAGAGCACCACTTGGATGCTTTGCATGTGGAGAAAATCACAAAGTTGCAGAATGCCCAAATCAAGGAAAATTTGTACCATTTTGTCGTGACTGTGGATATGGGCATTGCTATAAAGACTGTCCAACAAGACCGAAGCCACCACCAGCTACAGCACCTATAAATTTGATAACAATCAAGCAAGGATTGGTAGTTCAGAATAAACCAAGTGCACCCTTGTTGGTGGTCACCAGAGCACAAAAGCAAAAAGAACCAATAGTGGATTTAGTACCTACTGATTCTATACCATTGAGCGATACACCAATAGCACCGAGAGTATATCCAAATCTTAATGCAGAAAAATGAAGATATCAGGATATGAGACAGTGGATTAAACATCTATAAGAAGAAGAGGAACTTGAAGCTGCTAAAGTAACAGCTGAAGTTTGGTCTTCACCATTGCAGCCTCCAAGAAATTTACGTACGGATATGAATGATCAATTACATTATCACAAAGAACCCTTCAAGATGACTGAACCGAAAGCACCACATATAGAATTACTCATGAATATTTTGTCCAGCAAGATCAATATTTCATTGGGAGAGTTCCTAAAGTTGGTGCCAAAAACAAAATAAATCTTAGCGCAAAAGTTAGCTCAAGAAGAATCAGAAGACCATCAAGAGCCGCTTTTTTGTGCTGGATTTGAAGAATCTAACGATGTACTCCATGTTGGAGCCGCTTGGAAAAGTGAACAAAAGAATATCACTCTGTCGATACAACATAGACAATTTTCTAAAGAAGCAGCTATGATAGATGGCGGTTCAAGAGTTAACCTGATTTCTACAAAGCTATGTACAAAATGGGGCCTTACAAAGATTAAGCCTGCTACTTTTGCTATTAAGCTAGCTGATCAAATGACAGTTCGTCCATGAGGAATGGTAGAAGATATACCTATCAGGATTGCAGGAGTACAATTCGTCATTACTTTCGTCGTGATGGACTTACCAGAGGCACCAAATGTCTACCGAGTTCTCTTAGGACGTCCATGGTTACGAGTTGCGCAAGTAATTCATAACTGGGGTACCGGCAAAATCACTTTTGAAAATCGTGAACGTGCAGTTAAAGTTGATCCTACGACTTGGACTATCAAGCCAGTGGTTCAAAAAGCGGATGACGATTCATCAACAACAGATCACACTTGTGATCGACCAGAGAAAAAATTGGGAGTTCACTACGATTCTCAAATGGATACTCTCAATTGGAACGAAGCTCTTGCAACAATTGATTGTACAGCAGGATATATGTGTTAACAAGATATTCAATCAAAGATGAGCGAGATTTCCTTATTAGATCGAACTTTGGATACGCCAATCACGTTTCCACTAAATGTGCTGAATGTAGCCTGGATATCAACGGAACCTATACCAGATCCAATTGAGGATGATCTCATACCAATGAGCCATGCCTAACTTATGATGGCAATGCAGAACTTATGAATGAACAGATTCCACATCATATGGATCAGACCAGATTTGGAGTGCGTAATGTTCCTGATGAACCAACAATCAAATTGCCCAAAGCAGTTATATTGAAGGGAGACAGGATCACAGGTTCGATGACGAAGAAACAAGCAAAGCCACATTATAATACGGTCTTGAAATGGGAAAATCCCCCTCAAAAGGAAGTGCCACCTCTATTGGATAAAGGCAAAGGAAAAGTCAAGAATGATTCTTCAAGTCACATTTCCAGCAAGACATCATAGTCTAGGAAGTCTTCACCTGTGAAGAAAGATTTATCATCCCGAAAGTCACCACCTCCACGACCGTCGATTCTTGTGTATGCTCATTGACTTGTCAGTATGTCTACTAGTTGTCTATCTGGTGAGGGTACAATCTTATAGTGGCAATAAGATTTCCTCATGTTGAGTCGCTCATTTATATCAGCTTTACATATTTGTGCTTGTAAGTGTTTAATAGGATGTCAGCCTAGCTAGATAGAGGATGTAAGTCTCATGGTGGTAGTGGGATTTCCTTAGTTTGAGCCATGTCACTCATGTGGTCCACTTGTGTTCAAGTGGGATGCGGACAAGTCAGTTGGGGTCGAGAGTGTGGTAGACTCTCTGTATGAGCATTGTGTTTGCATGATACTTTGTGTGCCAAACCTGGTGGTTTGATGGTGTGTTTGAGTGTGAGTCAAGTACAGGATAGCAGGACATGCATAACATCTTTTGGATACTCTAGATGCTGCTAGAATGCATTTTTTGCAAGCAAAATTGGTTTTGGGCCTATCTTGGCTAGAAGGCATCTTTTTTGGCCATCATCGGGCCAAAATGACCCTTGAAACTGGTTGCTCAGATCCAGCAAACAAAGCGATATCATTGAGCAACAGTGAGAAATGTGTTTCGGAGAATTTTCATTACAATTCCATCGAGCGTAGTGTGAGTGACCTAGGAATGGGCTACATTCATCGTTTGGATGCCGTAGGGCCAAATTTGGGGCAATTTTTGGCTGGTGAAAGTTGTTACATGGCAGTACAGTGAGGCATAATTGCTTAAAAATCATTTACTTATAATAGAGTAACAAGGTGTTTGGAAGCGGTAAATGTAGTATGGGCACAAACGATAACAAAATTGTGTGGAGAAAGGTAGTATTGGAGATGGGAGTGCAGTTTGGCATCATGACTACTCATCATTGGCGAAAATTTTGAGAGGGCAAACAATCATAGGTGAGAGATAGGCATGGTATGCTAGTTACGAGTGAAAAATTCTCATGATCAGGTTCAACTCTTGGTTCGAACTGTGGGTGACATTTGGGGGAACGCTCTCATAGGCATGATCGACAGTGGCAGTGTCGCGTCGGGTGATAGCTGCATTGACACACACATCTACAACTTAGAAATTTTTCGTTCGAAGAGAAATGTGGGCTAGCTTGGAGGTACACATTTTGGTGGTCATGGGTGATAGAAGTGTGAAGTGGTGTCAGGTGGAAGCCATTGGGCAAGATAACGGACTTGCATTGGATGAACTGTGTGTGGAACACGCGGGAGATGAAGAATGGGTCAATGATCACACTTTCGAGACTCTTGGTGAGTGGTAAGTGTGATGTTTTGTGGATTTTGTAGTTGGTAAGTCATTATAGATCAAGTCATTGTAGTTGTGGTTTGTCATCAGGGAGATACACTTCAACTGCCAGTTTGGACAAGTCAAGTAAGTTTTTCGTATCGGGATTGCATCAGGGATGTAGATTCCAATGATAGCAGAGTGCATATCGTTTGGTTTGGGCCATGGAATATCTCACATGTTCACTTGGAGGGATAGTGGCATGCACAATATGTGAGGGACTTGATGGTGGCTCTGGAGTTTGCATCTCAATGTAATCTTAGGGAATGGTTTGGAATCATTCACAAGAGCAGCTTTGGAGCTAGCATGGGAGAATACAAGTGGGGCATTATAGGGTAGATGCTCAGATCTTTGTGATTAGGGATGACATTGGAATACTTGACAAGGATAGGACTGCAAGATGACATGATAATCATCAGGGGAAACTATTTTATATTGGACTTGAGTCATTGAATGGGACAGGACTTACATGGGTGAGTCATGATGGAATCATGACACTGATTTTCACTTACATATTGTGCCATTCGAACACATACACTATCAATCCTCTTCGGTGATTGTACTCAGATCTAGCAATTCATTTGAGTACATAATTATTTCAGCGGTCCTCAACGCATGAGCTGTAATTCTATTCGACATTTTCTATCTCTTCTTATATGCGATCTTTCTTGCAGATAGTTAGTAGCAGGCCAAATATGGGGGAGTTGTTATGTTTTCTCTATTACTTTGGAGATTTATAATCTCCCCAAGCCAGGGAGCACATCTAGGTCTGCATCTTCTCCTTGTCCCATGCCTAACAGAGTCAGGAGATGGACGCGTTGGCTGAACGAAAGAAGACAACCTTGATTTCTGCGTGGTCTGGGCCATTGGTACCGCAACAACATGAGAGAAGATGTGATCTAGTTGGTAGTATGGTGCAAATCGCATGATGGCGATGTCGGAAGCTGATATTCGAACCGTCACGATCCGGACTCCAAAGTATGAAATTCTTAGGTGGGTCTCAATTCATTATGATACCGAATTTTAGAATGTGAAAATAGAAGAGTTATAATCAGAGAGAGTGAGAGAGAGTGAGAGCGACGCCCAGATCGAAACAGAAGCTAAAAGAAAAGTGAAAAAATCGTGGGCCTCCAATTATATACTGCTAGGAATCACAAATGTGGACAACGGCCATGTTCATACGTGATGTTAGCCTATCTCGTCACATCCATGTGTGCAAATACATGTGCGATTGTACGATCTAAACACACCTTTCTTGATTTGGCCTTTTTTTAGTGTGTGTCATTATCCTCGTGCAGTGTGTCAGAAACTAATTTGTGCACAACTCATCATTTTATCGGTTCGTACAGTCAACGTTGACCCACATGTACAAATCGTACAATGTGGGTTGACCCACACATTTTATTGGTTCGTACAGTCAACGTTGACCCACACGTTTGAAAGCGTGTTGTCATCAATGGTCAAGATCATTGTTGCCCATTTGAAGAAACGTGTACGGCCACGATTTTCCATTCAATCTCTCTCGCTCAACTCACATTATCGCTATTTTTCATTCTAGAACCCTAAAAAAAGTGTAACCCTAAAAAAATCCTCTCTCCCTCACCCTCTCTTTCTCCACGCATATATATATCCTTCTCTCTCTATGAACAAAAAACTACCCATCACCCTTCAGCTGCGCCCTTCAATTGCCTATCACTGAAGACTTAGGGCACACGTGGCCCAATGAAAATGCAAGAAACATGTTTTCTCCATCACTGCTGGCATTCTTGCTCTCGAGTAGACATTTGGTTTTTGATCCTTGAAACTATCAATGCCACCATTCCTCTCTAATTATTGTTGTTTCTCTCTTTGATATTGATACGAGTGGATTACCTCACTCTTCAATGTTGCAAGCCCATCCTCTCGCACCGTTTCGACACTGAAGTTTCCTGATATCGCCATCATGTAGAGAGTACCAAATTTTTCTTTTCCATACAACCTTCTCACACCATTCTGATACTCAATTTTCTTTGATGTCATGGCCACATCTTCCTCCGACAAGTTCAGTACGGGCCTACATTGATTCGTTTTGGACGTAGGTGTAGGTAATAGGTTACAACACTACGGTGCTTGTTCTATATCTCATTTGACATAGAGAAATTTGTTATAGAGCATAGATCATTTTTCACTGCTCTATACAAAGGTTATTATGACTGCCTAAATGACACCATGATGCTAATGAATGGACTACAATTTATCCATTTCCATGATCTAGTGTCTGCCAAGCCACAAGCTAAGCATAATCACAATCGTCGCTTCACCAAATTGGTGAGTAACTTTAAACGCATAATCCATTACGAGCAACAAAATTGACAAGATCACTTTGTGTAGGAGGGCATGGGTGTGAAGTTTTTAGCAAGTGTGAACTTCACCACACACCCTACAGGATCTTACTGAGGTGTTGTGATTGCACAAGATTGATCAAAGAACAGTATACTTGAAAAAACTATGACAAGAGCACAATAGCATAATCTGATGAAAAAATCTAACTTCTCACTATGAGAATTGAATGTCAGGAATAATTCTAAGTATTCAATATGGGAAAAACAGCTTGCTCTCAGGTAGAGAGAGAAAATCGATCATGAAAAACTTGGGTAGAGAGAGAATGAGTCCAAAACACCAAAATCTCAATATTCACAATATGGCAAAACATGCCAAGCTTTTCCTACATGAGAGAGACTCGAATTCCTACAGTGGAGTTGCATGGAAAGTCCACTTACTGAACTAATTCACATACCAGAGATCCACATGTGTAACTACATGCATGTATGTTGCATATACTACATGTCAACTCATAAAACTGCCTAGACATGTGTAGATCACAAAAACCACTTTGCATATTGCATGCACTGATTGCATGTGGCTTGCATGCATACAATATGACATTGCATGCTATCTAAATTTTTACATGTCATCAAAAGTGAATCTATCTAGCTCAAATCCGAGCTATACTAGAAGGTTATGTGCTCAATTCACATACCTTTTATGTACAACATGAAATTTAGTGGAAATCACCATGGACATGGCCCCAAACTCAAGATAGGAAGATAATATTTTAATAATCTTCACACTCCTTAAAATTTATGTTCCTATCAACATAGACTTCGAGATTAGGCCAAGGTTAGGCCTCATCTCTATAAAGACATTCTTGAGTAGAGGCTTGGTGAGAAGATCTACAACACAATCTGAAGATACAACATGTTCTAATGAGATCTCTCTCCCAATGACTTTTTCTCTTACAAAATGATGAGCCATTTCAATATGCTTGCTCCTTGCATGAAAGACTAGATTATTTGCAAGAGCCTGAGCATAAATGTTATCATTCTTGATAATTGGAAGATCTTCATCTGCATAACACTTTAGCTCCAAAAGTAGCCTTTTAGTCCATGAAACCTCCTTTGTCATGGTTGTAAGAGATTTGTATTCAGCTTCACAAGATGATAAGAAATAGTTGTCTGCTTCTTTGATAGCAAAGAAACCAAGTTCCCTCCAAGAAATATAGTGTAAGCACTTGTGGATTTCCTATCCAACCTGTCTCCTGCAAAATCTGAATCTGAAAAAGCAATCAAAGTCAGATTTTCTCCTTTGTAGAATAATCCA
The DNA here is from genome assembly GCA_029204225.1 of Diphasiastrum complanatum. Taxonomy (NCBI): domain Eukaryota; kingdom Viridiplantae; phylum Streptophyta; class Lycopodiopsida; order Lycopodiales; family Lycopodiaceae; genus Diphasiastrum; species Diphasiastrum complanatum. The sequence continues at coordinate 24,124,982 of CM055110.1, forward strand.
TAATCCAAGGTAGAAGATATATACCTCAAGAATCTTTTAGCCAACTTTCAATGATATAACTTTGGATCTCGCATGTGTTGACTTAGCTTATGAGCACAAAAGCTTAGATCAGGCCTAGTCACTGTTAACCAAATAAGTGAGCCAATAAGACTCCTATAAAGAGTGATGTCCACAAAGGATTTTTCATCATCTTTCATAGAACTTTTACAGTGTGCTCCATAGGTGTATCTATGCCTTTACAGTTTTCCATATGAAATTTTCTGAGCATGGAAAGTGCATATCTACTTTGGCTTATAAATGCATGACCCTCTCCTATTGCAAGATTTGGAAGCCTATTACAAAGATAGTTTGCACGTGCAACTGCCTCTCCCCAAAAAAAATTTAGGCAGAGAAGCCAGCCTAATGGCTTTTGCACATTCACACAAAGTTCTATTTTCTCTCTTAGCAACTCCATTTTGCTAAGGAGTATATAAACAAGAAAACTCTCTTTGAATACCCTCTCTCTCACAAAAGTCTTTAAACTTATTGGAAGTGTATTCTCCTCCACTATCACTTCTCAAAGCTTTCAACTTGAAAGGAAATTGCTTTTCTACATAAGCTTTGAAAGTAAGAAAAACATCATAGACCATGGCTTTAGAAGACATCATATAGATCCAAGAGTATCTTGTATAATCATCTACAAAAGAGACAAAGCAATTTGCTCCTCCTTTGCTCTTAGTTGATGAGAAATGAACATCAGAGTGCACAAGTTCAAATGGTTGCTTTGTCTTGATACTTGATCTAGGAAAAGGCCTTCTGTGTGATTTTGCCAGCACACAAGCTTCACAAGGTAGAAGCTCCTTTGATAGTGTCTTTGGTAGTCCAACAACTTTTCCTTCCTTGACCATAGATTGCATGGCTTTGAAATTGGGATGTCCCAATCTCTTATGCCACAAATCCTCCTGTAGGACCTTGGTCTCATAAGAAATATCTGAAATGTTGGCACTCTCCCTAGAATCTAGTTTGTACAACTTACCAATTCTAGATCCTCTAGCAATAACTTCATTTTCAATATACAGAGAAGGGTTGGTTCAACCTAGTACTTCTCCTTTTGGTGCACATGTTTCATTGGCATAACAGAAGGATGAGTCTCTTCACTTCTATGTGGATTATAGGAGTGTTAATAAAATCACTATAAGATCCTTATATCCTATTCCTATGATAGATGACTTGTTTGATATGTTGAGAGGTGCTTGTTATCTTTCTAAGATAGACTTGAGAAGAAGGTACCATCAAATTCGTATCAAGGAAGACGATGTTTATAAGATACCGTTTAGAACAACATGTGGACATTATGAGTTCAAGATGTTGGCATTTAGATTAACAACCGTGCTAGCCACTTTTAAATGCATAATGAGTGATATATTTCGGCCATACTTTGGAAAGTTTGTGGGAGTATATCTAGATGATATACTCGTTTTAAGTGGGATGCTAAGTGAGCATGTGTTGAAATTGTGAATTGTATTGCGAATCTTACAAGATCACATATTGTATGGTAAGGATTCCAAGTGTGACTTGTTATGCATGCATTGCATTGTTTACATAACGAGAACATTCTTGTGTAGGATTTGGTCAAGTTGGAACATGTGGATGCTAAAGACTATGGAGTGAAAAAAGTTTTGGAAAATCGGGAATGCCATTAAAGAAATCAAGTGAATCTTAAATACTTGGTCGCATGGAAGGCGTGACTCCATGGAGACACGAGTTGGAAATCAATGGACTCTTTGCAAAAAGGTTTTTCCAATTTCATCATCGATGATGATGAGTCTTAGAGGGGGGAGATATTTCAAAGCTTGCTCTATGGCATTTCTCCAATTTCTTCCTTCTAGCATTCACTTAAGTCCATAAATTTGCATCCACCAATAATACATGCTGGATGAATTAAGCTCATCTCCTCAATGGCACTCTAGGCTCACACAAGCCATGAGAGTGACAGAATTATTTGGAGATAGCTTCAAATGAGTGTTTGAACAATCTGAGACTAGCTTTAAGGATTAAACACTTTGCACGACTAGTAGGAGCAATTCCAGGATTGAACAACCTCATTTGATATCACATTCACATGTAGGTCCTCTAGGTCTTCATCCAAAAATAAAAGATGACCGAAAGTTGAAACGTTTGAGTAACTTCTCTATCCACACACTATGAATTTGGATTGTGCAGATTGATGAGTTAATGAGTGATGCCTACTAGTAGAGCATAATGCATATGCTCGTGTGTGTGTGTGTGTGTACACACACACATAGACAAGTCTTTATATTTGGTTTGAGGGGGAGAGCAAGCCACGATGCTTATATGAACACAGAAACACACATGTGCGACTATTTTGGACTTGACATGATGAATGCTTGTAAATGGCTTGGATCGCGACTGAACGCTTGCCACAACTAGGTCCAGACAACTTACATGTATTGTTGCGTGCGTATAAGTTTCACGATGAGCGTTCATTGTTCAAAATAGGCTCCATGATTGAATCATGTCCATACACTCACATAAGTACAACCACGTGCAGTCCACACTGTTGCACCATCTCTACATCCTATGTAATCCATCATGTCAATTGTATGGACAAAAGCCCTCTTACACATGCAAGCACGTGGGCTCAAGTTTATGCTCATGTATACATTCACTCTATGACAAAAGTGAGGGTTTGCTTACAAGGTTACTAGGGCACGATTGCAACATGGTGTTTTGAGAAAAGTCCATGTGGCAAAGCTGAGCAGTGAGAGTGAGACGAGATTTTATGGGGCTAGTACAAAACAATTATTGGGTGTGACAAATGCCTTTAAGAGTTGTTTCATGCAACATAGCCTGCAAATCCCAAATTCAAAGTGGAGTTTTCCCATTGGTCAAGGGAGAAGGCATATATGGAGACAACCAGTTCCTGCACCAAATGGTCCCGACGGCATACCGCTGGCGCCACGGGCCGAATGTTTTTCTCTCTCTAGGATTTTCTCTTTCTAGAAAGTCATCTCCCCTTTCAAACTTACGTTGAATCACAACCATGTGTAGGTGAGGTGACATGGGACCCATGCCATGCAGGAGCAACTCAAGCCCACTTTTTGGATCCAGGGACATTGTCTAGCATGTTGAGCTGCCAAGGGTAACGTAGGGAAAATGGACCAATGGTATGGCAGGGATTCAAATTGCCAATCAGATTGAGACCTTCCGTTTAGCACTTACTAGCCAAGGAGGTCCTGCCCTTCAACTCCCCTACCAAGATCTAAAAAATGGGCGACAAGTGAAAAGGCCTAGTATGAAACGGCTTGCACTAATAGGATACAAGGGAGAGCAAGGGCCAAGGTACAATTAGGGCAGCCCTTAGGGGAAAGGTATAGACCACCCTAAGGGCAGGGCAGCCCTTTTGAATAGGAAAGGAGAGGGGAGGGAAAGATGGAAGAAGAAGGGGAGAGCAAGGAGGGCGACGATGGCGACAAGAGGGAGATAGGAAAATTGGCGGTGTGGAGTGTGAGCTCTGCTAAGCCTGGCAATGGCGTAGATCTTCTTCGAGATTCAAATTATGAAACTTACTGGCAGTACTTGCCCTTTGACTTACTCATTCATTCTTCTTTCTTATAAAATCCATCAGAAATTTCTTTCAGAGCTTGCTTACAGAATGACTCAGTAATGGTTGCATTATTCACAGGTCCGATGGTGCTCAGCCTCATTTGGTGAACATCCAGTTTCAGAAAAAAGTCCGGCTAAAGGTCTAGTGAATGACACCTTATTCTGCTCTGTTTCGGTATCTGATAATAACAAAAAAAGGAAACTGATGGAAGCTCAACAAAGCATGTATGTAGTCAACATAACAGGCCATTTTTTGAGCATCTCTCTCAAAACGGATAACCTGTAAATTAAGAAAATGTCTTTTGGCAAGCTGGAGCAGCGAGCTTAAAGACCCACAAAACTGAAGTAGGGTTTAGTTAACTGAAAGGAAGGCTCAGCTGATACTGTTTTGGATTGGTATATAGCTGTTCTTTTGCAACTCAGGTTCTTGAACACTCCCATTTTCATAGATCAATTTTCTTTGTCTTTTTCGTTATTTCCAAGGGTTGCTCTTATAAGATTACGTCGTTCTCATTTTCATGCTATTCCACCTTTGGCTTCTATTTCCTTTATGGTATCAGAGCCTTTAGGTGATCAGATTGCTTGCAGGAGGGCGCCCAATAGGAAGCTTAATGCTTTCCCTTTTGGTAGCAGAAAATCATCAAGCTGCTGATTTTTGCAGGAGAAGAATCTGTTCATCTTCTTATAACTTTTTTGCAGGAAATTGCAGGGCACCTTCACCTATTTGAGAGCTAGCAGTAGGGCGCCCATGCTCAAACCAATTGCATGTGATCTTGACTCATTTACATGCTGAAAATTTCAGATTTACTTCTTAAATGAAGATACATGTGTTTTACACACATTTTTGCTGAAATTTCCCTGTTGGTGAGCTTGGAGTAGGGTGCTACCGTCAGCTCTATATGCACATAGTGTGCACTCTTTTTAGGCACAAATTTTTGGTTTTGGTTTAGGCTTCATTTGAAGTCTACCTATTTGTGAGCAGTCTGTTTTTTGTGCAGAGATTAGCCACCTATTTCATTACTTGTTGAGCAAATTGCCTGTGGAGTATTGCAATCTATTGTGCTCATAATTTCAGCTTTGAGGTTGCTGCCCTTTGAGTAGATTTTGACGTGGAAAGTCTATTTCCTATCTACTACAAGCTGATTTTTCTGTTATGGCTAAAGAATCGGAATCTATCGGTTCTTTATTTAATGAAGATAGGCTGGATGGCACAAACTATTCCTTCTGGTGCTACATGATAAAGAACCTTCTAATTGCTAAAGGTTTGTGGGAAGTAGTTAATGGTGACGAAGAAAGGCCGCCTACCTTGGCACCTATTACACCATCTAGAACAACTACTTCTTCAACTACGGAGGTATTTTCCGATGAGCAAAAGAAGTGGGATCGACGAGATGCACAAGCACATTCCGTCATTGCATTATCAGTAAAGAATAGATCATGCAAGACTTCCAAAAGTGCTTGGGAGACTCTTGCAAAGATGTTTCAAGTAAAGAATGTGACAAAAGTGGTATATCTTCGAAATCAACTTTCTATCTTGAAGATGCAAGAAGGTGATCTGATTACAAACCACTTGACGAAGATCAAGGATCTTCGAGAGGAGCAGTATTGATGAGGTGATTGAGAATTCACAATTTGTATCTATTGCTCTCAACTCTCTTCCTAATTCTTAACTTCCATTTGTGTCATCATTGAGCATTTCTCTTAGGGGACAACAAATCTCCTTCAACGAACTTTTGGCTTACTTCTTCAAGAAGAGCAAACAAGGATCAACTTTGGTGAACAAGAAGATCAAGCTTTCTTTGCAAAAGGCAAAGGCAAAGGCAAGTGGAAAGGGAAGCCTTCTTTCAAAACTTCCAAAGATGATAAAAAATCTAAGGAAGATCAAGATCAAGGCTCCAAGAAGAAGGGTAAGTGCCACTATTGCAAGAAGATTGGGCATCACATCAAAGAGTGTAGGAAGAGGCTTGCAAAGGAAAAAGAGAAAGGTAACGATCCAAGTACCGCAATCATTACTTTGGAACAACAATTTGGAAAGGAGGATAATCTTTTCAATAATGATCATGCTTTTGTCACTAATAATCTCATCTCTCCTCAAGACGAGATTTCTGCCACATCAAATCTTGCTGGTTTTTCATCTATTGATTGGGTGATTGATAGCGGTGCCAAACGCCATATGACTTATCACAAAGAAGTCTTCACAAAGCTTGTAAAAGTGCATGATGGAAGCAAAGTTCAAGGTGTTAATAACACCTCTTATCCTATCAAAGGTATTGGAGTGATCCCCATTATCTTACCCAATGGTGAGGAGAAGTACATTCGTAATGTACTTTATGTTCCAAAAATAAAAAAGAATCTCATTTCGGTGTCTACAATTATGAACCAAGCATTGGTTATGGAATTCAAAGAAGACAAATGTCTTATCAAAGACCCAGAGAGATCTCTTATGATCACTGCTTCGGGAACATCACGTGGTGGATTGTTCCTTATGGATACCTATGAGCGAAGAGCTTCATCATCTTTTTGTCTTGTTGCATCAAGTTCACATTCTTTGGAGTTGGCTGAATTCTGGCATGCTAGGTTTGGACATCTCAACTTTGCTAGCTTGAAGATGTTGAAGAGATTCAATATGGTTGAAGACATTCCTAATATTGAGCATCCCGACGGACATGTATGCGAAGGATGCATACTTGGAAAATTTCAAAGGCAAGGGATGGAACTATTAGAGTTGATGGTTCATAGTGATGTATGTGGTCCAATGAGGACCGAATCCATTGGAAGGTGTAAGTACTTTGTTACTTTTATTGATGACCTTTCAAGATTTACATGGATTTATCCTATGAAGGCAAAATCTAAACTTTTTCAACGCTTTAAGGATTTTCTAGCAATGATAGAAAACCAGTTTGGGCACTCTTTGAAGATCTTACGTACCAACTGAGGAGGGGAATATATAAAGAATACGTTCGGTACTTATCTTCAAAGCAAAGGTATCCATCATCAAATGACAACCCCTTACACACCTCAACAAAATGGTGTTGCCAAAAGAAAGAATCGCACTATCATGGAGATGGCTCGATGCATGCTCAAGGCAAAGGGCCTACCTCACAAGTTTTGGGATGAAGCGGTTATAATGGCAGCTTACATTAGTAATCGGTGTCCTACTAAAGCCTTGAAGGTATTAACTCCTTATGAAGTTTGGTATGGTAAGTAGCCTACTGTTTCTCACTTACGCATCTTTGGTTGCACAGCTTATGCTTTCATTCCCGATAAGCTAAGAACCAAGCTTGATGATGAAGGAGTTAAATGCATATTTGTTGGCTATAGTAGCGAAAGCAAGGGTTATAGGTTGTTTAATATGGATAATAAAAAAATCATAGTGAGTCGTGATGTTCATTTTGATGAAAAGACCTCCTATGATGTTGCGCGAGCACTCTTTGGAACCTTTTTGTACTAATCGAGGAGGGAGTCAACATGTGTCATTTAGTACTTTTGTTCAAAGTGTTAAGAGCGAGCATTTGTTTGGAGAAATTTTTTTACTTGAAGAATCTTCTATGTCATCCCATGCCTCTTCGAGGGACAGCTTTGATGATGCCATCATTGATGCATCTCTTGATAGTTTGCCAAATTTTTATGATGAAGACGTTGGACAATAAGTTCAGGCTTCTTTTGGTCATTTACAGCCCATTTTATATCATGCGCAGTCCATTATGCTTTGGGAACAGCCTGCAGAAGATTATGGACAACATGGTCCATGTTGGGAATATTTGGCAGCAAAGTGTTGAACAGCCCATAACAGTTCCTTGTCGGCTATTGGAGACTTTGCAGGACAACAAAGAAATGTCTTACTACGAAGGGAAGGCACATGCCTCTTTAAAATCAGTACCTCTTGCTGATTTTTTGGTTCTACACTTACACTTCATCATGATGTTGGTACATTGCCTATTCTATGTGAGCAAGTCATTGATGGTAAGGTTTGGGAGGATGTGATGTCAAAAGAGTTTGGTACTCTTTTTTATTGTCCTTATGGTAAGAAGTTTTTTTGAATGATGGATTACAAGTCCATGTTTCGACTTATTGCCGAGTTTATGTTGGATCCCTACTTCGGATGGAGAATGCAAATCCTCACCCTTCGACTTGATGCTTCATTATTACGCATTCTTTTCCTTTTATATGTTGGACATGATTGGGGATGAGATTTCGACTACTTCAGTGCGAAGTTTATTTGGCGACATGAAGTTCGGACAACAAGTTGCATTTTTCTCTTTCGAGAAGTTACTTCATGTTATTTTATGCATTTCCATTTAAGGAGGGTGTTGGAATGTAAATGGATTTGCTTACATTACCATAGGTTACTTTGACCCAAAAGGTTGAGAGTTGTGTAACCATGGTCATTTATTATATTAGGCCTACTAAACTTAGAGCTAGCTAAGTTAGTATGAAATTAACTTGGTAGGGACTCATGGGTCCACTAGGCCTAATTGTGACATTAAGTACCCCAACTTGACATATTGGAGGTACCTTATTTTTTCTATGTAACTTATAGAAAGTTGGATAGCCAATAGTCAAGTAGTTGGATAGCCAATAGTCATGAAGTTAGATAGTCATCTTGGACTATATATATGTGTGCATTCCATTTGTATGAGACACTTTTGTAAGCAATACTGACTATTCTCCTTGGCTGTCCACGAGTTTCTACAAGAGGGTTTCTAGCCATCTCTCTCTTTCTTTTGAGAATGCTTTGTGTGATTGAATAGTTAAGATCCTGCATCCTTAGGCTTCTATTTCCTATAGACTCCAAGTCCGCTCCATATATGCTTGATAAAGAAATCGTCTGATATACTGGTGAGTGCCTGAGGGAAGCTTTGTAATGGAGATACCAAATGACTCAAGTAGGAGGTGAGTTGCCTGAGAGAACCATGGCCCCTTCCCAAGTCGAGTGGTAGTGGCCTGTCGCTGAAAATAGGACCCGAGAAAAGGATCCCCAAGTATGTATAAGAAGAGACCACCTCTAGAACCTATCCATCAAAAGTGAGCTCCTTTCGTTGCATGAAGTGTTGAAGACCATCACTTTGGTCTTCCCAATGTTCACCCCTAGGCCCCATCTGGTACGTAACTCCTGTAAGCAATCCACCTCCCCCAAATCTCATAGTAGGTTGGACATCTGAAGAGGAAGTGTGATTCGTCCTCAATCTCATGCATAGCACATGCTACAAAGCCGGTCCTCTCATGGGGTGCCACTGTATCTTCCAGTCTCAATGGCTAGCTGATGTGAGGAAACACGAATCTGACCCATCTCTATTCGCAATCTGAGTGATATACTCCTCAGCAAGTAACTGAGTACTATGGGGCAACCAGCTGGATCAAGGGATAGAAAGTGTGTGCGGTAAAACTTACTCTTGGTCCCCAGTGGACCTTGCCAGGTGCTATGAAGATATGATTTGTAGAGTAGGCCTCTGATGTATTGATGGGTGCCCGCAGGTAGGTCAGTAATCTGGATACCCAAAGTGGAGAGGAGACGACAAGCTTGGGAATACCATGAGAAGAGGTGTCCCTCCGAGTGCAAGCGTTGGGATGAAGATAGAGCCGCAACAACATACTGTTTACCCCCGTTCTGAAGATGCTCCAGCTTGTCAATGTAAAGACCAAAAAGTGTAGGAAAGAGTGGACAGCCCTGCTTATCACGTGTCATTAGTGTTGTAATGAACAAGTTTGAACTCTCACCTGCATCATCCTCGTATTGATCATCATCAAATTGATGTTGATCAGCATAATTGCCTACCTGCCATTTGCATTTCCGCTGGCCTGACTCCTTTTGTTTCTTGAAGCACTCACGCTCCCAATGACCAGGTTTGTTGCAATATCGACAATTGCCAGGTTTCTTCTGCCTTGGATTGCCGCGTCCTTGATGCCAATTGCCTCAATCTGGACCATCATTGGACTAACCACCTCCAGGGAGATAACTCCTGATAGTCGGACCCTACCAATACAATGCTACTACTGCCTGTATAGTATCCTCCTGAAAGCCTCAATCATGGAGCCTGTATTAATAAATGTCTGGGCACAAAATCAAAAGCCTTGCGGAAATCCACAAAGCAACAGTATACACGCTCTCTCTTGGCCTTAGCCTCCTCCATGATGGACCTCAAAGTAAAGATATGATCTGATGTAGTATATCCCGGTGGGAAACCCGCCTGGTCAATGGCATGGAGTGATCTGGCATCCATCTCTGTACTAATCTTTGACTGTAAGATAGAACCAAACTTTCGTGAAGAGGTGGCTAATCATAATGGTGCAATAGTTGTCAACTTTCATGGGGTCACCGCCTTTATAGATAGGGTGAATGAGGTTTGTGGACCATGGAGAGGGGAAATCAGAGGTGACAGCTTGGTTGAATAGAATGGAGAGGGAGGGTGAGAGGCTGTCAGGAGCATACTTAAGAAGAGAGAGAGAGAGAGAGAGAGAGAGAGAGAGAGAGAGAGAGAGAGAGAGTTACATTGTTTTTTATTGTTATACAACAAATTGCTATCTATGTCGACTTCAAGCATGATGAGAGCTATACTCCCAATAAAATTTCTGTTCGGGCTGGCAATTCTTTCTATGACTTACGAGTATGTAACAACTTTCTCAATGTCTTATTACAACATATTGTAGAATGCTGTATAGTGTCTTTGTAGCCCAAGTCATTTGTGCTGATTTTGTTTTTCTTTAGTGGTGCATTTCACTCAACATCTATGTCATTTTCTTAGGTGTTAAGCAAGTTGAAGTGATGAAATGTAAATTTGCTTGTTTTCTCATAAGTACTTACTTCTTTTGATTGGCTTTGTTCTTCTGTGCTAGCCTTCATCATGACTATGTTTACAGCCATTTAGTTCAACAAGTTATGAATGCATCAGACACGTAAGGTTGCTTAAGAAAGGTCGATATTTTCAAGTGTGAGTATCCAATACCATGAGTAATGCAGCATGCTACATTTTGTATGGCTGACTAATTTCAAATATCCTATTTGACGATAACAACGTGTCAAACGACTTATTGTTAATTTGAAGTTGTGTAGAGACACATATGACATTAAAGTTGTTATTTTGAGTGCTGAAAAGTACCGCCTAGATGCTATTTGTTGGTTAACCTTGTGGAGTAAAGCTCAAGTGCACCCTCTCTGTCATGTTTGGGTATTGTTTTAGACTTACACTCTATATCTTTTTGAATAACTTACGAAGGAAACAAATCTAAAACTTCAATAACTAGAGTAACTCGTGAAATAACTTCTTCACCATCCTTTCCGTAATCATTAATATACTTTTCTAGGTGATTTAACTCTTGAACTATCAATCAATAAAGAAAATGTGCTAGCACTCCAACCTTGTTAACAAATTGAGCAGTACATCTCTTCACATCAGGTGAATCATTATTATAATTATGTTCATTCCAGTTTCAAACAACATAAGTGTTCAGAGATACCATAGCAAACCTTAATGTTTAGGTGCTTCTTCTTATCACACAAGGATTGATATTTACCTTATTAGAACTTATTTAAACGATCTGGTAAATACTGGCAGGAAATCAAGGTGGTCGAGTTGGTTGAGCCCGTTGGTTGGGTGAATGTATCCTTATGCCCAAATGAATCAAAGTAAGCATACTTTTTTCTCTCAGTAACGACCATTTGAAGCCAAAGTATGATATGCATTCTTGTTGCAGTGCTATGGAGTTTCTTGAAATGAAGTTATTGAAGTTTCTAAAAACTATTGTGCTACTTTTTTCTTTGGTTTAGGCCATAGCTGCAGCTGATCATGCATGATCTGCTGCATATAGATAGATACATGCAATATTTTGTTTTTATATGACTCATCAGTTTACTGTCTGTTTATCATCGTATGTGGTACATTATGTGCATTGTGATGCTATGATAATAACTACCTAGGCCATACTATGCCAAGTTCTTGCCTAATACCATTTACCTGTGCAGTGTCTTTAGGGGCTTGATGAAGCTCATTTTTTAATGCCTCTGCTGCACACAAATCAGCCTCCATGCTATTCTGCTTCTCAACCAACCCTTGGATCTGAGCATCCTTTTCCCTTCCAAAAGCATTGGAAAGAATCAGCAATTATTTTTTTGTGCATTTTTTAGATATAATGCTAAAAAATATCTAATGTAATATGTATAATGTCTGCAGTGTGTCTAAAATCTTATAAATGTTAGATTGCTTTTCAAAACATACATTTCAAAGTTCACAGTTGCTGGTAGAAAGCTGAAGCCTGAAACATACTACACTTCAGCGTTCACAGAATCACAAGTGCAATGTGGAATGGACACATTCAATTTTTCACTGAAATGCGTTTCGTTCAATGAAACTCCATTTCAAAAAGTCGGTTTCAAACGGACCATTTGAAATGGATTGTAAAGTTAGAGGGGAAAGAAAAAGTAACTTCTAATATGTGTGTGTGAAAGTTTGGCACATAAAACTGAATACCTTGTGCATGTGCATTGTGTGATGTATCTCAATGTCTCATTGAGTCCGTAGTCATCTAAGTGTGTCGATTACGAATTATTTACATTGTCATTGTAAAGAGCCATTGTCATTGTCTAGACATGTAAACAACGCTTAATTTTCCTTTAACAAAAGGCTAGGAATAAAACCAAGCAAAAGAAAAAAACACAATTTCGAAAATCGTTTTGCCGTTTCTCCCGACAAAGCTGATTCTTTCCCGTTTCAAATGTGTTTCAAATGCATTGCCAAAAGGCTTTTCAAAAAGGTCCACAAAACATTGGACACATTTCAAACTTGACAAAGTAGATTTCATGCTCCAACTTCCACTTAACATTGTCATTTATGATTTATTCATGATCCATCATCAAACATCCATCACACAATATACTGGGTAAACATTTGAATACCAATTAGAACATTGGAAAGCCAAAACAAAGATTCGTTAATGTCACAATCAAAGAATCGTTCAAAATCAACGAATTGTTTTGTTTTGTTTTTTGTTTTTTTTTTTTGTTTTTTGTTTTTGTTTCTGTTTTTGCATTTTGTTTTTGTGTTTTTTTTTCCTGGGTCCGATTCTTTCTGATTCAAATCGGACCCGATCGATTCTTTGACGAATCACGGTTTGGTCGCCAACTAACCGCGGTTCGTGGAGACACTAGTCCCCTTCCTTCAGAGTTCAGAGCTATTCTGCCTCTTCCAGCCATCTATAACTTGCAATCCTGCTAGCCATCTACATGCTCATACCCATCCATCACCGATGTGACTAGATTTTAGACATCATCACTGATCTTTTACGACTCCATCACTTATTACATTCTAGGGACAAGGTTCGGAATGCTATAGATACATGAATAAATGGGTATCAATATCTATATTTTGGATATTTACCCTATAAAAGTTCAAGGAAAGTTTAAAAAAGAAAGTTTCAATTTTTTTTTGCATTACGGGAAACTCTAACCCTAATTCTTGGAATGCAATTTGGATCGTAGGCTGCAACTATGGTTTAGACTTTAAGACATCGAGTACTTCATTATTGATATGGCATTTCACTATACTAGAATTTGTTGCCTGTGTGATAAATTTAATATGTTATGGGTTGCTTGTATCTTTCTACTACCAATATTGTTGTTACTAACCTTGACCTTTGTGTGTAAACTTAACTTTCTAGAGATCTTTCAAGTATCTTGCCAACTATTCGATTTTCATTTGAGCCCCATAGTAGATCTTTTGTTCTATCCAGTAGTTGCTAAAATGGTCTATAGTAGCTTCGGATAACCTTGCTCTTATAGGGAGCACGTAGCTGAGCAAAGTTTTTTAGAAGATGCTTTAGAAAGGGTTGGAAACTGATGGTTTACTACAACAATGATGGGCTTTTATGGATGAGAGTTGCAAGAATGATGATTATGAAAAAGAAAACGAATATGAAAAGATGAAAATGAAATTGTACAGTGACTAGGAAAGCAAGTTGAAAACAAGCATTCTAAAGAAAAGATGGCGCAGTGACGGTGTGCCACAAAAGCTCAAGGAGTTTCCAGATCAATGAACTCAACTAGGGTTGTTAGAGTATCCCCAGTTTTTGCAGTTAGGGGCATCTATGATGAAGTAAATCATAGACATTGTGTTATGTATTTGCTATAATTAGAAACACTACAAGTTCTTGAGAGTTAATTCTTCAAATGGGTCAAGAGACTTGCAAGCTTACTTCGTAATTTTGGGCTTTGATAAAAAATACATGGAGTCAATTAATTAGTGGGGACTAGGTAAGTCTTAGACATGCTTGGAGACACCTCTAAGGAATTATATGTAGGAGCTATTGTTCATTTGTTTGCTTTTGGAGTCTTTCTGTGTTTGAAGCTTCTCGAAGAGGGTTTTCATGGTTACGATGGTCCATGTGCTCTACAATCCCGGTTGTAATGCTGTCAAACTTTATGCTCCTTTGGTGCTTCTTGAAGTCATTAAAGAGGTAGATGTTGCTCCTACGCTAGTGATTGATAGACATGCCAATTTTCCAACAGATGATACATCCTTGATTAGTATGCTACTTCCAGTGAGAGCGTTTGGGTGCCTACGTGCTATCTGTGGTGCTTTTGCTTTTGCTCTCCATTATTAGATTTGTGGTACTGGTTATTGCTATACAAAATTCGTGGTCTAGGCGATTAGCTTGGGATGCATTTGCTATCGTTCTTGATGATGGTGAATGACACGCCTGGTCCTTATACATTACTTGTAGTGCACTTGTGCCAATTCTAGGTGAGGATATTTGACATGTGTGGTGTGGTGTGGTCACTTCACACGGCGGGCTCCATTCCTATATGCTCATGTTTGGTCTATATAGTCTCCTTGAAGGCTGTTTGACAATATCATTTCATCTACTATACTCATAGGGCACTCTAGGGTTGACAGAATCTGTGGCTCTGTAGTAGGTGAAAAGATTACTCGCCCTATGGAATATGCTACACCTGGTTTGTAAAGCAGTATTTTTGCCTTGTTTCCTTATCAGCACCAACTCTCCATTCCTGAGGTGCATATCTCATTTTGAAAGGCTGAAGACCTATGTGTTTGAGACATCTCAGCTTTCAGGACATTATTCTTAATCTACTTCGAGAATTGTGTATGCTGCGAGATACTTGGGCCTAACAACGGATTTCCCACCCCAACACACAGATTCAAAAAAAAAAAACCAAATTTTGTTTTGTAGCATTCCGATCCAGAACACTCTGGGATCCCGGAACCGTTCCAGAATGAGCGTTCTAGAATGCTTCCAGAATGCAGCATTCCGGACCTCTGTGCTTCTATGAGTAGACGTAAGTTACTCTTGGAGAAAACAGAGGTCTATCCTAGGTGATAGAAAGCTCATCAAATGAAGAGTAAGATGGTTAAGAGCATGATAGTCAATACACAACATCTAGTGCATTTTCTTTTATCATCAAGTAAAACATGAGCACGAAAAGGATTTTTACTCTAGAAGTGAGAATTGAGCCAAAAAAGATCAAGGTGGTGGTTGATGGCACGTGAAGGTGGTAAAGACTAAGGTTCCCGAAACACCTTTGGTATTGATGCAATAGCTTTGAAATGGTGTGTGGAAGTGGAGGTGGCTCTGTAGCTGGGACTGCACATAGAAGAGTGACATGATAGACTTTAGGAAAACTCCCAAAAAACTACTTCCAAGAAATTGGGAGCTGATGCCCAGGAATGTGTAAGTACTAAGGACGACCTTAGTCTCAAGGACATAAAAATTTATCCGTCCACAAAATTACCAATATGATAAATAATACCGCGAAGCATCTATGATGTTGAAAGGACTGAGAACTAGCAACTTCCACCCTCAAGGTTGGGCAGCATCTTCAGAGTAGCATGAGCATGAGAGGGATATGGCTACTGAGAAAAGATATCCTGAGAATAAGACAACGATGAGTATTTAATGAAGCCTGATTTTGCAAACTTGTATTTTCTGAGTGCAATCTCTGAGCATGGATCTCTGAGCATGCCTATAATTTCCAAACCTCCCCTGTTTTATACTTGGAGAAACCACCCAATAGTAAGGTACTATTATGATGAAATGTAAGGCTTTTCATGTGTACCTATAATGATTGAACTTCAATATACCGAACAAAGAAGAATGGCTATGATTATTTTCAAAAGTTTTGATAAAAATCATGAAGCTTTCAAAGAGCCTCATACCCATGATTTTTCTAGGTTATGAAATGTATGATTTCCCATGGTAACAATTCTCACGAGGGGATATTATTAAATTGCAAGCTTGATGGACAACCTTAAACATGCACATAAGAAGCACACTATGTTGGAATGTCGTTCACATTGTATTATTGTCCTATCTCTTTCACTATCTTTTTACTTTTGGTAAGGACCTCGATGCAAAAATGCTGTGTGGTCACTGGTGAGATTGTTGTTAAAAACTCATAAAATTTAAACAAGTACGAAAGCTTAGGGAGTATGCTTTTATGGATAGTCACTTGAGTTTTTCACTTGGAGATAGTGGAGGATTGTTCTTGGTTCTTGCTAGTCAATGGTTGCCTAAAGGTATGTCGGTAGCTATCGCTTTGGTTTTCTAACCAAATAAGACCCTTTACAACGTAAATGTTCGATACATGATTTAAATACTAAGTAAAGGTGAATATTTGACAAGCAATATAGCCCTTTAAAGAGTCTCAGTACTTTAATAACATTGAACATTTTACAGATAGAAGATATAACCAATAAAGTGTAAAGAGATCTAAACCCTGAAGCATTTTTGCATCTGTGTTTAAGCTTTGTCCAGATTGAGATATCTGAAGCTGCTAAGGTCCTATAATGATGTGGCATTTATTTCAGCAGTCAAGCTGTCTGATTGGAGTTTTTCAAAGCTTTTGGAAAATTGGAACTGACTTATTGTTCTTGCAGGGAGTTCTTGAGAGCATTTTTGGTTCAACTGGCAGTTTTATCAAACCACCAGAATGGGAGGGATACTCATATTCGTCAGATTAAGATCTATGGCCCAAGACAGTAAGTGATTTGGTTTGCTAGTTTATTCTTTGATTGCATATTGAAAACGTTCACGATTGTCATCGTAACTTAGTTTTCATATCAGTTTGAAGGTATTGGATTCATAAAGCTAAAAGTTTGAAACTATTTCAATCAATAAGTGTGAAATATTTTCAACCTTTCGGACAAAACTTATCTTTGGAGAATAAATAACGCAAAATTTCTCTGTACCTTAAAAAGGATCAAGCATGCAGTTAGTCTCGGCGAAAAGCATATATGAAGATGCTTATTCAGACAATTGTTTTGATTGAGATGTAGAAAAAACTTGTTTGGAGCAAATAATGTCTTGCTCGCAGAAGTTCTTGCCAATTGTCGTATGTATACATGTCCAACTGATGGTTAAGTAGCACGTCTTTTTCTTATAGCTGTGTTTTTGTAGTGTAAAGACTTTTGCAAACTAAGCGGCTATACAATCATGCTTACATTTGCCTCCTAGTAGTAGGCATCAACTGTACAAGATAGAAGTTACATTCTCAATGCAGTGAGCTCAATGTTCCGAAGAGTCAGTATGCCCAACTTGACCATAATTTTTTGGGAACATAATTAAAAGTTTCTGGGCAGTTAGTTACATCCAGACTTTTCCAGTTAACTTGGCTCCAAATGGAAGCCATCTGTGGTAGACCAAGTGGTATATGGTGAACGATGTGTCTATACCATTGTTACTAGGGAACACGTTCCCGTCCCCTGGGAATGCTCCATAACATGGGAGTGTGGGGGAATGTTCCTATAGCAAGGGGAACGCTTTCCAATTTTCCGAGGCGTTCCCAGCCATTCCCCCTTCAATTTAAGTTTTGGGACCATTTCTTGTACCTTTTTACCCTTTGTTTCTCCAGTTTGGCCC
Organism: Diphasiastrum complanatum; assembly: GCA_029204225.1. NCBI lineage: Eukaryota > Viridiplantae > Streptophyta > Lycopodiopsida > Lycopodiales > Lycopodiaceae > Diphasiastrum > Diphasiastrum complanatum. The sequence continues at coordinate 24,142,454 of CM055110.1, forward strand.
AATTCTTTTGCTTGCAAGGCCTATTTTCTCCCTCCCAGTTTACATATTCTACAATTTGAGTGCTTGAGCTTTGAACTTTAGTGTAAAGGGTATGATTATATGTAGTGATGTGGCATTCCCTTGTTCTTCCATTCCCGCCCTTAAGGAACATTCCCATTGTGAAACTCTAGACATTCCCTCGTTCCCATTTCCTGGCCACCATGCTCTGTAGTTGCCTCACTGCCTCCGGATTGATCCGGTCTTTGTCTCTTATTGCATTCTAGAATGCCAGAATTACCTTCTTATGCCTATGCACCGTCCCAAGTCCTTGGAGCCTGAGTTCAAAGGTATGCTCTTTATTCTTCTTAAATATGGAATCTCTTTGATGATGTTCACCTTCTTTCAATGTAAGATACCCATTTCAGGCCAATTATAAGTTGCTTGATCCTAAATTATATGGCCACTAATCTTTCTAATTTGTTCTAGTTGCATCCATTTCGCGATATTGTCCATCCTTAAGGCTGATATAAGAGAACCCAAGTTTCCGAAATCTCAAATGGCTTTCACCTCTTTTCATGCTGTCGGAATTCAGCCTTGTGACATGTCACCATCAACTCTGAAATTGCAGAATGTGTCATTGACGTTATCTCTTTGCTCCTCTATGTTAAGGTTATTGTATAGAGGATGGAAACAAGTGACAATGTAAAAGAATATCACTGAGGAGGCAAAGAACAAAAGCCAGCGATTCATGTAGATTATGAACCACATCTCACTAAAACTTGAACCCTTGGCTGTGCAATGCTTTGTTGACATTCTCAGTTCTTAGAATTTTATCATCGTATTCGATCTACATCATCGAGTGTTTTTTGGGTGGTTCATATGCAAGTCGCCTATCATCTGTTCTATAGTTGTTTCTTATGCTCTCTATCCACCTATTAATTTTCAAATAAGTTATTTTATATGGCAACTATGAGTCAGGCATAACACATTCAGGGATTACCTTTGAGATCTTGCAATTTGCTTCAAGCCATCCCTTGGCTCTAATGTTAGTGCTTATTCGATGCAGACATTGTGGAGTCCACGATATCTCATCCCAACTGTAATTAAATTCTCAATCTACTATATGTTGATTAGAACTTTGCGATCATTACTTTTGAATAGTTGGGGAAGGCCTCTATCATCTTCAAGATTGAACCCATTTTGAGACATCCAAGAGATGAATATGGTAACATTTTGCACTTCATTAGGTCTGTAAGTGGTCATTATGGATTTTAAAATTCTTTGCTCATCTTCAATCCCATTTGTATTGTTCGTCTATGAGAAACATCTACTCTAGGTGATCTATCCTTGTACCGTTTGTGCTGAAGATACTGTAGAGGCAAATTGTAGGGATCCTCCCAACATTGTCCCATCCCTCATTGTCAAATGAAAGGCATCTCCATGGACTTTATCATGGGCCTTCCTCATACGCAAATTTGTTGGGATACTTCCAACATTGTCCCATCCCTCATTGTCAAATGAAAGGCATCTCCATGGACTTTATCATGGGGCTTCCTCATACTTAATGTGGGCATGACATTGGGTTCATTGTGGTTTACAAGTTTTTCAGGCTGGTCATTTCATTCATGTTCGAGCCATCATCACAACCGTTGAATGTCATGCATTTCCATGTCAGAGATCTTTGGTCTGCGTGGCAGTCGTGCTCCATTTTTGCTGATTGGGATGCTCGTTCCACATTCAAGTTTTGGACCGAGTTGATTTGAACTTCACATTAGATACTTATGTGAGTTGATTTGAACTTCACATTAGATACTTATGTGCTTGTCTGCTTATCATTACGAGGCTGAGGGGCAATCAGAGACTTATGCCTAACAACATGCAATGTGACCCTTAACAAACTCAACATATCGCCCATGTCGATCCAGTGTTGCTTTATAGTGTTATTGAAAGTGATGTAAGTATTGTTATGCCCTCATAATGGTATCTCTAGCCTTTGCTAAAAACGAAAGGCATTGTGATTGGTGCCTCATCAGGAAGGAATGGAACACCTAGCAATGCTAGGGAATGGAGATAATTTTGTGTTAACGGTGACTGACTTGTTGTAACTATATTTTGCTAAGCAAAAATATTACTCCCAATATCTATTGGAAGGTGATACGAATGATCAAAGATAATGCTTTAAGATGTGACTCAAGACAATCCCAGATCGAAAAGCTTGCTCCATGTTACTGGGGTGCTTTCAATCAATTGTATGAAGAACTCATCGCAGCCCACTAGCCCATTCTTGTTACTAATGAGCATTAAACCCTTTATTTCTAGTAGTGAAGATGCATATTCTGACCTTCATAGTTAAGCAAGCATTACAGATCTGGAATGTGGATCAAGGTTCAAGGAAGTCAATTCGATTCAATGTGGATTCAGTTTAAAAAAAGCCATGGAGGTGGAAGCATAATTGCTGCAGCCTACTTGGAACTCTTCAAAGAAATTCAGATCAGAGGTATGCCATGTTGTCAATGCCCTTTGTGTTATTTTTTGAAGATCAGAGGTATGCAGCTAATGATAGGAGGTTGCATGGCATTTGGCAAACATGATGAGCAGCTTCGTAGTTTCAGCAAGTTTTTTTGTGGTATGTGCTGGTTCTTGGTTATAATGGTTAAAGTTGTTCCAATGGTTCTATAGCGTGTGATAAAGCCGTTCGTTACAGATTAAGGGGAGTAGCTAACTTGTTCAATCACTTTCTAGCAGTTTTTTGCAAGTTGTAAGGATGGAGCAAAGTGCTTGTTAAGCAATATTAATGATGCAACTGGTCAATTTCTATTGTCAATTGTATTTCAAATCCAGGATTTGCAGGTTGGAATAGCTTCCATAAAGGATTTGGCTGCCCATCGCTCCCAGCTAGTGCTCTCTTCCGGAGCAGCGTATTCCGCAGAGGGGGAGGTGGAGCACCTACCACCACCCTTGGATGGTGTCTGCACCATCACTGGCATGCCAGTAATGGTGCACAATACGCTGCTCCATCTCTTCCTTGCTGCCAGCGCTGATCCTAGCTAGCGCCCTTATTGCTGCCTGCCTGTCCTAGCCTTGATGCTTGCCTAGCCTTCCTGCCTGCCCTTTGATCCCATGGACTCTTTCCGGCGCACCTGCGCCAGCCCATTTCTCCTTTCTCTAGCCTAATCTCTGCCTGCTAGCGATGCCTTCTACTTGTTCCTCCTCAACCAACACTCTATGCCTACCTCTCTTGTTATCCTAGTTTCCCTTCTTCAACGATCTCTTCTCTCTCTTCTGACTTGTGTTTCTCAGCCAATGATTCCCTGCTCCAGATTGGTTCCAGTAGTCTACGATTCATTCCTCTTGTGCTGATTCCCTTCTCTTCTCTTTTTTGCCACCTTACCGCTTCCAACACGTACCAGCACTCTCTTCCTATATTTTTCTCTCTGTCCTCTTTCCTCTCTACCTACATTGATACCTTCTCTCACCTGCCTCTGATCTGTGCGCTACATCTCTCTGCTGCCTACCTACGTCCCCCTCTCTATGATCTTCTCACTCTAGCCTCCCCATTATGTATCTCCTGCGATTTCTTCTCTCTAGCTATCTCTTCAGTTCCTTTCTCTTTCTAGTTTACATATGCTGCCTTCTATTTTTTGTGACCTGCCTGCCCACAGATCGCTCTTGCCCGACTTACCCTGTTCCTGCCCTGCCTCGATCTTCTTTCCACGACTTTTCGTTTTTTGTTTTTCATTTTCATTTTCATTCCATTTGTGTCTTTTTTGTTTTGATTTGTGTTTTCGATAAATTTTGTTTTCATTTCAGTGTGATTCTGTTTTTGTTTTAATACGAACAGGAAAATAAACAAAGCTTTTGGATCATTGATTGGGTGGTCCAGTCTCTTTTGTGTAAATAAACTTGGAACCAGGTGGACCATTTGTTTAGGACACTAGTAATTTTGTCTTCTCTCACGTGGCATCCCCTATGGTATCTTGTGCGCATTGTATACTGCAAGCATTGTGTTCTCTCTCTCGTTTCTCTCTCTCATGGATTCATAGTTGCCTTCAAATGCATTTGAAATGTGAACTTTTTATGAAAGAAAAGGCCCCATTTTGGTCCTGATTGACCATATTAGGGGCTAAACTTTCCCCTTGTTCTACACTACCTCATTGGCAGTTCTGCTCCTCTCCCATCGTGAATGCTCCCAGCAGCCAGATTACTCCAATGTTTGCTTTCATTGAAAGGTTTCCTGCACAAAATAATACGACTGCTGTTTATCATAGTTGATTCAATGCTTTTGCTCATTGTAATGCTCACTGAACCACTTTAATAACATATTAACCTCCCCACCCCAAAATCAACATATGGGTTGGTCAAAACACCCTAAAAAAGGTAAACAACATTTCAAATGCTTCAGACTTTGTTTGAATCGTTTCAAACGTTTGAGTTTCAAATGTTTGAAAGTAACTATGCATGGGTCGAATGAATGATGTGTGCTTTGATATCTCGAGAATTCTTCTTGCATGAGCAAGTTGTAAGTGCTCCTGATTCTCTACTACTTGTGGCTTGATCTTTGATTCTTGTCCAGAAACCCACTTCCTAGCAGGGTCAGAGCTCCTAGCATGATTTAATTAGGCTTGATGATCTCCCATACCAAACAAAAAGGGGTAGGTATGTTTGGTGCTTAGGCACGATATTATAGTGAAAACGAGTGAAATTTGTTAGTGATGTAGTCAAAATAAAGGAGACTGTACTTTCTTTTGTTAGTTGTCGGCTTACACTGACTTATTCCATGTCCACTCCACTTCCACATAACCCTCTATGTATATAGCTGGCTCTAGACATCTGATATGACCTAGACAATTTACACTATTAATATTAGCATGAGATATTTGTAAGATAATATGCTACGAGGTTTTCTTATCAATGATGCTATGTTTGAGTTGATGTGGCAGTCCTCTACTTAGTCCATTAGTGGTTGCTTCATGTGAACGTGGTTAGACTGGAATAGGTAGTTGCTTCTAGAAGTTGTTTTTGTATGTAATTCTGATAAACAAGTTTGTTTGCAGGAATGTTGTTATTGGTCACACGTTCCAATTTACGACTATCGACTTCAGCATGAGATCTATAGTAAGATAATGTGTGTCAAGCCTATGACTATGATACAAAAGTGCTTTGATCTTGTAAGCTTTTCCGATACATGATGTAAATTTGGTTTAGTTGATGTGGCCATTCTGTAGTTATTGCATTAGCGGCTGCTTGCCTGAACGTTGTTGGACTGGAATAGGCAAAAGCCTCTGAAAATAGTTGAAAAAAGTAATGGATATGCTCTGGATGTCAAGCACACATTGAATCATTTTTGCCTTAAATATGCAATTGGAGGCGGTTTTTACAAAGACGTCCTAAAGAAGAAAAACAGATGTAATGGATAGGCTTTACCTCACAATTGTACTCTTTCCCATTGGGCAACACATGGTGATTGAAAGAATGAGAGGATGCAAGTTCTAGGTCAGAGCTCCTAGCATGATTTAATTAGGCTTGATGATCCCATACCAAACAAAAAGGGGTAGGTATGTTTGGTGCTTAGGCACGATATTATAGTGAAAACGAGTGAAATTTGTTAGTGATGTAGTCAAAATAAAGGAGACTGTACTTTCTTTTGTTAGTTGTCGGCTTACACTGACTTATTCCATGTCCACTCCACTTCCACATAACCCTCTATGTATATAGCTGGCTCTAGACATCTGATATGACCTAGACAATTTACACTATTAATATTAGCATGAGATATTTGTAAGATAATATGCTACGAGGTTTTCTTATCAATGATGCTATGTTTGAGTTGATGTGGCAGTCCTCTACTTAGTCCATTAGTGGTTGCTTCATGTGAACGTGGTTAGACTGGAATAGGTAGTTGCTTCTAGAAGTTGTTTTTGTATGTAATTCTGATAAACAAGTTTGTTTGCAGGAATGTTGTTATTGGTCACACGTTCCAATTTACGACTATCGACTTCAGCATGAGATCTATAGTAAGATAATGTGTGTCAAGCCTATGACTATGATACAAAAGTGCTTTGATCTTGTAAGCTTTTCCGATACATGATGTAAATTTGGTTTAGTTGATGTGGCCATTCTGTAGTTATTGCATTAGCGGCTGCTTGCCTGAACGTTGTTGGACTGGAATAGGCAAAAGCCTCTGAAAATAGTTGAAAAAAGTAATGGATATGCTCTGGATGTCAAGCACACATTGAATCATTTTTGCCTTAAATATGCAATTGGAGGCGGTTTTTACAAAGACGTCCTAAAGAAGAAAAACAGATGTAATGGATAGGCTTTACCTCACAATTGTACTCTTTCCCATTGGGCAACACATGGTGATTGAAAGAATGAGAGGATGCAAGTTCTAGGTCAGAGCTCCTAGCATGATTTAATTAGGCTTGATGATCCCATACCAAACAAAAAGGGGTAGGTATGTTTGGTGCTTAGGCACGATATTATAGTGAAAACGAGTGAAATTTGTTAGTGATGTAGTCAAAATAAAGGAGACTGTACTTTCTTTTGTTAGTTGTCGGCTTACACTGACTTATTCCATGTCCACTCCACTTCCACATAACCCTCTATGTATATAGCTGGCTCTAGACATCTGATATGACCTAGACAATTTACACTATTAATATTAGCATGAGATATTTGTAAGATAATATGCTACGAGGTTTTCTTATCAATGATGCTATGTTTGAGTTGATGTGGCAGTCCTCTACTTAGTCCATTAGTGGTTGCTTCATGTGAACGTGGTTAGACTGGAATAGGTAGTTGCTTCTAGAAGTTGTTTTTGTATGTAATTCTGATAAACAAGTTTGTTTGCAGGAATGTTGTTATTGGTCACACGTTCCAATTTACGACTATCGACTTCAGCATGAGATCTATAGTAAGATAATGTGTGTCAAGCCTATGACTATGATACAAAAGTGCTTTGATCTTGTAAGCTTTTCCGATACATGATGTAAATTTGGTTTAGTTGATGTGGCCATTCTGTAGTTATTGCATTAGCGGCTGCTTGCCTGAACGTTGTTGGACTGGAATAGGCAAAAGCCTCTGAAAATAGTTGAAAAAAGTAATGGATATGCTCTGGATGTCAAGCACACATTGAATCATTTTTGCCTTAAATATGCAATTGGAGGCGGTTTTTACAAAGACGTCCTAAAGAAGAAAAACAGATGTAATGGATAGGCTTTACCTCACAATTGTACTCTTTCCCATTGGGCAACACATGGTGATTGAAAGAATGAGAGGATGCAAGTTCTATGGCATCCCTGCCCCCCCCCCCCCCTCCACGCGGTGTTTAAAGGAACACGAGATGTATGCATCAAGGTCCCTTGAGTTCATATTTAGTCCAAGAAACAATCTGCAATTTACTTGATTCTAATAATCTACTAGATTTTGATTTGTGCTTTGAAGTCTAAATGTGTAAGTTTTGCATAAATATTTGATTAGCAAAGTAATATGAGTGAGTGAGATGAAGATTTATTGATCAATGAATGAGCAAGCCTTCAATCATGACTACTTGAGCCTTAAGCTAGGCTAACTGTAGTAGTAGATAGTTTCAAGTTTGGTAGTACGAGTAGTGTAATACCTTATAGCATTTAATGAAAAAAGACCTCTAATACTTTCGTAAATATGTCATGATGAAATTCTAACCACCTAGTTGTAGATGCAAGCAAGATGTAATGTTTTTATGTGACACATGCATGTTCAATAAAGGTGTATGCACATTTATGTACACATGCATGATTGCATGTATTGCCATAAAGCAAAATCACACTAGGAAAAGGGCATAGGGGTATCAATTGAATACCAATCACACTAGTAGACAAGTAAGATGAAGCTCCTCCAACTATTCAAGAGGTCTCAACATAGAAGAAGACCATCATAGTGAATTTGTGAGCTTGAGATTTTTTGCTGTAAGTCCAAACTCACAACCATGCAAGATTCGTTGTCTTAGAACTTACTCTCACAATACATTCATGAGAGGGAGATATTTTCATCTCGTCCTCAAAATGCATGGTAAAATATAAAGTAGCACAATTCAAAGCTATTTGAAATATTCTCGTGTCTTTAGAATTTGACTTCACATCTTTTACATCCTTTAGGTTTATCATACTCAACATCTACTTACAAGATATACTTGATGATGCAAGAAAGTTCTACCTCACTTGTTTTGGACTTATGGTTGAAATTTTTAGGAGAGCAATGGTCAAACCAACGTTTTGCCTCCTAGAAGTACATAAGATAGGGTAGAAACAGATAAAAGTCAGTAGTTATTTGGTTGTTATTTGCTTTGGTTCTCAGTAATTGTTAATGGCAAATGCTACAGTTTGGGCGATTAACTCTATGGATGATGATCACTTTTGCAATCATTTCACTGAGATGTGAGTGCAATGTGCATACAGTTGGGGGCATAAATATTGGGCCCTTATCGGTGTGCATTTGGACCCCATTTTTATCTATGGAAGGGTGTAGGGGGGGCAGCGCCCCCCTTACTATTGTCGTCGGGAGGGTCCAGGGGGGCCGACGATAGTCACCTAAGCCCCCCTTGGTGGGGGATCGGGGGGTAGCGCCTCCGAAACAAAAAGCGAGATACAATTGCTCTACAGTTTTCTATCTCTATCCCAATGGAACCATCTGTGATCGTAACGGTTTTGAATTTTTATCCTTGACAGAATCCAACATGGATTAATGCACTTGAACTAGATCATCTTGTACTCAAAACATTCGGCAAACTACACAGTAATAATGCTCTTAATTAGAGCTTTCATCTGATACCTATATTGCCCAAAAAAAAATTAAACAAAAAAAAATGATTATAGGAAAATTTTGAATCGCAAATCTGAATTGCAATGCAACTATGCTTATGATGTTATGTGTAAATGCTAAAGTTTAATATATTGTACCTATGATATCGAGTTGTACTATTTTCATTATGATGAATTTTTATATCTTAAGAATGAGGAGGGATGTGCTTTTAATGAAAATAGGCAAAATTTTCATGTTAGGATGATGTGCCTACTAGAAGGCTCCAAAAGCATGGGCTATTGTGAGGAATAGTGCCCAAATTTTTTCAAGATTTATGCTTTTGTCTTTCAAGTACCAAAATTGCCTGAAAGTAGATTCTTAACTTTCCACCCTTGAAAGTCTCTCTGATCTTGACTTGTTTTTTTAATATGGGAATATGCCTTATTGAAGTTTTCAAGTTCCTCTTTCTATCAAGCTACAACATGCTCCAATTGGATAATGATGGTTTTTTGTTTTTTGTCCTGAAAGGCATGAACTTGGCACTTTTGATACAAAAGCCTATATGTGAGTATCTTTTATGTATAGTCTAGTAGGTCATTGTTAAATTATGTAAGCTCTAAATTTATTGAACTTTTTAGCTTGTCAAATTGTAAATAGTAGCTTTTTTAAAGTCTTTGCATGCACAGACATGCTAGCTTGGGGCCGACGGTCTAAATAGTAGAATCGTTCTCAAGACATAGACACAAATGTTAGGGCCTTTTTCGGCAGGGGATTGGTCCAGCCAAAAAGTCTTAAAAGGGTCAAGGGGCACCACCACTGATGTTGGTTATGCCCTACATGAGTAATAGATGACCTGCCACATCCAATCCTAGGGGCCTTCTCTGTTACCCTGTGCTCCCGAGCCAATGAGAGTTTTCCAGGCTCTCAGAAGTACGATTGTAAGGAGGGGTTGCTAGCACTTTGGTTCAATGATCCGCTAGCTTTCTAGGTCCATGTTCTCATTCCCAAATCTCTAATTGCTAGTTCATGCTATGATCTTGCTAATGTCTCTTTCCTCATCGAATTCGGCTTCCGGATAGTCCTTAACGGTTAAGAGATAGGTAGAATTTGGGCACCTTCAATGGTTAAGGCCTTGTCTTTGTTCTAAGGTACCATCTTAAAACTTTGGGATTGTGCAGCCTATGACTTGTAATGGTACACCCTTTCAGGGTCTGTGGTCCTATTCTCAAAACGTAAGACACTATCCCTGTGGTTTAGGGAGGGCACCGTCAATGGTTAAGATGCTACCTTAGAAACTTAGGGCCGACTTCTCATTCTAGGTTCTTGGTCCCTAGAGAGATAAAGGCTTGAAATGTGAATTATGTCCTTCATTTTAGGGGTATTTCTTTCAAGTTTTAGGATTGCGCTTTTAGATTTATAGCCTTTAACTATAGGATCATGACCTCTGATAAAATATGGATTTAAGTGTATGAATACGTGCCTTTAAAAACATGTGATTCTCAATGGGTAAGGCTATGCCCTTGGAAGATCGTATGGGAGGTGTTCGACAAAAAGGCTGAGGAATCCATTACATTTTAGGCCTTGAGATTGATTTTCATGAAGAGTATGCTTTTATTTGTCAATCTAGATATGTATTTTCTATGTTGAGAAAATTTAATATGCAAAATTGTAAAGGCATAGATACTCCCATGGAGCAACATGTAAAAGATCCTATTAAAGGTGATGAAAGATCCTTCGAAGACATCACACTTTATAGGAGTCTTATAGGCTCTTTAATTTGGCTTACTATCACTAGACCCGATTTGAGCTATTGTGTGCACAAATTGAGTCAGTTTAATCAAGATCCCAAGATCCAACATTGGAAGATGGCCAAGAGAGTTCTAAGATATGTATCTTCTACTCAAGATTATGGGTTATTGAGTGACATGCAATCAACATGCAAGCAAATACAGTGACATGCAATCAACATGCAAGCAACTATGAAAACATGCAAGCAATCTGAAGAATTCTAGAGGCATGCATGCAACATGCATGGACTAGTACTTGCACATGCAAACGGAAATTGCTAGCAAATTGTAATTTTGTCGACATGCAATGAATAGATCAAACTTTCAAAGTAATCTGATCTGCTGGCTATGGATTTGTCATGGGAACTGCTATCTGAGCATATTCCTTGACAAATCGTCTGTAATATCCCGCCAAACCAAGAAAGATCTGAAGCTCTAAAAGATTCTGAGGTCTCAGCCAACTGAGTATGGCGATAATGTGACCCAAATAAGTTACTTCTTCAATGAAGAATTCACACTTAGGTTTTTTAGCATATAGCTTATGCTTTCTAAGCAGTCGAAACACCTTTCTGAGGTGTTTAAGATGCTTCTTCCTCGTTTTACTGTAGACGAGGATGTCATCTAAAAATACAACCACAAACTTACCCAAGTATGGTCTGAGGACACTGTTCATCAAGGTCATAAAGGTAGCTGGAGCATTTGTGAGCCCAAAAGACATCACCTTAAACTCATAATGACCATGACGAGTCCTAAAAGCTGTTTTTGGGGCATCTTCCGACTTTATACGGACTTGATGATATCCTGATTTTAGGTCTATTTTACTGAAAAACTTAGCTCCGTCGAGTTGATCAAACAACTCGTCTGCTCGAGGCATATGATACTCTTAATTGTGCTTTATTGAGGGCTTTGTAATCTACGCAAAGATGCATGGATCCCTCTTTCTTTTTCACCAAAAGGACTGGTGAGGCCCATGGTGAACTACTGGTTTGAATTTGGCCTTTCCCAAGATAATCTGTTAACTGCCTAGTTATTTCTTCATCCTCTGTTCGGCTGACCCGATACAGAGCTTTAGAAACAGGTGCTGTACCTGGTACTAGGTTTATTACATGATCTACTTCTCTGCTAGGTGGTAAACCATGTGGTAAATCTTCAAGAAAAACATCTTCAAATTTAGACAACAAAGTTTCTAATTTACTGATTTTTTGTTGTAAAGAACTAGAAATAGAAACTTATGGAATAAACTGAAAGTCACACAAGAATACTTGATGGTCGTCGTCTCCGATTAGCTGACAGAACTCTGAACTGCAAACCATAGGGCTATTGGGGACATCATGCTCCCCATGCAACTGGATCTCTCGGCCTTTATGCTGAAAGCTAAGGGTGTTTTCCTGATAATTTCTGTGGAGGGAAGGTCCTAAGCTGTAGAGCCAATCTCTCCCGAGAACAATGTCTGTGCGATCCAGGTGCATTATCTGAAAGTTCATTTCATCTTGATACCCCTAAATACCAAGATTTAAGTTACTTACCATAGTTTCCCAAAAATTTTTGTCTTCACCCTTAGCTAATGAAACTATGTACCTATGCTGACTAGGTACTTCTGGTAGTCTGAGTTTTTTTAACTAGGGTGTAGTTGATGAAAATATGGGTTGCCCCATCATCAACCATGACTCTAACTGACTGATTACCAACTTTTCCATGCATACGTACTAGGTCATGTGGCCCAAAACTGAAGGGTCTCGCTAGCATTGCAGAGGTTAGCTGGCAACAATGTTTAACACTTTGATCTCGGAAGCTGTCGAGTCACTTGGGAAACTTACTGTCTGAACAAGATGAACTTGTTTTTTATTTTTCTTATCTTTTTTTGTGAAAGGCCCCATTGGGACACTGTCTGACTGTGTGTCCCTTGCCCATGCACACAAAGCACAAACGTTCTTGTTTGGCTTTCTCAAAATATTCTGGTTTTAAGGGCTATATGAGCGATGGGATTTTCTGAGGAGCTTCACTTTTAATTTTATCTTCTTTCTTTCTCTTTAAAAATTTCTTTTTAAATTGAAAGTCTTTCTGAGGAGGCTGCTGTCTCGCCTTCTTCCTACCCACTGAATCATCATAGATTTGAGCATGTCTAAGAGCTTGCTCTAGGGTAGTGGGCGAGTTTCTCTGAACCTCTACTTTATATTCATCTTTAAGGCCACGAACAAATCCTCTGATTTTATGATAATCATCCATAATTTTTATCTTTAAAATTGCTTCTTGATACTGCGAGATATATTGGATTAAAGATTTGTCCATTATTGGTTTTTTCCAGGCTTCCCAGGCTCTATCAAGATCATTTTCTAGTAGAAACTCTCTTAGGAACGCTTTTTCAAAAGCTTTTCATGACCGGGGTGGTTGCCCAGTCTCCTGGAGGTTTAACCACCACTTATAGGCCATGGGCCCTAAGGAAAGACTGGCCTCAATAGCTTGCAAATGGTCAGGGGTCTGTTTAAGAGCACGAATGTTCTTCCATTTGTTGAGGAAGGTGTGTAGAATATCTGCATTTCTATCCTTCTCTTCCCCAAGAAAAGTAGGAGGCTTTAAGTCTTTAAAGACACTGGGGTGAGACCGCATAGGCTCACCCGAAACTGATGGAAGTGGAGAAGGGGATAACTGAGAAGTGGAGGGAAGACTTCCTTTCGCAGAGCTCAAAATCAAGCTTTTGAGTTCAGCGAACGAGTCGTCCACACTGGACTTGAAATTGGCTAACGCCAACTTTAGTTCATCCACTTATGTTACCAAATGGAAAAACTGCTCCTTGGTAACCAATTCGTCGAGTTCTTCGGCGAATTGCTCCTGTTCTTTCATTTCCATGGGTTCTTTCCCCTTACTGAAAATCAAGGCTTCTGTTTCAAGTCTTGAGGGGATATAGTGTGAGCCTTGTCAGGCATTCCTCATTATGGTATTCCTATGCAGCTATGGTTGGGAGGAGACTTGCAGCAGAGCTCTCATGTTTGCTTGTTGATCTATGTACATTTGCTTGAGATTAATAAATTGATGGATTTGCTGGGTAATTATGTGTATTTACTTAGGGTTTGTGAGCTTGTGTGCAACAAGAGGCCTTTGTAAAATTCAGAATTTAAGATAAATTTGGGGCTCCAAACTCGGATTTTCTGAGGGAACCCCTTAACCTTGACACATCCTAACGTCGACACATGGCAAACTCTATGCACAGTCGACACTTGCCACTTGGCAGTACCCTGACACATAGGCAAGCTAGTAGGTGGACAGTCTGACACGTGTCACTCATGCACTGGACCAAGTGTCCCAATGAGCATATGACATGTGTCACGTTGACCGATCAACCTTTCCTACTTTTTAGGAGGTCAGTCCAACAGACTCTCATGAGACCCAGTAGCCCGTTGGCCATCTCGGATTTAGTCACTATAACAGATATTTACATTGCAATTTACAATTGTCTCCACAGGCCGGTGACTTAGCCATTTACAATTTAATAATTACAATTTACCATTTACGTTGGGCAAGGGATTCAAAGTACATGTGACACCTCTGCTCGCTGATTTTTGGAGGTCCCTACTCGCTGATCCAAATGCTTCCTCTGATCCCAATTTTCAGATGTATGAGCCCAAATTTGAGGAAAGAACCTGCAGTCAACTCGCGATGGTCTACCAAACCCCTGCTGTCTCAAATCCGCTCTAAACTCCAAAACTTGCTCACTAAAATCAGGGTTGGAGCTGATTTTTTACAGCGATGGACCTATTTGCAGACTTCTGTCTAAAATCCGCTCAGCAATCAACAATTTATACACAAAAAACAAGGATAGATCCCTGGTTCCCCAGCGCTGAGTTTATGCAAGGAATTTTGCCTCAAAACAAGTGAAAATTTTCTTGAGATCTGCTCAGTAGGAACTATCCCTACAGCACTGGATCTATTCTACTAATTTCTGAAAAGTTGAAGAGATTTTGTACACTCTCCTAACTTTCTCTATTGCTGCTCCTAAACTGCCAAAGATGGAGATGGCTCTAATACTAGTGTTAGAGATCCAAACACCACAGTAGGGCAAACACTAATTGATCCACCCAACCTTGCCTACTCCCTGATATGGAGCAAGCCCCTCCTAGCCCAATGTGAGGCCTGGTAGCATGCATATTGCCAAGTGTCGGCCACATGGCACTAACGTGGCCGACTGCACGTCGGGACCCAACGTGGGGCCCTATCCTGTTGACAGGGTCCCTATGCGTTAGGCTCGCCATGACTATGGACCGTGTCGGGGCACACTACTCACACTGTCTTGCCCTGTTGGTCGTGTATGCTGGACATGACCCTGATTGTGGTATTTGACCTCCTGTGTTCTCTAGGGTTCGGCACTGGTTACGTGCTCGTAACACTAAGGAAGGGGACGTTTGTCGTCACCCGAACTTAGTCTAACTTCCAAAATCACCAAAAAATGGCACAAAAACAGCCAATCAAGATGGATAATAATCAGAAAATAAGGGGCTGAGAAAGTAGAATAATGGACAACAAATGTGCAAGGCCAATAAGTAGAAGGGTTCTAACAAAATGGAAAAAGGAAGGAGGAGGGTGTGAGGCAACAAAATGACAAATATGAGAGGGAAATAGGGGTTTGGAAAAGAGCAGTATGTGACCAAAAAGACAACAAGTAGGTGCAAAAAAGGAAGTGCAAATGGGCGCAAGCAATACCTGGGTGGGTGCTGATCCGTCATCCAATCAGTATTGCCAACAAAGAGAGGTAAAAGCTGAAGATATGACAGAATAGATGCGCCAACCATCCACCAATCCGAATCCTCAACTCACGCCAAATAAGCTGAAAAAAGTGCTGAAAGAGGGTGCTAGACAGCCGACAAATAATCAGCAAAATGAGCAGCAAGTCGATGGAGAAATCCATCGAGAATGGTGAGATAATAGGGCGCTGGGCAGCAACTTCCAAGATCCACAATATGCTAAAAGAAATTAGGCTGGAAAAGGTGCTGAAGTAAGGCGCCGATCAGCCTCCAATTAATAGCCGAAACGGACAGCAAGTTGGTGAAGAGAACCGCTGAAAATGAGACGGTAGTAGGGCGTTGGGCAGCAACCACCGAATCTAAAACATGATGAGTAAAATAGCTGAAAATAATGGTGATGTAGGACACTGGACAGCCTCCAATCAATATAAAAAATGGACAGCAAATTGGTGACGAAAGGTGTCGAAAATGATGAGGTGGAAGGGCGCTGGACAACAGCTACCAAATTTGCAAAAACAATGAAAATCTACTGAAAAAATCGATGAAAGTGATGGGTAGTAGGGCGTTGGACAGCCACCACCAATCTGCAAAACAAATGACGGAGAAAATCTATGGAAGTGATGGGTGGTAGGGCGCTAGACAGCCACCAGCAAATTTGCAGGAAAGTGCTCTGATACCAAGTTACAAGCTAAGATTCACTAGCTATGCTAGAAAGCAGGACTTAAGCTAGACTGCAAGAAGAGAGAATGCTTAAGAAGGCTAAAGAGGAGCAATCATGATAAACTGAATAAAGGAATACAATGCTGCCCTACATATACCCTCTCCTTGAATCAAATAGAGGTTTAAAAAAAAAGGGAAGGAATAGGATTTGGAGGGAAAATAGTGTGCCTTTGTCACATGTACTTTGAATCCCTTGCCCAATGTAAATGGTAAATTGTAATTATTAAATTGTAAATGGCTAAGTCACCGGCCTGTTGAGACAATTGTAAATTGCAATGTAAATATCTGTTATAGTGACTAAATCCGAGATGGCCAAGGGGGTACTGGGTCTCATGAGAGTCTGCTGGACTGACCTCCTAAAAAGTAGGAAGGGTTAACTGGTCAACGTGACACGTGTCATATGCTCACTGGGACACTTGGTCCAGTTCATGAGTGACACTTGTCGGATGGTCAATGGACGGGTCAACAGGACATGTCATATGCTCATTGGGGCACTTGGTCCAATGCACGAGTGACACGTGTCAGACTGTTCACCTACTACCATGCCTATGTGTCAGGGTACTGCCAAGTGGCAAGTGTCGGCTGTGCATGGAGTTTGCCATGTGTCGACGTTAGGATGTGTCAGGGTTAAGGGGTGCTTGAGGGGATATAGGGTGAGCCTTGTCAGGCATTCCTCATTATGATTATGATTATGGTATTCCTATGCAGCTATGGTTAGGAGAAGACTTGCAGCAGAGCTCTCATGTTTGCTTGTTGATCTATGCACATTTGCTTGAGATTAATAAAGTGATGGATTTGCTGGATAATTCTGTGTATTTACTTAGGGTTTGTGAGCTTGTGTGCAACAGCCTTCCCAATAGGAGGACCCCCACTTCAAATCAACATGACCAAGTCCTAAAAATATGACCAAATAGGGCCCAAGGCTAGTATATGAATAAAAAGGGCCCTTAGGCCTGCTTATGTATAATAACGAATAAAAGAACGGACGGGACGAATGTAATGAGCCAAGTCGATAACTTTAATGAAATGGAAAGCTAAAGTTTTAAGTCATGTGACCTTGAATTTGAAAAAAGTCTCATCTCTTCTATAAAGTCCTCACAACAAGATTCTAGTCTAAGCATACCATACAAAGCAACAACACATGGGAACCGGTGGAGGTTAAACCAACCCAACCAAACCTAGATTGTACGGATCTAGCCCCCAAGCTATGGATCAATCAGAGTCATGGAAAGAGGAGTCACACCAGCAACATGTAGCTACTAATCACAAAATCAAGCTTACACTAGTTAGAGCCCAGCAGGTATACTTATATCCTCCAAGGCCCACGCACCACTAGTAGTGCACTGTGACACCTCACTGGTCACCTCTGCAGCCTATCTGGGCCACGTCATCCAATTCCCTAATGACTCACTGATAGACCCATACCAACTCCACCACCATGTGTTTAGGCCTACAACCATTAATTATGACCATGTACACATAAGGGCCCCAATTCCCTTATAGTCACAATTAACTTACGGGTTGTTGGTCTACCAGTCCCTAGCGTGGACATGCTACCCGAGACCAGTCATGGGCATGACATTCTTCCCCCCTTATTCAAGTTCTGTCCTCAGAACTTAAAACTGGGAAAGTTTCTCCTGTTCCCAAGAATCGTCATCGTCCGTACATCCCCTCCATCGAACCAGATGCTCGGTAACTATACGATTTCTCAATCGTTTAGTTCTTGTATCCAAGATCTTTTCGGGTTCAAGACGAGATACACCCGATGATTCATCCAACAGGTCCAACCGATCTCCAGATCCAAGATGCTCTCCTTCACGTAAACTCTTTTTGAGACGACTAACGTGAAATACGGGATGCACTTGCAATCCTTCCGGGAGTTACAATTGGTAAGCTAAGGATCCGATCTTTTTCAAGATCTTAAAACGGTCCTCTATATCTAGGGGACAACTTATAATGCTTGTCGGTACGCATTACACTTGAATCCTTCCGGATTCTCAAATATACCCAATCTCTTACTTGGAAGTCTCTCAGCGATCTTTTCAAATTTGCATAATGTCTGTCCCTATTATGGGCACTTTGGACATTTTCACATGCAATCCGTAGCATTTCCTGCATATCATGTAGGAAATCCGCTACTTTCTGAAACTTGATCGTCCGAGTCTCAAGCACGATGGGTGACCTAGGCTCAAAACCGTACATAAGCATAAACGGGCTATAACCGGTAGCCGAATGCTTACTACTATTATAGGCAAACTCAATCAACGTCATCCAGTTCCCTAATGACTCACTGATAGACCCATACCAACTCCACCACCATGTGTTTAGGCCTACAACCATTAATTATGACCATGTACACATAAGGGCCCCAATCCCTTATAGTCACAATTAACTTACAGGTTGTTGGTCTACCGGTCCCTAGCGTGGACACCTGAGACCAGTCATGGGCATGACATATTCCTTCTTCTAACACTCATACTTCATTGTCTACCGAGGAAGTTCTTCGTAAGTTTCATGGACATAGTGTTAGTTCGTATGTGGATAACTCCGCACACGCTTTTGTATTTGTTTGCAAATTATTTTATTTGGAATCGTTCTCGGATGAAGTCTTGTCCTCAACAGAAATTTGTAGCGCTTCTCTTCTTTCTAGTATGAGTGCAGTAAAAATTCATCAAGATTTTTGTCGTTCTTATAACTTTAATGGTTACCCATATCTTCCATTTTTGTAGGTTGTCTGGAAATTTCATAAGACTCCCAAAAGTCCTAGATTTATTGCAGCAGCTTGTAAAACTGCGCTAATTGACCTTTCTAAGTGGTCAAGTAATTAATAACTTTGAAGACTTGCTTCCTTTTTTTTAATGAACATTGGATAAACTTACTTAAGGATGCATATGTTCTTGTAAATTGTGGTTGGATTTTGAATGATTCCATTGATATCATAAAAGTAATAAAGTTCTCAATGCTTCTCATGCAATAGAAGAAAAGCCTCAACATATGCCTCTATAAATCTATGACTTGTCAACACCATAAACTGAAAGCAATCTGGAAGGTTTAAAGGTTCGTATTGATAAGCTAATTTGAGACATTTTTAGCAATAAACTAAAGGACACTTGATGCAAAGCTTTGAAAGTAAAAAAAAGTGCTTTGTGTTGTGAGTTTTGCTGGCTGAAGGACAAAAATGAAGATGTCGACTCAAAGAAGAAAAGATTCACTGAAATTGTTGAAGTTGATGATGTTTGTTCTTGGCTGCACTTCCTCTTAAATAATTTACATATTTCTATATGTAATTCACTTTTCCAACAAAGGATAGGTGTTCCCATGGGCACTAAATGTGTTCATCTAACAAACTTTCATCCTCTCTTATTGATTTGAATCTATGCAGAGATTAGTTTCTTGTGGTACTTGTCCTATCCTATTGCATAAACTAACCCATGCTAGAAGATTCGTCGATGACTTGTTTGCTTCTGATCTTCCTGATTTTGGTAGCTTTTCATATATAGAGCCTAACGTTTTGGTGGAAGAATCTATCCTAAATATTCATGGGAACTTAATTATATAGCTAGTGATGATAAGTGCAATTTTTTTCGACCTTTTTATAAGCCAGATTAGGACTAATTCGTTGGTTGATATTTTGAAAAGGTCGTAGTCACAATACAATAACATTAACATAATTTGCATGCCTCATATTCCTTGAAGTACTTTTGATTTTATTAAATATGGAGTGATCACTTCTCAGTTCTATAGGTTTTCTTGTCTTTATACCAGTAAATATGTGTTTGTAAACCAAGGAAGCTGCTTAATTATTTTGTTACTCCATAAGGGTTACTTGTTTAAGAAGATCATGAAAAAAGTTTGAACTATTTTAGACTCTTATGGTTTTGTCTTTGGTATCTCAGCTTTTGAAGTGTTTAAATGATTGATCAAAGGTTCCAAAAAAGGGGGGAGCTTAGGAGCCCACTTTGTTCTAGTATTTGGGCTTTGTCTATGTCTGTATTTTGAACAATTCTAGCAGGTCTGCATAGAAGCCTTTGTCTGTTCTTATTGTAGTTTAAGCTCAACTTTTTTACAGTTGCCCTGAAAAAACTTCAAGGAGAAGCAAAAAAGTTGAAGAAAAAATATAGAAAGCAAAAAACAAAACAAAAATGAAAAAAATCTACATTTCAGAAAACCCTAACCCAAAATTCTTGACAAACATTGGCTTTACTATTGTTAGGCCTAGAATAGCATTTGAAAGATGAATGACCAGTTTTGCCACAATGTCTACAAGCTACTCTAGGATTAGCCCAACGTTTATCAAGAGTATGTCCTGGCTATTTACAATAGTTGCAAAAAGATTTCTTTGACTTAGGCTCAGATGATCCCACTTTGGAATCTTTATTGTTCGGATCTTGCATGCTTGTAGCTTGAAACTGGTTTTCGCGTCATTTGGCCTTGCTCTTTCCTTTCTTCGCATATAAAGCTTTAGCTCCTCCTTGAGAAGGTGAGCTTCCTTGCTGCATGAGATACTCCTCTCGAAGGCTTTGAATGGCCTCTTCAAAGGATTTACTTGTAAGAACAGGTCGCGTGTAGATGTAGGAGGGTGGTAGTGCTCGCAGCAGGTACGTAAGTTTCTCCTCCTTGGGAGTTATTCTACCTGCACTTTGTAGAGCACTAAACAAAGATTGTAACTTGAAAAGAAAAGTATTACAATATGAAATTCCATCCCACTTTAAACTAGTAAGTGGCTCAAACAGATGTAAGATTTGAGTTTGTGATTTGGACTCAAATCTTCGAGCAAGTTCATCCCACATCTCCTTTGTTGTAGCAGAATCGGCAACAGTGAGAAAGATATCTTCCGAAACGGTTTGGGAAATAATTACTTTAGCTTTCAAATCTGCATGCAACCAGGCATAAAGATCTTTTAAATCTTCTTCATAAGCTATTGTATTTATTACATCAGGTACATGCGGTTTGGGAATAGTCCCATCAACATAAGGCCTCAGCTTCTCAGCTTGCAGGATCAGTCGAGTCTTTGATCTCCATGCAGGGTAGTTGGATCCATCTAGAATCGTTATTTTCGCATGAAAAGTAGAAGTAGAAGCCATTGCTCTGATACCACTGTTATAGAATTGAAAATAGAGATAGAAAGGATAATTAAATCGAGGTTTACCAACCTAGGAATCCTCGATGGTCTTCTACAACTCAAAATAGATCAAAATCAGCAACATGTAGCACCATTTTTAAAAGTCGTCGACCCCAATCAGCCATTTGTGGTCGAAACAGATGCTAGTGACTTTGCAATTGGTGCTGTACTAACTCAGGGTGGACGACCAGTTGCGTTCGAGAGTCAAAAACTCGAACCAGCACAGACTAGGTATAGTGCTATGAAAAGGAACTCTTTTCCATGGTTCATGCCCTTAAGACTTGGAGGCATTATTTGTATGGTGCCAACTTTGAGGTCCTGATAGACCATGAAAGTCTCAGATACCTTTGCAACCAGCCTGAGCTTAGAGGTCGGAAAGCTCGTTGGACTGAGTTAATGCAAGAGTTTGATATGTCTATCAGATATAGACGGGGAGAAATTCAATACAATAGCAGATGCACTTAGTAGAATGCCTATGATAAACGAGCTGAGTTTTACTCAGATTCGTAGTGAGTTACTCGAGTCCTTGAGAGGGAAGTGCAAGTATGATGCATTCTTCTGTACTATCTGGAACTCAGTCCATAGCAGACAGCCACAGACTCTAGAACTAGTTTCCGGGGCTGGTGCTAGTTCATCCAAGAATACGGCAGCTTCCGTTGAGGATGATGATGAGTTCGAGTATATGTCAGATGACGTTGAGGACTCTGAGCCTGTATTAACCAAGCAAACCCTAGTGGTTGAGGGTCAGTTGACTCAAGGATTCAAATGGAAACATTATTCCATTCAGGATGAGTACTTGCTCTATAGAGATAGAGTATGTGTCCCCAATTCAGAGGATTATAGGCAACAGGTCCTATATGAGTGTCATGACAGTCCTAGTGCAGGGCACCCATGCATTCAGAAGACATATGAGCTTTTTTGTAGGCAATTTTTCTGGCCCAGTATGAAAAAGGTTGTCCAGCAATATGTAACCAGTTGCCAAAAATGTCAGGTAAATAAAGCAGAGCGTTTAAAGGCAGGAGGGTTGTTACAGCCCTTAGATATACCAGCTGGTAAATGGGAGAGCATCTCCATGGATTTTATAGTAGGCCTGCCTAAAACCCAAAAGGATAATGACGTTATATGGGTCACAGTTGATCGTCTGACCAAAATGGCTCATTTTATTCCTACCAAAACAACCGTTAGAGCTCCAGAGTTAGCGAGGTTGTTTGTAAATGGGCTATTTAAATAGTACGGTCTACCTTCCGGCATAGTCAGCGATTGGGACAATAAGTTTAATGGAAATTTTTGGAGGGCAATATTCCATCATCTCCATACTAAACTTAACAGTACCACCGACCATCCACAGACGGACGGTCAAACAGAAAGAGTAAATCAGGTGCTGGAGGATATGCTTCGAGCATACGTCACCAAAAAGCAGACTAATTGGGAGGAGTATCTCTCGATATTAGAGTTTGCTTATAACAATACCAAACATTCGGCTACGGGATAACAAGAAAAAGTTGAAGCAGCCAGAAACTTTTTAGAAGACCTAAACCAGATGATAGAACATGCTAAGCGTAGTATTAGGCAGTCCCAAGATCGAGCCAGGCATTATGCAGATCCACACAAACGAGATGTGCAACTCTCCGCTAGCGAGAAAGTCTACTTGAGAGTCCCAGTTGATTCTGAAACCCTCAAATCAAGAGTGTGTACTAAGTTGTCTCCTAGGTATTGTGGTCCATTTACCATCAGTAGGAGACTAGGCGAGGTCACCTATGAACTAGAACTCCCACACGACAGTAAGGTTTTTCCAGTTTTTCATGTAAGTCAGTTGCGGAAAGCCTTAGCCAGATCAAAAAATTTGGTAGGGGACAGTGTTCTAGTTCTCCCATTGGATTCTCAGCAACCTCCACATGAACCATAAGAGATTCTTGATAGTAGAGAGACACAGACTCGTCATACTCTATACCAAGAATATCTGGTCAAGTGGAATGATCAGCCGGTTGAGAATGCCACATGGGAAAGAGGCAACGTCCTTCGCAAGATTTTTCCAGACTTTGTCTTAGAGGACCAAGACGGTTCTTAAGGGGGAGGGAGTGTTACGAGCACGTAACCAGTGCCAAACCCTAGAGAACACAGCAGTTCAGATACCACAGTCAGGGTCATGTCCAGCGTACACGACCAACAGGGCAAGATAGTGTGAATAGTGTGTCCATAGCCATGGCGGGCCTAACACAGCATAGGGACCCTGTCAGCATGATAGGGCCCCACGTTGGGTCCCGACGTGCAGTCTGCCACGTCAGTGCCAAAACTCCCTCCACAAAAGTATTAAAACATAAGTGATGCCAAAATTACAATGCCCTCTACCTAGCTTGAGGAAAAAATCCAGGAAAAGTGGCAATCTGTAACAATAAAGACACTTTCTATTGGGCAAAAGAATTGAAGTACTACACATAAGGATGCGTGTTCATTTTCTAGGTTGAAAAGAGTATCTTGAAAACTGACAATCCATAAGAACAAAGTCGCTTTCATTTCTTGGCATAGGTGTTTAGGTCCCAACATAAAGACTCGCATTGACTGGTTACTGGCTTGCCTCTGAACACCAGACACAATGCCAACAGAAGGAACTAGGTGTCAAACTAGGACATTTAAACTCTGTTGCAAGGAATTATGTAGCCCAAACCTATTATACTGAACTTTCTGATGGGACGCAATTTCCTAGCTCCAGCTAAGAAACCATGACGGAAATCACATAAGATTTCACTCGTGAAATTGATTGGTGGTGCCTTTTTCTTTTTCGTTATTTTTTCCTGCTGTATAAAGTGTTCGTGGGGTGCAAGTTATACGCACCGCCTTATTTGATTAGCTGTGGTATGTTGCCGATTGCCAGGCCTAGGTATTTCGCTAGGCATTTCCGATGGCAGGTGTAACTAATACGACTCTTAACCAAGGCGGTGTATTTCAACCACGGATGGTGGACGGCCCGCTCTGGTGTTTCACAGAGGTCGGGTCCAGCTGTCACTCTTCACAAAATCGGAAAAACGCTTCCGAACTTGACGGTTTTGTATAGCAGTTTAACTAACGGGTCTAGCCTAGCAAACCGTAAAGCAAACCACCCACGGTTTTTTACTTTTCCGCAAAACACATAAATTTAATACGATTCATTAAAACCCTGGCTATAATCTTTCTTGACTTCGGTTAATACGTAGAGAAACGAAAAGCAATCCACCCAACAATTATTATGCATTACGATAATTCCAAACCGAACTATAGCGATTCACTACCAAGCTCCAAATACTTCACTCGGTTTAAGGAATGCAACCACAAAATACAAGCTTTGATCGCTATGTATTCAACTCCAATCAAAGAATT
This sequence comes from Diphasiastrum complanatum, assembly GCA_029204225.1. Classification (NCBI taxonomy): domain Eukaryota; kingdom Viridiplantae; phylum Streptophyta; class Lycopodiopsida; order Lycopodiales; family Lycopodiaceae; genus Diphasiastrum; species Diphasiastrum complanatum. The sequence continues at coordinate 24,166,930 of CM055110.1, forward strand.
AGATAGTTACTGGCGATTCCAAAAACTCATATTATGGCAACTACGTTGAATCCTAGTCTACTTCTTCAAATGTCAGACGGTTCCCTATCTTACCATAAAGACGTTTCATTCAGTATGATTAGGTAAGCGGAACGTTACTAAGTGTGGAAAAGACAGGCTCTTTACAACATTCTACGTAATACTATTAATGCAAACCATTACCTTCTCTATCCCGTTTGAAAAAAATACAATTCTATATCTTGACAAGGATAATGACTCATTCTGAACAACAACTAAAAATTGTTCACGGATTGAAATACAACATTCACAACCTATCTTCTGGACAACTTAATTGAGTAAACCACATTACCTCAGGTGAGAGAGAAAAATCGAAAATTTTGGAGGCATTGGTCATGAATGCCGCTTTCTTCTCAAACACATTTCCTTTGTCATTTGCCATTTGCGTTGCACTCATAGGTTGTTGGATTTCCTACGAAATCACAGAACTAGCCTTGGAAAAACCGTGGTGCAGGTTACTGTGAAAGCATTTAGGTCGAGACAGAGTTCGTGATGGTGAAAAAATGCACTCAAAAAATGCCAGCTATATCATTCCTACAATCCTTCAGAGAGTAGACAAACACTGCTGATCTACGTTAACAAATTAATATAGCATTCAACAATATCAAACCAATGTGCGGAATTGAATGAACAAGTGAATCAGACACACGAATAATATCAGACAAAAATTCATTCGAGATCATACAATGTATAGAATAACATGTGCATAACTACAATATTACGTATTGATCTTCTTGAATTTTAGCAGCACTGCATGACAGATCCACGCAGTGCATTGGCGAGAGAGAAATACACTTCTCTCACGAATCGTGTCTCTTACTAGCGGACTTTTGGATCTACTAATCCTCTCAAAGTTGTCTCGCTCACTGGCGGACTGTATTCTGAATATTTTCGTGTCTGCTTCTTGCTTACTTGCATACTAGCTTATGCATCAACCAAAAAGTATATAGTTTGCGAACAATTTCGTGTCGCGTCTTGTAACTTACAGATTAGAAAGATTAAACATCTACAACTAATCACGAATTACAAGAGTGGCAGATTAGCCATGATCTAGAGTAATTCTGTTGATGTCATAATATCTGATCAAATGTCTGTACTCCTTGGTACTTGGCTGATCTTCTTGGCTTTTCATGGAGCAGGACTGATTTCGTGTCGTGTCGTGTCGTGTCGTCTTTTGTTAAAGATTCAGGATTAAAAGCTAGCAAAGCTTTGGCATTAGAAACATTTTGTTTCTTCAGTTCGTAGGTCTCATTCAGACTGTGGTAGCTGCAAAAAATAGCAGTAGAGGTTGCCGCAAGTTCAGTGTAGGCTACGAAACAACAAAGAGGGCCGCAAAACAGCTCGAACAGGCTGCACAGGCAGAGGCTGAAGGCAGGCCGCAGAAACGCAGGCCGCCGACAGAGGGCCGTAGGAGCAGCAGGCAGGTTCCCGCAGGTAGCGCAGCGCACAGGTCGCCGCGCAGGCAAGCACAGTTTGCCGCAGGGCAGAACAGCCGCAGGCTATGAAAAAAACATAGTAGCAGGTCGGCAGTAGTAGCATGTAAGAATCCGGTGTCGGCGTTGTGACTCACCTCATAGACAACAAACCGCAACCACATGGCGCATTCAAATCACTGATAACAGGTTCTAGGTGGGCTCATTCAACCCAATGCATTTCGCAAACGGATTGACCTTCAATATTCAAGCAATCAATCACCAAGAAGTGGGCATTGCTTCTTCTTCAAACAACAACCGAACTTCAACCAAGTCCATTCAAACAAGTTATCAATCAATCTCGGCATTATCATCCCAGTTTTACGTCAACCAATCGAACTACATAACGCAATCAACTCAATGCCATTGCCTCACAACAGTTGATTACACTGCATTCAAAACACAATACACCCTTCTAACTCAAATCTAAACACTCTATTCTACTTCATCCAACACTTTACTCAATGCCATTCCCAATCATCCTAACATACACACTCCATACAATGTGACCTTACGAGATGAACATCTCCTACTAAAACTCAACCAAAATGGCACTTACTAACAATCACTGTTCCACAAAACAGCCATCCCACAATCGACATCATGCAAACGACCTTACTTCCCTTGCATATCAAGCATACATAATGCTTCCTAACAAACCATTACTCAACACACAACAAGCAATTCATTACAAGCTCGTTTGGGCAATCTATAGTGAGACCACAATGACAAGGGGAGGCAAACAAATGCAAGCACTCACACCAATTTCTCTTCTAACAACCATCTCCTCCCACAATGAACTCACCCTCAAACATTCTCCACACACACGATGGGCAATGCAACATACAAGAAAAAGTGACAACCAACTTCCACTTCCCAAGATCCCACAAGCAAACCACAATTTTCCCACATACTTCAAGCAACAAAGAAACTCATCAACAACACTCCCACTTAACAATACAAGATAACTACACTCTGGTGAATCACCATTCGACATCTTGAGAGTGAAAAATTTTCTTCGTAGATGTACCTTGGAAGTTACGTCTCTCACAAAGTGCTGGCGTCCATTGTCATGTGCCAACCTTAGCATTCGAAACATCTATTCCATTCATTAACATCAAATTACAATGGAAATGCAAGAAATCAAGAAAATAAGTCAAAAATCAAGAAAGTAGACAAATGTAGCAAAATTTCACCAAAATAGGCAAAGTAAGATATCATTATTCATGATTATTGATCATTCACAAGATAGGGGCCTGACTCTAGAGCATGATCATAGCTCTCATGTGATTTTAGGCACATGAACCACTATCTCCATAAAGAAAGCTCTCAAAGAGAAGCTCCAAGATCTCTTAAAACTCAAAATTACAAAATGAACAATAGCCTCCAAATTTAGCACGACCTCAGCTATTTATAGTGGTCATATATGCTTCTATTACAAGTTTGGGGCCTTATTTGACTAATTTGGGCCTTACAACCATTATTACAATTTCACTATTCACAAATATAGCGAGGTTGTTCGAGCCACTTTACTAACTGTCCTATTGACTAGTTCTAATCTAATTTAGCTCAATGGCTATATTTGGCAATTCATTAGTAAGCTCATGGGCTAATTACATGCAGCACATGACATCCATCCAGTTAGGACTTCTTAGAAATTTACTTGGAAAGTAGTCAGGGCAAGTCTTTAGCTTCAAGTCAAGTGAAACAATAACTTGCTTTCATCGACATGGCCGAAGTCTTCGACTTTCATTGTTGTCGTCGATATGTCGATATGTCGGTCCGATATGTTGGAGCCACCTATGAGCGATTCCCGAGTATTTTTGTAGACTGTGTAGAAACACGAACAAAATTGCAAAACTGGATAATAATTCGGATGAAAATTAAAGATCGATTATTCGGTTCAATCACTCCGATGGTAGAATAATCCAACAACAAGTACTACATTTAAGGAGACATGAGATAAATTAACTAGTATCTATGAAATTCAACATGTTACTACAAGGTTCTATTTGAAAAAGTTGTTTTTTGCTGATACTCATTTTTATTGATCATGTAAATCATTTTGGATCCATGATTAATCAATTAGCAACCATAGGGCAATCTCTTATTCAAATATTTTCATTACATATCTATCTAGTTTACCACATTCTTATGAACATTTAGTGATATTGGTCTCTACATAATCTAATCTAACATTGCAGAAGGTGACTGCCATTGTTCCTCAAGACGACACTCAAAGAAAGTGAAAGGTGGTTAGAATTTTGACAATATTGCTTCATTCTCCAAGAAAAATTATCAAAGAAACATTCAATGAATGCCAAATCTTTTGCTCCTGTCAACAATATGTAGCAAAAACTCGATTCTTTTGGAGAAGGCTACTTAATTTTAGGTGATTGAGAATTGTTTTGCAGATTTTGTAAGAAACTTGGCCATGACATTAAAGATTGTAGAAGTAGAGCATTCAATGAGAGCAAGAAGTAGGATCAAAATGCAGTTATTGGTCATCAAGGCCCCTCTTCTACATTCAAAGATCATAAACTATTATGGCTTAAGCTTCATCACTTTTTGATGAAGGTTGTTGGTACCTCGACTCATGAGACACCCAACAAACGACTTCCAAGAGGATTTGGTGACAAAATTCTATAGCAAATTGAATACCAATCAATCCTAAAAGTGATGGAGAATTGGCATTTGATTGATCTAGATCCAAACTATGAGCTAGAATCAAGACTACTTACCAAAACAGCTAATCTTGTCATTTAACTCCACAAAACACTCAAAAGAAAAGTGCAAAAAGAATTCTTGAGCTGTAATCAACTTCAATACCTTCCAAACAATATAATTAATGCATAAGGTCACTCACATATGATAGCTTTAACTAGCCACTCGAAGACAATTTTGATGGAATTGGAAAATCTCGAGTTATTATCATCAAATTCACAAGCCTTTTAAAATGATATATATATATACATATCCTTCTCGGATCTAGGGTTTAGGTTTACCCCACAACCATATGTGACCTAATCCTACATTCAATACTTTAAAATAGGTCATCAACTCTAGAATTGACCTCATGACCTCAAGATCCATCAACAAGGCAAAATTTGCTAGAAATAGTCCTACATTATCTACAATGCTAATGTACATTTTGTACTCACTTGTAAAGATGTCGTAAGACCTCGTGTGAGGAATCTACATTGTTGGGCATAGGGCTAAGCATCTAGACACGTGGCACGTGTTGGGTTCTGATGGTGTGCTTAATAGCTTTGATACCACTTGTTGGAGGTGGTAGAAGCGTTTAAGAAATAATTATTTATCAGCTCTGATACCACTCTTCCTAAATATGAGATCCAGAAAAGAGAAAACACAACTTTAAATCATAACAATCTACACAAACTGTTGATTTAGACTATTTCTTAGATCAAAATAATATCTTTGTAGGTGTCTGAGACACCCATGAAGGGAGCGATACAGTTAGGCATCTATGACAGCCATGCTTCCTTTGAGTTACATATTTTGAATCAGTCGTAGGAACGATTATGACTGATAGAGAAAGAAATTATCAGAAAGCATTCATTAGTGCAAACACACGTAAAGAAAATAGAGAATCTGTGTATTTGCCGTTGTAATAACAATGATCAGATCACGAGAAGGCGACGTCGATTTGGCTTTCAAATTGGTGGAAAAGCGGCGAGTGGCCTGGTAAGGAAAAAAGTGCAGGTCATTATTTTCAACTTCTGACATCACAGTTGGCCTCGACATACTGTTTTTAGCCTACGACAGAAGTTTCAAGCAGTTTTGTGATGACAAACATGAGAGAGTCCATTTTGAGTGAAAGTAGCAAATTGAACGGGATTTCCAACTATGCAGTGTGGAAATTCAAAATGAAAAACATATTGATGGGGAAAGACATGTTGGAAGTTGTCACAATTGATGAGAGAAGGCCACCAAATGAAGCGGATATCAAAGTGTTCGACAAAAAGATGAGAAAAGCTTTGACCTTCATTAACTTGTCAGTGAAGGATCACATCATTACCCACATTTGTGATGCTGTTACACCCAGACAGGCATGGGGTGTGGTAAAGGAGCAGTTCAAGACGTCAAATCCATCAAGAATCATGTTTCTGAAGTCAAAGCTGAATAGTGCCCGAATGGAGCAAGGAGAGCAGATTCAGACGTACATGACCAGAATCAAGACAATGAGGGATGAACTGCATTCTATTGGTGTGCACATACATGATGTGGAGTTGGTGCACAATGCATTGTGCGACATTGTAGACTCCCTATCAGATGTTTGTGAGCGGAATGAGAAAGATTGCCAACCTTTGACGAGCTCACAGGAATCTTGATGCAGGAAGAGCAACGACAAGAAATGGTGAAAGCTAGACGTCAGAATACTGATGATCAGGCACTTGCGACATGCAAAAAACAAGGCAAGGGCAAGGGCAAGAAGAATTCTAAACAGCAATTTGCCAAGTCTCAGGAGGATGAGGGATCTTCTAGTAAGACCAAGAAAAAAGGCAAATGCTTCCATTGTGGTAAAAAGGGCCATTGGAAGAGTGAATGTCGCAAATTCCTGGTGGAACAAGACAAGGGGAAACCAAAGCAAGCAGGTAACCTTGTCGATGAGAGTGAGATTGAAGACTCTAGCATCTTCATATCTGCATTGTCATCTAATCAAGATGATCAAGCGTGGTATATTGACTCGGGAGCCACAAGACACATGACAGGTAACAAGAATTGGTTTAGTAGCTGGAAAGTGTTGGATAGTGGAACGTTCGTTTCACAAGCAAATGGTGAGGTGTGCAAGATCAAGGGGATATGCATTGTTTCAATCCAACTACCTGATGACAAAAGCAGGATGATCAGGGAGGTACTTTACATACCAGGTTTGAAGAAAAATCTACTTTCTGTTGGAGTCATTACAAATCAAAAGTTGAAAGTAGAATTCGCCCATGATCGTTGCTTTGTGAAGGATGTGAACCAAAAGTTCAAAGTCATTTCGGATGGAGTAAGGGAGCCCAATACAAAATTCTACAAGTTGAATGCTACAATCAAGGGGCAACATGGACTCGTATCGTCCATTCCATCACAAACTGAGTTGTGGCATAAGAGGCTTGGTCACTTGAACTTGGGAAGCCTCAGTTTAATGAGGAAATTGGAGATAGTAACAAGATTGCCTACTATAGAAGACCACTTGAAATCGATGTGCGAATCATGTGTATATGGGAAGTAGCATCGTGAGAAGTTCAATAAAGGTGGTGTTGCAAGAGCAAAGAACATCCTGGATTTAATCCACACAAATTTATGCGGGCCTATGAGGACCATGTCCTTAGGTAAAGCCTTCTATTTCATGACCTTTATTGATGATATGTCACCTAAGACGTGGATCTACTTTGAAGAAGAAATCGGATGCATTTGACAATTTCAAGAACTTCAAAGCATTGGTTGAAAATCAGATAGGTAGGAAGATCAAAGTCCTAAGATCAACTAGTGGAGGTGAGCATAAATCTAATGACTTCAATGATCTTTGTGATCAATGTGGGATTAAAAGACAATTTACGCAAGCTCATACTCCTGCTCTCAATGGTGTAGCTGAGCGCAAGAATGGTACGATTGTGGAAAGTGCCAGATCTATGCTAGCTGAGATAAAAATACCAAAAGATTTTTGGTCATAAGCATGCAGTACGACAGTCTACATTAGGAAAAATATGGGCTCAAATGGGCCCTTTAAGAAAATTTCACTTTAGAGAGAGATTACGTAGAGAGAGAATGCAAACCGGTAACTTCTGGTCGTCGTTTTTCGAGTTTCCGGCCTTGCCCGACGTTTAACTAATATGGTTAACTTCAGACAATAGTTAGTTTAGCATGAGATGTAACAACTTCTTTTCATGCTCGTTCCCAAATTCGGGACTAGAGCTTTAAGACTGAAAATATTGGTGTGCTCAATGCAAAAACTGAAGCGAGAGAGACAAAACTTTTGAAATCATTGTATGCTTATAATGAAATATGAGGCAGGACGATTTTTCAATGTGACATAGACATTACAAAAGTAAGGAATGCTAGATCTATTCATATTGATTTATTGTAGGTAGATTCATTTACATGATTGTAGCTTTAACAATGGCAATGTTCCATTTGCATGTTGCTCTTCCGATGGAATGCACTCCAATTATCAAGAAAAATGCGAAAGTTGTAGAGAATGCTGCAGCAATAGTTAGAGAATTGAGAATGAATAATCATATGAATATAGATTTGTGGGTGGATGGATCAATTTATCCTAATGATCCAGCTACCAATTTGTGTCCAGATTTTAAGTCTGTAACTCATCTTCTCAGATATGTATGTGAAGGAAATAGCGGATTACTTGGATATTGTCACAGGTTGCGAGATATTGGAATGCATAGCATATCTTGTCTGAATCAACAATTACAGTTTGCTAATCAACAATTGCAACGTGCAAATCAACAATTGCTTCATTATGTGCAACACACTAGTGCTGAAAACAATGCACTCAAGATTGCTATGTCAGAGTTGAATGCTACTGTCACTACTCTTCGAGGATCAAACCAAGAAATGTTAGAATCCATGGAAAAGTTGCAATCCGAGAGTTTAAAATCTGTTGTTGATCTAAAAGTTATCAATAAAACAATGATGAAGAGGAAAAGAAAGAGAGTACCGATGAAGAATATTGATGACCTATCTACACATAGCGGCAATCACAAAAAAAGAATCCGAGCATTCAAGTATGTTGTCATCTAAACTGTTTATTTGATTTGTATATGTCATTTAAGTTTGATTTGCACTTGATAACATGGATTATTTATTTATTAAACATGATTTGAGTTTCATATGTTTGGTGGCAAAGAACTATTTAGCAGGTCGTCCATGCATTGGATCATCTTTAAGTCATGTTTTACCAATAAAGTTAGCAAAGGAAATGATAAAAAATGCTCGGTTTGAAAAAATGAAAAATGAAATTGTAGAGACTGTTTTGATTAAGGTTCAATCATACTTGGATGCGAATGTGATACAAGGTGCATGTAATGTATCTGGAATCAGCAGAAATGCTTATTCTACTTTTTTTAGAATAGTTAAAGAAGCTTTTTCCCAAGTGATGGTGAAGAAAATTAATCTTCCGCGTCCATATCGGGTAAGATTAGCAAGAAATTTTTATAATGACGGAATGTTCAAAGTAGTTAGCCAACCACTTCATATAACTGAATTATACAAATCAAAATATGGTGAGCTCAATTACACTAATTGCAATAATATTTTTCTTGATATTGAAAATGTTCTAAAATACATTATTCGATTCTATAAACTAGACGAACGTCAAGTAAATGAAAAGATCATTATTGTAATAAAATTGGATGAATATGAAATCATCAAGGGTCAGAAGTTGGAACGTGTGAGTGTCACTTTGATGAACAAAATTTCAGATACAGATGATCGAACGTTTAGTGTTCAATCGGAAAATCACATAGGGTGGTTGGCGGCATTCTAGGTATACATTTCAATTTTCATTTAGAATATCTATATTAACAATTCATACCTTGCCAGTTTTTATTGACATGTGATGCATTACTTATTTCTCTACAGGTCTTGAAAGAGGACCATAATATTCTATCATGGATATTTTCAAGAACAAACTATGGCGAGATCATAAAGAGACATTTGGAGGGTGAGAAATTTACAGTCAAAAACCATGGAAGTTTTTAAATTCAATGGCACCTTGCAGGGGATTTGAAAACATTAAAATGTATGTATAATGTCCCTCATGGGGCAACATCAAAGCATCCATGTCTTTATTGCATGAAGGATTGCTACAATATAAATTTGGGACGATCAACAAACATTGGCCCAACAGGAGAAGCTGAAGATCCAAATATGAAAAGTGTTTTGCCAATTCCATTAAAATATGTTTACATATACACATTGCATGCCGAGGTTCATATTATTGAAACTAATTTACCTGCATATTCTACTAGCATGGAATCATAAACCAGAGTCAGTGGCTAATGCAGCAATTAGGAGGTTGGAAATAGTTTTGTCAAATGCAGGACTACATAAAGAGAATGCCACAATTGAAAAAAGTGACAGACTCTCAGGGAGAAAAGGAAACGTTCCTAATAAGCCATCAATTGGAGGTGCTAAAGCAAGAAGATTTTTATCCAATCACACATGCAAAGAATCAAGTCTCAGATACAAAAATTTGGAGAGAAATTGTTCAAGCCACACGAACATTGGAAGGAGGTAATCGAGTGGAAAAGAAACAAGTGTGGACCAACTTAGACAAACTCATAGGTGTTATCAGGAAAGAAAACCTATCATCAGAAGATATGAGGACTTTGCAAAATCATTGCACCACATTTGTAAAACCTGTACATGATTGTTGGGGAAAAGACAACGTTACTCATTACATGGTGCTAATCTATATCATTATCTGGTACTTTTCTCATTCAGGCTTATATTTTTTTCTACTGATGTAACTAATCAAAACTATTGTTTGCAGCACATCCTTCTTCATCATGCAACTTATTTTGCAAAGGAATATGGGAGCTTCAGAATTTGGTCATCACAAGGCATGGAAAAATCTCATTGGCAAGCAAGGGGAGCATTTCATAGAGCAACAAATCATGGAGGACACAATTCAAGAAATAAATATTTAGTTCAACTTTTTCAGTGGTTTTACAAAAGAGCACTAAAAACTCGCCAAGTATTACAATATTTCAAAAGGCATTCAAATTCATTACAAAGAGAGATCCTTGTAATATATCAAAAATCTATAATAGAAAATTATTTAATTAGCATCATCATCCTCTTCAAGATTCAGACGGATGGTACTGTCATGAAGGAATAATCTTCTTTCATATGGATCCAAAAATTCTAAATTTCTCCTCTTACTCATATCAATGTAACCCGAATAAAGGGCCATTGCAGATGATCTTTTGGTAGTCTCATTGGGAGTATAACCCAATATCTTGATAGCCAAATCTCTCTTCACAAAAATTATTTTATATCTTCCTCTTGCGTACTTATGGCCTCCTAAACAAACTGATAATGATTTGATGGCCATAATAACAGTGGTTGCATATGGATTATAAGATGAATGATATATATGAATCTCATTATTTTGAAAGTTTTTCAAATAATGAGATAGAGAAACATCTTTTCCCCCCGCTGATACACATCGGACTTTGCCATGTCTCATACCAAAGGCATCTATTTCAATAGCATCATGTAAACGAGAAAAGAAAATAAATTTAGAATGATACATAACACTGCTAACTCAATAAGAAAACTGAACAATATCAATACCAATATAATATCTACTTAGCAGATCATAATCATCGTAATCAATGATGTTTGCTCTGCTAATGTCATGTCCTCCAATGGTCTCTACATTTTCGGAGGGGATATATCTAGCCCTAGGGGGATATCTTTTTTGAAATTCCAAAAATTCCTCCTCTGTAGGCAAAGTCTTTTCATAGGCTTTAGATTTTTTCAATCATGGCCTCCAAGGCCTCATTGCCAGATTTCCAATTGCCATCTTTATCATAATCTATCTCACTTTCAAGGTCATCATATGAGTAATCAACAATGTCAGCCTTTGGCAATGAGCCTTGCCTTGTACCTTTCAATGATACCATCTATCTTATACTTGATTTTGTATACCCATTTAGAACCAATTGCCTTCTTCCCATGAGGAAGATCAACAAGAACCCAAATCTGGTTCTTCATAAGTGAGTCATACTCATCTTGCATCGCATCCTCCCAACATTTTACTCCCTTGGCCTGCTCATAGAAAACAAGTTCTTCTGCAACATCTCCATGAGATGTAAGAGCAAAATCTGAAAAATCAGCATAGTCCACTGATTTTGTAGAGGCACGTGTCTTTCCATCATAAAATGCACTTACTTTGTTGTCCCGCAAAGTCGACAACAGCCACCGTGGGACTGTTTTGGGCTGAAAGAAACTGGATGACAAAAGCAGAAAATCGATTTTCATAGGTTACTCCTTAGATCACAAGGCATGCAAGCTCTACAACCTAACCACTCAGAAGACATTCACGAGCAGAGATGTCATATTCATGGAAGACCAATTTTTTGATCACAAGCGAAAAGCTCCAAAAAAAAATCCAACCCAAGGATCAAAAATTGTTCAGGGACTATTCCAGGTCCCTAATCGAATATGTCGATAACATTCTTCCCTCCTTAAATTGTTTCTATCCTTAGAAGCTTTTTAAAACAAGAAAGAATTACAAGAACACTTCCTTTAACTTTCAATATTAATCAAGGAAATCATTATTCTTAGTTTGACTCCCATATAAAAAAAGTACTTAGAAATAAACCTATTTTCAGTCGTTAATCTCTGTCTGGAGTACGACTCAAGTTTGAAAAGTACACTAAGCAATAGATTTCTCAACTAGGTTACACTCAACACAAGTTAGTAACATCACCTTCATGTAAAACACTTACATGAATCACCGAGTGAAAATATTCCCTAACTTAGGAGATTAAAGTTAAAGAAAAATAATAATAATTATAGTATGAAATAATCCACAAACTCTGGCAGACAATTTATAAAAAGCTTCCAAGTACAACTATCCTTAGAATCCAATTTTAAGATATGATAATTCATTCAACTAGAATCTCTAGGAGAATCATTGAAATATGGAATGATCTAAACTCGACTCTGAGTATCCCAGATACTCTTTTGAGTTAAATGCTCCCGTTTCTAGCACCAAATACAAGAAAATAAGATTCATTCATCTTAATAGACTTGTCTGTCTTCTATGATAACTGGAGATCTAATTAAATGAAGAACTGTACTCAAGCATCTGTAGACCATAAACTGTAGTAGGATAGTATCCACTAGATAAATTAAATTCTCCACAAGTAAAATACTTATTTTGTGAGAATGTTTGTGAGATCCATAGGTTCTCAATAATACTGGAGTAAAGAGATTCAAAACACTGATCTGAATTCTTACTCAATCAATAGACCAAGACTTAATTGTCACACTTAAGAATCATTACAATTCCTTATAATTCTCTGACAATAATTAAGTATCTAAATATGATCCGTCAATCATAAATATTTAGATTCATATGATTCGTCAATCATAATTTTTTGGAATCCAAAATCATAATCATTTACTAGATACTAGAGTATATGTCCAACATAACTCTGAAAAAGTAAAAATCATTCCGAAATCTTTCCACTAAGATAATACTGGATTTAGGAATATTCTTCAAACAAGATTTTTTTACTGAAATGCAAGACTCAAGGTCTATACACCACTGGTAATTAAAGACTGAACATATACCAAAATGCCAATCATCTTCAACTACAAAAAAACTTTAGATTACAATCTAGAATCAAATCTAGATACCCAAAAATTTGCTGAATATCAATTCAGTTATTATTCTTGGATTCATTAAGATTCGTTATCTAATTGAGCGCTCTAGGATACAATCACTAATGAGTTGAGTCTATTCCTTAACAAAGAAATACTCTATCCCAAAAATACTGTATATCTAATGCACATAATTTTCACTAATGAACCAACATGATTCACTAATCATGCGTCTTACAAGCAATATAAATAGAAACCATCATTTTCTGGTAAATCCACATCACACTGATCATTTTACCGAATAACTTCAGCAAGGAGTAATCAACTACTCAAGTTAATTGCCAATGATTCAGAAATCTCAAATGTCTAGGTGAAGAATTCAATTATACTAGTATGACACCACATTTAGATCCTTACCCAAATCATTTATAAGTTAATCCATAAATCTTCCATACAAAGATTTAACTCTGCAAGTATCTGTCAAAACAATATTTGATCATATGTTCATGTTCATCGACTAGGTTAAGTGCACCAAATAATCCTAGTAACTAGGAATACACAGTACATTCATACAAGATTAATCGTGCACATATGTGAATAATCTCACTATGACCCAGTACATAAACACAATCTTATCTGGCAGATTCCTCCAGAGTCCACATATGTTACTCACATATCTCACTGAGATCTTGTAACTCAGCTACAAAAGATTTTCTATTTCTCATGAGTAAATAACATATCCGGAAAGTCTCTGAGATGAATAACATTCAATCTCAATAGTTTTCCCATCCAACTTACCTCTAATTACATAATTTCATCCACTCAATCAACCCCTCTCTGATCCTAGTACTAAACTAAGATTAGATTGATCCAATACTTAATTCTGATCAAACTTACTCTTATTCCAATTAGAATGAAATTAGTAACCTTTGACCCTTCACTGTCCTACTTATAGATAATGATTCAAATTTCAAACCTGTTCTAGTTCTAGATTGTCCACACAATCCCTAGAGATTTCTTCTTATTCAAAAAGTTCCAATTAGGTATCTTACTTTGAATCTATCTTAAATTACTTTCAGACCAAATCTCATTTCTATACCACAGTTGGTTCTCTTCCAAAAATTATGCAACCAACAGATTCCCAAATAGAATTTTATTCCATCACTTCACCCCTCCTTTTAAAGAAATTATAAATTTCAATAAAAGTTAACTAGAAAGATAATATATGAAAATATTCAAATCCATGAAAAAAGTCAGTAATAAGTGCATTTCACTAAAGGATTCACTCTATTACAAACATGACTTTTTCTTCAAATATTTTCAACCCGAGTGACAGAAACTACCATTCTATCAAAATTCATTTATACAAAAAGAGATATTCTTGGTTTAAGAAATTGAAACACTTTAACCTTAGAATTTATTTAAGTTCCAAGTCTATTTACACAAGTAGTAATTTATATGACATAACAGTCTTTCAGAATAATCACTTCATGCTGGAAAGAATCATATAAACCAGTCTGATCCCTTATATTTGAGAAATTACTAGGAAGTAAAGAATTAATTAAGAAAGCGAGAAATAGATTTGAGGGCCTCTGATCTTGTAAATAATACGATACCACATTGGAATCTAGATTAAACCTCAAAATTTTCCAAAATGTCCCACATTTGATCAAACGGTTTATTTTTCCCATATAGCGACTAGGTACTAAAACACATCATTGATCATCAGATCTTTACAGTCCTAGAATTCCCCTTCCAAAATTATTGATGTCCCATACCATCAGCTTTTCCATCTAGAAAACCCTTAACCGTTTTATCTGATATTCTAGAGATCCACTGATCATGTAGCTGTCCTATAATCACTATAGGATATTATCTCTTTTTTCCAAATACTGGAGAATCCAATTTATTTGGATGACTGGCATGCCCATTAGGGATACCACAAATCCACATCTGACCATTCTGGTCCTTACAGGTTAATGATAAGCTTTGAATGCCTATGGATCCAAGAGCAATAACTCTAGGGGCAAGCTTCTATCAATTAAAGATCCAATGTAATCCATGTAACATACTTCACTTCTAACATCACAATTGACATCCAAAATTGTGGACTACTCAATGGTTACAAAGATATAAGTTATGGATTCAACTAAATGAATTCTATCCAGGAAATTAATAATTGGTATTAAGCAATTATTTACTGAGATTACCAAAAGTGATTGCGAAGTACATTTCCCGATCACACTTACTACTGATGTCCACTCTTTTTCCCTCCTCAGCATTTCCCCTGAAAATCTTTCAGCTAAGGTATCAAGAACATGTAACGACATTAGTAAATGTTTAAAATTAACTATTGTAGGAAAAATCTGAAACAATTTCATTTCTATCCTATACCTGGGTTGAAAATACCAAAAAATTATCTACTAATATGAAAACACTACTAGTTTGACCTTTTGAATACAATTCACTAGAAATAAAATCAATTTTTTATTAATTTTTATTATGATTTTTCCAATAAAATTGGACTGTTTTTTTTTTATTGACTGGTTTGGCATAAATCCGTCAATATTAATAAAACTATCAAAACCTCATAATATGAAATTACATGAATGGAAATCCTACTCAACAGGATTTCAGTAACTCTTAAAGTGTATTCAAACAAGATTTAATGGATAAAGAGTACTGTCATCACTCATTCAATCAGGCCATTTCATATTGTTTGATGGTTTTCAATTCAATTTTGACGAGCATCTTGCACAAACGTTAACTTGACCCATTTCTAATGATTAATATCAATCAAAAATTTGCAAGGGAAGTAACCCATTCCAAATTTTAACCAAACTTGGAATTCAATAAGAAAGAAAAAATTATTCTAAACATTTAATCTGGGGAGATCACATACACCCAAAGTTTAGACACCATCAAGCACAGTACCAAAAAAATTAAATTTCCTTGAACTGAGTACCGTCTTGAAAAAGTAGTCCATGAGGAACGATTATCTCGCTTTCAATCCTAAATCTATGAACCTTAAATCATAGATGTTCTGTTTGGATAGCAAAAACTTTTATCGTCACCCATTATGGCCCAAAGAATGAATAATTATTCTCACCCATTGCTCAACATATAGATTTTATCCCAAACAAGACCTAATTATCTTTCATGCCATTACTAAAAAAGTAGCCGATGATGTAATGCCCATTACGGATCACAAGCCCCCCTCGCATGTAAAACAATCTAAGTCTAAATTTAGACCCCCAAATGTTTACATGGATAACACAAAAGAAAACCCCAAGCGACGTTTCACAACAAGTAAAAGCCATAAAAATTTCCAAGAATTGTTATTCCTGAAAATCCCATGCAAACGAAAAAAAGCATACACCCCACTTACGCTCTAACCTAACCCATTAAAAGGGTTTAGGGACCCGTTCCTATCCCTATACGGCCGCCAGCCGTATCCTCAGCTTGTTCACTCTTCACAGGGCTGCCATCGTTGGAAGAATGGCTTGCTGCCTCTCAACAGCTCCATCGTGATTCCTACACCCCTCTTCATCAGGACCGCCATACGATTTTGGGTCAGTTGTGCATTCTACTGCTGGAAATCTACTTCCAGATGCATGTCCAAGAGATTTGAAGGAACATGATGAGCAGGAGTTCAACCATGGAGTGATTGTGAGACGTCTACCACTACCCAGAAGGTTGTTCAATCGCATGAAAGCACAAAGAAATAACCTATGGCAGTGTAGGAAACTGCAGATCCACGCCATCCCCTCCTGTTCTCCTCCGACCCAAAAGACAAATCTTGTCTTTAGATTCTATGTAGGGCGGAAAATAGCAGTCTGATGTTAATTAGCAGGAATCAAGCTTCCACAGCCAACTAACATGCCAACATAAATAGAAGCCAAGCTTACTGATGAACAGCGAGTACTGTGATGCTAACACATCACAGAAGCAGTCGAATAAGAACAAAATAGGGGTTTCTAAACCATTCTATTCCTTCATAAACTCATTTACAGGTTTATTAAACGAGGTTACACTCTCTTCCATCAAGCATCCAACAACACTGTCTTGCAGGGAACAACATTCCAAGGAAGTGGTTAATCTCTATCACATCACAGACAAGTATTCTGCTCAACAAATAATCTAGGATAGTAACAACAATTCCCATCAACGTTCATGCACATGCAGGTTAACCAGAGGATTACAAGCTAAAAAGCACTCCTCATCATATGCATTTACTGGAATCATGCTATTAGTTCATTAACAGTCCATATAAGCAGGATAAATTGATTTGCTTCAATCTACCTATGAACAAAACTATGGACATGATTTAGAACATTATGGGTTATGCATGTATCCAAATTATTAACCAAACAGAAAACAACCATGAAACAAGCAATTGGATCCATTCTATCAGATCCTTCTACATCACTTGAAAGCTTCATCAAGAAATCTTCCTTAGCAGCAACTGCAGAGCAGCACCGACAAATATTCCACTATAGTTTAATGTATAGTCTCTTAAGAATTTACACACACACACACACATCCACACTATATATTGAGAGAGGGAGAGAGAGAGAGAGAGAGAATCCTTATTGTGTGGGTGTTTTTTTGTAGCACTAGAAGGGGAGAGTCAACAACCCCTGCCAGCCCCTACCTACAGCCCCTACCAACAGCTTCACAACACCAGTAACTCTCCCCGTGGTACAGATTAACACACACACACACACACACACACATATTGAGAGAGAGAGAGAGAGAGAGAGAGAGAGAGAGAGAGAGAGGAGTTGATTTATTGGCATCCTCTTCCTTGGGTCAAAGTGCGGCCAGGAAGGGGAAGAGAAACTAGTCTGCAGTTTCTTGCTTTCTAGAGTGACAAACCTTTATTATACATATTGCTTATTGTTATTACAAATGACGAGTTTGAGAATTGTGCTTACTTTATTGTAAATATTCGATATTTGGTTCATCACTTGTGACTCATGTGGTTCAGTTTTCAAATACCTAAACTCTCAATTCTCAATGGGTGCACCACATGTATTGTCGCAATATTTTTTCAAAAACCGTATAAGAGAGAGAGAGAGAGAGAGAGAGAGAGAGAGAGAGAATTATGTGATTAAGGTCTCTGAATGATTTATGTTAGGTAAACGAAATAGAGGTAGACCAAGAAAGGCTCAGGTTACCTCGAGAGTCACATTGGAGGCGACAACTCACAGTAAGTAGAACTTTTAATCTTAAGACTCACGTTTAACCTTAAGACTCAAGGCACTAGTCCAATATGTGGTCCAAGATGAGGTGCGGCATTCGGTTCCCCCTACTGATATAAATAAGAGGTTTGATATTGAGCCCTCTTCTACTGCATAATCCTGGGGTTGAATGGACAGAACACAATCTCATGCGAGGATGTGTTACATAGATGACGATACCTGTGTTAGTTTGAGATTTTGCTTCAAAATTGGACACTCATTTGTAGCCATTGTGAAAAGTATATGTAAAAAGAATTGATATTTTACTTGTAAACTTGAGTTTTGAGATTTTCGTCCAAACTCAAGGTAGTTTAGGAAACTAGCATCTTTTGTAAATTGTTTGTTCTTGCATTTCCATGGGCTTTTGAGCATTTTTCTGCTTGAATTTTGCTGAGAATAGGAATAGAACACGAAATTTTGATGCTAGTTGCCTACAAAAGCTAGTTGAGGCAAACTATATCACATACAATTAACATGCAAGGATGTGCACTACCACACAAGTAACATGGAAACAAGAAATAGGCACATGCAATGACATTCATGCACATGTTGTCACATGTATGCACTAAAAACACAAGGTTGAAAAACTCTCATTTGAGTTATAGAAATCTTAAAAAACCAACAGAGGATCAACATGCAATAACTTTTCGAATTGACTGTGTACACAACCAAAGCACATTGGCAATAGAATAGATCAAAAGTAGGACCACCATTGAGACGACAATGACCTTCTCTACAATACTCACAATGGGACTCTCCACTCGCAAACCATGGGTGTTAGCATGTAGCTTCCCCTTGTGCTTTTCAAATAAAGATTTCTCCTCCTTAGGACAAGAACCTTCGGAAAAATCTAACCACCAAGGGTTGTTAGAAATCTCCCACTGAGTATTGTGCACGCATTGTTCCTAGACTGATAGATAGCTAGCGATTACGGACCTCATTTTGCACGTTCGCACATTGAGGGCATGCAATTTTTCTAGGCCCAAAAAAAAACCCGGACCTTTAGGTTCCATGTTCTCCACTTTTTCAAACCACTCTTGGCCTAAACTTCGATTTACAACCCCAAGGAATTTTCCCATCTTGTTAGTCCACTTCAGGTGAACTACACTCTCAACATCCTTCATGGTTTTATGTCTTTTGTCAATACCAATTTTAAACCTTGATGCGTGGGAGAGGGTTCCTGTAAGAATCCTAGTTTAGATTTGCATGACAAGAAAATAAGTGAAGAGCTACAACAATGACATAAAGAAAACGATGCATGAGATCAACAAAGAAACAACTTAGTGAGCATGATATGCTACAACAACGAGGAGGTGAATGGAGCAAGAAGAGCACAAAAGCAGTAGAGAAGAAACACATTAAATTCTGAGGAAAGAAGTCTCTAACAATCTCAGGTTGGGCTCAAAGCCTTATGCCCAAAAGCTGTTTTTTTCCCATGAAATCTTAGAGAATGTTGTCTAAAAAGGATTGTTTGTGGTCATTGCCATTCTATAGAGTTCGAAGTTATGATTTGAGATGATTTTAAAATAGAACTTTGGGTTTCAAGCAGACTATGATTCAATGAGCACCTTTCCAAAATAGTATTCTCATCAAACAGACATGGTTTCTCTATTCAATTTGTCCACTGGGTCAAATCTTGAACTCAATACATCATCATTGCAGACTCGTCCCCCACTAGCTCTAACTGTCGCAAGCCCCTGGAAACTAGCTAGGAAGAGCCCAACATTCCAAAGTGTAATGAAATCTCAAGCGAAGGGGGGGGGGGGGGGAGGTCGGGGGAGGGGTGTCTGTGAAAAAACAATATCTATAGACACAATGTTGGGGCTGCAGCCGCAACCGCAATCATAAATTACAAATAAATAAAAACATGATTACTGGAAGAGGTGCCTCATCTTTCAAACAACCACAATATGAGGTTTTTGTAGGTATGAGACGACAACTCCATCATCCAATCAGAACGTGACTATATGCCCAAAACATCTCCCATGACATTGCTATTATGTATAGAGCAACATGCACCATGACCAATAATCTAGCTAATCGATGGTAATATTGTGCATTTCTTCTTACATGATCAATATTCGTTTTGTAATGACTTTCATGAAATAATGCCTAGATTGTTGCCATGAATCAATTATTCCAACACTTAAGGCTATAGAATCATAGAAAATATGTTACGAATTACCAATTAACTAATCAAGTAGGCACAATTGCATATGGAAATATAAAGTTCTAGCTCGTTGCACTTTTATTTCTAATTTAGACATAATATTCAATATGTGATGAATTCATTCCATATCACGGGTATGTTATCTGAATCCATAAAATTTATATTTCTTATTCTAAGAATCTTTCAAGTTTGGACATCATGACCTCAACAAAAAAAGATGTCTCACCCATTCACGTGATACATCTCTCATCAAAAGGTGTGTGTGTGTGTGTGTGTGTGTGTGTGTGTGTGTGTGTGTGTGAGAGAGAGAGAGAGAGAGAGAGAGAGAGAGAGAGAGAGAGAGAGAGAGAGAGAGAGAGAGAGGTACTCAAATGTCTTTATTTCATAAACACAATATTATGTTTAGTCATGTAATCAACAAAAAAAAGATATCTTTTTACAATGAAAAAGATATTGGTTAGACAAATGTGGAGATAATGTGAGTAATTAGAGAGATGGTATTTGTGTATTAGATCTAAACTGTAGAAAAACACCTTATTGGTTTTTTGAAGGATACTGCTAGTGAAATCCTATTGGGTGAGAAAAACAAGGACTTTTTACATGGTTATATATAATATGTGAAGTGTGCATGGCTTTTCTTAAAATAGCCAACAATTTCATCCCATCAATGCCGAACCTTCAATCTAATAAGATCAACCATCTAAGACTCCCATATATTTGCGAGAATTTGTGTACTCACCCATGTCTAGTTATCGTGACATAATTATGAACTATGTTGCCACATACATCTCTGCGTTGGGGTTTCAAAGGTTTCCATTCAAACCTCATTTTCAAATTGAAGACAATGTTCTTTCAAATATCAAAAAAACTGCATAAGCTACCTCTAACGTCTGTTGTTTCGGGCGTCCGACTATTACGTTGCAGGACAGTCATCCCCAGATAGATGAATTTTCTTTCAGAAAAAAACTTCTTACTAATTTAGCAATAGTTGGCAGGGCATCATATTTTCTTTTTTTTTCTCTGGAGTGTAGAAGAGTGGTTCGTGTCTGGGCCTCGAAAACTGGCAAAGGCCAACTGTAAAAAGAACTTGTGTGCCTCCCAGACGCGCTTAAATTCCTCGTCGTTCACTCTTCCTGCCAATCTTTCCACTGCACGCCATTCACCAAACTCCTCGTTGGATATGTGCCCAAGAGTATCATCCTCTTGTACAGCCATTGGTCTACACTCGCTGCAATATCCTTGAAACACTGGTCCTCCTCCTGCTTCTTCCGCTCGACTCAGTCCTGAGTCCTCCTGCTCGCTTCGCTCCTCTCTGAACGGCGCCCACTCCCCAAGGCCCTACGACGGGTGGCCTTGTGACATCGTGCCATCTGGCCATGTACATCTGGCATAATTTGAATAGTGCCCTAAAAAAACCAAATTTTCCAGTCCTAAAATATCCTGCAGTTTTCAAAAGATGCACCAATAAATCCTATAAAGTATAATTGTTCCAAGGACGTTTTTCGGTAAAAAAATATTTTAACCATTCAAAATCCTTCGGATTTCAAAAGCACTCGGTTTTCAGGACTTTTTGATCCTATACAGTTTATCATATGTCGATTTTTGGCGAAAGTTGCTGGTTCCATTCTTGGACTTTGCCGGCTTTCCCGAACACTGCCCCAAGGGTTTTAGGTAGCTTGGTCTACAAGCCCAAGACCATATGTGAAAGCATGTGCAATTTGGAGCGATTCTCCCAAAGTTCCTCTTCGCTGGAATCACATTCACCAGAAAATGTTTTCCTTCAATCTCTCTTTGATGAGTGCCCCAATACCTACAAAACATACAAGAAACTGGGCGCCTATTTGATAGGAAGATAATGAAACAGTTCTCACTCGAATTGGATGAGTGAGGAGAACCAATTTAGCTAGTGTAGGAAGAAGATGATCACCATAGCCAAGAGAGAAGAGAAGAGTAGGGTTCTCTCCACCATTGGAGAAACCTTTTTGCAAAGAGTCCATTGATTTCCAACTCATGTCTTCATGGAGTCATGCCTTCCATGCTACAAAGAATTTAAGATTCACCCGAGTTTTTGAATGACATTCTCGATTTCCCAAAACGTGTTTCACTCCATAGTCTTTAGCATCCACATGTTCCAGCTTGACCAAATCCTACACAAGGATGTTCTAGTTATTTAAACAATGCAATGCATGCATAACAAGTCGCACTTGGACTCCTTACCATACACTATGTGATTTGGTAAGATTTGCAATACAATTCACAATTTCAACACATGCTCACTTAGCGTCCCACTTAAAATGAGTACATCATCTAGATATATAACCACAAACCAAAGTATGGCCGAAATATATCATTCATTATGCATTGAAAAGTGGCAAGCACGTTTGTAATCTAAATGCCAACATCTTGAACTCATAATGTCCACATTTTGTTTTAAAAGGTATCTTATAAACATCATCTTCCTTGATACGAATTTGATGGTACCTTCTTCTCAAGTATGTCTTAGAAAGATAACAAGCACCTCTCAACATATCAAACAAGTCATCTATCATAGGAATAGGATATAAATATCTTATAGTGATTTTATTAACACTCCTATAATCCACATAGAAGTGAAGAGACTCATCCTTCTGTTATGCCAATGAAACATGTACACCAAAAGGAGAAGTACTAGGTTGAACCAACCCTTCTCTGTATATTTAATAGGTTGTTTTCTAACATCTTCTTCTTCAAGTGATAGTTTGAAGGCTACCTTATGGATAAGTTTACTACTAGAATTTCTATATCATGCTCAATATAAGAAGAAGGAAGATCATAAGATAATTCTTTTGAAAAAACATAAGTTTTAAGATTCTTCACAATTTTCTTCTCTCACATTCAATTGCATTCTCTCATTTACTTCTGAAATCAAACTAATACTTTCACACTGAGTACTAACAATGACAAAAAAAGATATTCTTGATCATTAATGGTAGTTGCATGGCAGAAATTACTGGTCACTCTAGAAGAGTGACTTCTTCATGGATTTCCAATTACATACTATGCCATTCGAGATGGGTGTAGATTAGAGATCGATTATTCGGATGAATCATTTCAATAGTAGAATAATCCAACACTCCCCCTTAATACGAATCCATGAATGCCTTGACCTTCAAACTTAGTTCTGCACACAACTTTTTGTGTGCATCCAAGCTTAGTGCCTTGGTAAAAATATTTGTTGTCATATCTTGTGTTCGACAGTACTACAAGTTTATCTCTTTGTCAATAACTTTGCTTTTGACATAGTGATTCTTAATTTCAATGTGCTTATTCTTAAATCTAGGGTTGGCTGATAAACCAATAGCACTTTGACTATCACAAACTAAAGTTGTTCGAGCATATTGTTTCAAACAAATAGTTGAAAGTAAGTTTCTCAACCATACTACTTCCTTTGTAGCTTGAGAGGCTGCGATGTACTCTGATTCAGTAGAAAATAGAGCTATCAAAGTTTGCTTGCGATTGTTCCATGAAATAGGACTGTTGTTGAGGAACAATGTAAATCTAGAAGTGGATTTATGAGTGTCTACATATCCTGCCCAACTTGCATCTGAATAACCACTAAAAATATTGAGTTTGTCATTTTTGACTGATCCATAACAAATGCATAAGTCCATAGTAACTCGAATGTATCTCCAAACTCCGATAAGAGACTTCCAATGTGTAATACCAGGATTAGTCATAAACTGACTTAAGGAACTGACTGCAAAAGCTATGTCTGGTCTGGTACAGATCATCGCGTGCATAAGAGATCCTATTATCAAATGATAATGATACTCACGCATTTGCTCCTTCTCTTAGTTCGTCTGAGGACATTAGTCCTTCGACAATTTGAGTCCTAGGTCCATCGGTGAGTGAGCTAATTTGCAATTCATCATATTATATATGATCAACATATTGTGAATGTACCTTTGCTGAGTAATATAAATCAACTTTTGCTTTCTGTCTCTTTGGATTTGAATACCTAGACAATAATGAGTTTCGTCCAGATCGGTCTTGTTGATGATAGCATTGATTTAGCTTCTTTTATTAGATCAATATTATTGCTGAAAAGTAGTGTGTTGTCCACATACAAAGTGATAATAGTAAAAGAATGCTGCACCGACTTGAAGTAAACATTAGAATCTAAAGTGCTTGGTTTATAGCCGTGATTGATAAGAAAAGTGTTGATCCTTTGAAACCATGCTCGAGCAGATTACTCTAAGCCATAAAGTGCTTTGTGGAGTTTACATACATGATTCTGTTTGCCTTCGATATTATAACCTTTGGGTTGCACCATGCAAATATCTTCTTTGATAACTCCATTAAGATATGTTGTCTGTACATCCATTTAATGTACCTCTAAATCTGCAGCAGCAGCAAATGACAATAGAAGTTTGATTGAAGAATGTCTAACTACTGGACTAAAAGTCTCAGTGTAGTCGACATTGTGTACCTGAGAAAATCCTCTCATGACTTTTCTTCGATCGATGCTTCCATCTGTCTTGTATTTGATTTTGAATATCCATTTGAAATCAACAACATTTTTGCTAGCAGGTAATTCGACAATAGTCCAAGTCTGGTTCTTGATAAGAGATGAATACTCTTTATCCATAGCTTTCTCCAAAGATCAGAATCGGGCTGACTGAGTGCCTCTTTGACAATAGTTGCTCTTGAACAAGATAGGTTGCAGACTCATCGATATACCTTATAGGTGGTCTTCGTTTTCTTGTCGATCTTCTGGGCAATTTGCGAAGTTGATTATTTTCATCATGTTGTAGTTGCTAGTCTGCAACATCATCTTCTTCGGATTCGTTGTTGATAAGTTGTTCGTCTAAAGTAGACAAGCTAGGACCTTCAATAAGAATAGTCGACTTAGAAACATAAGTGTTCGATAATTCAGGAGACTCTGATAGTTCCGCTTTGCCCCCTTTGAGGTCGATAAACTAATCTTCAATGAAGATGATATCCCGAATGGTGAATATCTTCAACTTGACAGGATCATACAACATATAGGCTTTATCTGAAGTAGTGTAGCTAATGAAAATGAATTTGATACTCTGGAAGTCGAGCTTCTTCGTGAGATCTTTCGGTATTTGCGCACAAGCGATACATCCAAAAACTCATAAGCTTGACAATGATAATTTTTGGAACCTGTCCAAACTTCATGAGGTGTTTTGTCTAAGAGACCTTTAGTCAGATATCTATTATGTATATAAGCTACAGTGGAAACAACTTTAGCCCAGAAGACTTTCGGAAGTGTCACATGAGCAAGCATACATTTGGCCGATTCGACTAAGGTATGTTCTTTCTCTCAGCAAGTCCATTCAACTAAGGTCAATAGGAGGTAATCTATTGTTGCTCAATGTCGTTGTTAAGCCAATACTCCTTGAATTGGTAGTGTCGGACCTCAATGCTTTAATTCTTTTACCAGTTTCCATTTCTGCATGCTCTTTGAATTGTCGAAATATTTTGAAGGCCTACGATTTCTGCTTAGTAAAATAAGCAACTGTTCTTCTCGAATATTCGTCAATGAAGGTAACAAAACACTTTGCATCAAGCAACGACTGAGTTTGCATTGGACCACATATATTTGAATGAACAATGTCTCGAACATCTTTTGTTGCATGCCTATGACTCGATCTAAAAGGAATCCTAGTATGTTTTTCATGGATGCAGCTATGACAGACAGGGAGGTCGACTTTGTTGGTTGGATAGTCGAGATCAAGTGCTAAGGATTGTCTGGACATGTTTGACACAGATGTATGATTCAAGTATCCTAATATATAATGCCAAAGTAATGTTTTATTGACAAGAAGATAGGTTTTCAAGGCTCAGTCATTTTATCATCATCTATGGAATCAGTTTAGATTAGTGAATTGACTAAACTAAGCGTATTAGTCAGAGTTGGTCACAATGTTTTCACTAAGGCTAAATTATTTCTCCGTACTAGATAATTTAAAATTGACAAAAAGAACCACAATGAATTGGCTGACAGTTTTACTGTTATGTCATTTTAATTTTTGGAGTATGGTACTCCCAGGTTGAGAGTTAAAATTGATTTTTTTTTTCTTTTTGGTTGATTTTCATATTTGGTTAAAATTCAAAATCAGTTACTTGTCTGCTAAATTTTTAATTGATACTAGAAAACTTTGTCTGATCGCACTTCCGCTGATAAGTAGTAAGCACTAATACAAAAACTCTAAATGAAGCCATAAGGTGCTTTATGGAGTTTACACACATGACTGTGTTTACTTTCGCTTGTAACTTTCAGGTTGCACCATGTAAATGTCCTCTTCGATAACTCCATTAAAATATGTTGTCTATACATCCGTTTGATGTATTTCCAAATCTGCTACAACAACAAATGACAATAGAAGTCGAATAGAAGGATGTTTAACTACTGGAGTGAAAGTCTCAGTGTAGTCGACGTTTTGTACCAGAGAGAATCCTCTGGTGACAAGTCACGCCTTTCTTCGGTAGATACTTCCATCTACCTTGTACGTGATTTTGAACAACCATTTGCAATCAACTACATTTCTGCTGGTAGGTAGTTCAACAATAGTCCATGTCTGGTTCTTGATAAGAGATGAATACTCTTTATCCATAGCTTTTTTCTAGAGATCAGAAACGGGCCGACTGAGTGCCTCTTCGACATTCGGGGCTAGAGCTTTAAGACTGAAAATCTTGGTGTGCTCAATGTAAAAACTGAAGCGGGAGTAGCAGAACTTTTGAAATCATTGTATGCTTATAGTAAAATATGAGGCAGGACGGGTTTTCAACGCGACATAAACATTACAAAAGTAAAGTATGCTAGATCTATTCATGTTGATTTACTGTAGTTTGAAGCATTTACGGATTGTAGCTTTCAACAATGGCAATGTTCCATTTGCATGTTGCTCTTCCTATGGAATGCACTCCAATTATTAAGAAAAATTTGAAAGTTGTAGAGAATGTTGCTGCAATAGGTAGAGAATTGAGAATGAATAATCATATGAATATAGATTTGTGGGTGGAGGGATCAATTTATCCTAATGATCTAGCTACTAATTTGTGTCCAGATTTTAAGTCCGTAACTCATCTTCTTAGATTTGTATGTGAAGGAAATAGCGGATTACTTGAATATTGTCAAAGGTTGCGTGATATTGGAATGTGTGAAAAATGCAAAAATTATGCTTGGTCAAGGCCAAAAATATGTATATAGGATGATTACACATGTGTGAAGCCTGTTCCCACGTGTAAAAATAGTGTACTTGTCATGTACCATAATCATACAGGTTGTACATATGATTTAATTCAAGTTCCAGTGGCTAAAAAGGCCAAAAACTAGTTTTCTAGTCATATGACACATGGCATCAATCTATTGATTGCATGAGCCACATCATTAGATTAGGTGTCACATCCCATGTGTAGAGTTCTGCTCACACGTGTGGTAGTAAGCTGAAGTAGGCGAGTTTTGACTTCTAGAAGGTTTCTTAGTAGATCTCCATATAGTAGGAAAATGGACCAAAAGTGCTCAAAATAGAAAGTTTGATCCAAGTGTCAATTTTGCATGATGATTCATTATATGACAAAGCATCCTCACATGTGTGAGATCTGATGCATGATCAGTACCTCGAGCTCCAAGAAGTGTATATATAGAGGCATATTTGGCCATAATCAACATGAAAACATCAATCTCGGTTTTGGAGGCAATTTTGTGTCAATGTCTCCATTTGTTTACATTTAATTTGATTGATTTGAGTTCCTATCATATTGTACTTTGTTTTCAGGCTAGAGTTTGTACTCTGATAGGTTTTCACACGTGTGAAACCAGCAAGTACATTTATCTTCATTAATGATTGTTCTTGTTAGATTTTTATGCCTAGAATTGATCTAGATTGATCTACATCTTGTGTAGATTGATAAATCAATAGGTCAAAGCTTTTCTCATCTTTTTGTCAAACACTTTGATATCCGCTTCATTTGGTGGCCTTCTCTCATCACTTGTGACGACTTCCCACACGTCTTTCCCCATCAATATGTTTTTCATTTTGAATTTCCACACTGCATAGTTGGAAATCCCGTTCAATTTGCTACTTTCACTCAAAATGGACTCTCCCATGTTTGTCATCGCAAAACTGCTTGAAACTTATGTCGTAGGCTAAAAACAGTATGTCGAGGCCAACTGTGATGTCAGAAGTTGAAAATAATGACCTGCACTTTTTTCCTTACCAAGCCACTCGCCGCTTTTCCACCAATTTGAAAGCCAAATCGACGTCGCCTTCTCGTGATCTGATCATTGTTATTACAACAGCAAATACACAGATTCTCTATTTTCTTTACGTGTGTTTGCACTAATGAATGCTTTCTGATAATTTCTTTCTCTATCAGTCATAATCGTTCCTACGACTGATTCAAAATATGTAACTCGAAGGAAGCATGGCTGTCATAGACGCCTAACTGTATCGCTCCCTTCATGGGTGTCTCAGACACCTACAAAGATATTATTTTGATCTAAGAAAATAGTCTAAATCAACAGTTTGTGTAGATTGTTATGATTTAAAGTTGTGTTTTCTCTTTTCTGGATCTCATATTTAGGAAGAGTGGTATCAGAGCTGATAAATAATTATTTCTTAAACGCTTGTACCACCTCCAACAAGTGGTATCAAAGCTATTAAGCACACCATCAGAACCCAACACATGCCACATGTCTAGATGCTTAGCCCTATGCCCAACAATGTAGATTCCTCACACGAGGTCTTACGACATCTTTACAAGTGAGTACAAAATGTACATTAGCATTGTAGATAATGTAGGACTATTTCTAGCAAATTTTGCCTTGTTGATGGATCTTGAGGTCATGAGGTCAATTCTAGAGTTGATGACCTATTTTAAAGTATTGAATGTAGGGTTAGGTCACATATGGCTGAGGGGTAAACCTAAACCCTAGATCCGAGAAGGATATGTATATATATATATCATTTTAAAAGGCTTGTGAATTTTATGATAATAACTCGAGATTTTCCAATTCCATCAAAATTGTCTTCGAGTGGCGAGTTAAAGCTATCATATGTGAGTGACCTTATGCATTAATTATATTGTTTGGAAGGTATTGAAGTTGATTACAGCTCAAGAATTCTTTTTGCACTTTTCTTTTGAGTGTTTTGTGGAGTTAAATGACAAGATTAGCTGTTTTGGTAAGTAGTCTTGATTCTAGCTCATAGTTTGGATCTAGATCAATCAAATGCCAATTCTCCATCACTTTTAGGATTGATTGGTATTCAATTTGCTATAGAATTTTGTCACCAAATCCTCTTGGAAGTCGTTTGTTGGGTGTCTCATGAGTCGAGGTACCAACAACCTTCATCAAAAAGTGATGAAGCTTAAGCCATAATAGTTTATGATCTTTGAATGTAGAAGAGGGGCCTTGATGACCAAAAACTGCATTTTGATCCTACTTCTTGCTCTCATTGAATGCTCTACTTCTACAATCTTTAATGTCATGGCCAAGTTTCTTACAAGATCTGCAAAACAATTCTCAATCACCTAAAATTAAGTAGCCTTCTCCAAAAGAATCGAGTTTTTGCTACATATTGTTGACAGGAGCAAAAGATTTAGCATTCATTGAATGTTTCTTTGATGATTTTTCTTGGAGAATGAAGCAATATTGTCAAAATTCTAACCACCTTTCACTTTCTTTGAGTGTCGTCTTGAGGAACAATGGCAGTCACCTTCTGCAATGTTAGATTAGATTATGTAGAGACCAATATCACTAAATGTTCATAAGAATGTGGTAAACTAGATAGATATGTAATGAAAATATTTGAATAAGAGATTGCCCTATGGTTGCTAATTGATTAATCATGGATCCAAAATGATTTACATGATCAATAAAAATGAGTATCAGCAAAAAACAACTTTTTCAAATAGAACCTTGTAGTAACATGTTGAATTTCATAGATACTAGTTAATTTATCTCATGTCTCCTTAAATGTAGTACTTGTTGTTGGATTATTCTACCATCGGAGTGATTGAACCGAATAATCGATCTTTAATTTTCATCCGAATTATTATCCAGTTTTGCAATTTTGTTCGTGTTTCTACACAGTCTACAAAAATACTCGCGAATCGCTCATAGGTGGCTCCAACATATCGGACCGACATATCGACATATCGACGACAACAATGAAAGTCGAAGACTTCGGCCATGTCGATGAAAGCAAGTTATTGTTTCACTTGACTTGAAGCTAAAGACTTGCCCTGACTACTTTCCAAGTAAATTTCTAAGAAGTTCTAACTGGATGGATGTCATGTGCTGCATGTAATTAGCCCATGAGCTTACTAATGAATTGCCAAATATAGCCATTGAGCTAAATTAGATTAGAACTAGTCAATAGGACAGTTAGTAAAGTGGCTCGAACAACCTCGCTATATTTGTGAATAGTGGAATTGTAATAATGGTTGTAAGGCCCAAATTAGCCAAATAAGGCCCCAAACTTGTAATAGAAGCATATATGACCACTATAAATAGCTGAGGTCGTGTTAAATTTGGAGGCTATTGTTCATTTTGTAATTTTGAGTTTTAAGAGATCTTGGAGCTTCTCTTTGAGAGCTTTCTTTATGGAGATAGTGGTTCATGTGCCTAAAATCACATGAGAGCTATGATCATGCTCTAGAGTCAGGCCCCTATCTTGTGAATGATCAATAATCATGAATAATGATATCTTACTTTGTCTATTTTGGTGAAATTTTGCTACATTTGTCTACTTTCTTGATTTTTGACTTATTTTCTTGATTTCTTGCATTTCCATTGTAATTTGATGTTAATGAATGGAATAGATGTTCGAATGCTAAGGTTGGCACATGACAATGGACGCCAACACTTTGTGAGAGACGTAACTTCCAAGGTACATCTACGAAGAAAATTTTTCACTCTCAAGATGTCGAATGGTGATTCACCAGAGTGTAGTTATCTTGTATTGTTAAGTGGGAGTGTTGTTGATGAGTTTCTTTGTTGCTTGAAGTATGTGGGAAAATTGTGGTTTGCTTGTGGGATCTTGGGAAGTGGAAGTTGGTTGTCACTTTTTCTTGTATGTTGCATTGCCCATCGTGTGTGTGGAGAATGTTTGAGGGTGAGTTCATTGTGGGAGGAGATGGTTGTTAGAAGAGAAATTGGTGTGAGTGCTTGCATTTGTTTGCCTCCCCTTGTCATTGTGGTCTCACTATAGATTGCCCAAACGAGCTTGTAATGAATTGCTTGTTGTGTGTTGAGTAATGGTTTGTTAGGAAGCATTATGTATGCTTGATATGCAAGGGAAGTAAGGTCGTTTGCATGATGTCGATTGTGGGATGGCTGTTTTGTGGAACAGTGATTGTTAGTAAGTGCCATTTTGGTTGAGTTTTAGTAGGAGATGTTCATCTCGTAAGGTCACATTGTATGGAGTGTGTATGTTAGGATGATTGGGAATGGCATTGAGTAAAGTGTTGGATGAAGTAGAATAGAGTGTTTAGATTTGAGTTAGAAGGGTGTATTGTGTTTTGAATGCAGTGTAATCAACTGTTGTGAGGCAATGGCATTGAGTTGATTGCGTTATGTAGTTCGATTGGTTGACGTAAAACTGGGATGATAATGCCGAGATTGATTGATAACTTGTTTGAATGGACTTGGTTGAAGTTCGGTTGTTGTTTGAAGAAGAAGCAATGCCCACTTCTTGGTGATTGATTGCTTGAATATTGAAGGTCAATCCGTTTGCGAAATGCATTGGGTTGAATGAGCCCACCTAGAACCTGTTATCAGTGATTTGAATGCGCCATGTGGTTGCGGTTTGTTGTCTATGAGGTGAGTCACAACGCCGACACCGGATTCTTACATGCTACTACTGCCGACCTGCTACTATGTTTTTTTCATAGCCTGCGGCTGTTCTGCCCTGCGGCAAACTGTGCTTGCCTGCGCGGCGACCTGTGCGCTGCGCTACCTGCGGGAACCTGCCTGCTGCTCCTACGGCCCTCTGTCGGCGGCCTGCGTTTCTGCGGCCTGCCTTCAGCCTCTGCCTGTGCAGCCTGTTCGAGCTGTTTTGCGGCCCTCTTTGTTGTTTCGTAGCCTACACTGAACTTGCGGCAACCTCTACTGCTATTTTTTGCAGCTACCACAGTTTGAATGAGACCTACGAACTGAAGAAACAAAATGTTTCTAATGCCAAAGCTTTGCTAGCTTTCAATCCTGAATCTTTAACAAAAGACGACACGAAATCAGTCCTGCTCCATGAAAAGCCAAGAAGATCAGCCAAGTACCAAGGAGTACAGACATTTGATCAGATATTCTGACATCAACAGAATTACTCTAGATCATGGCTAATCTGCCACTCTTGTAATTCGCGATTAGTTGTAGATGTTTAATCTTTCTAATCTGTAAGTTACAAGACGCGACACGAAATTATTCGCAAACTATATACTTTTTGGTTGATGCATAAGCTAGTATGCAAGTAAGCAAGAAGCAGACACGAAAATATTCAGAATACAGTCCGCCAGTGAGCGAGACAACTTTGAGAGGATTAGTAGATCCAAAAGTCCGCTAGTAAGAGACACGATTCGTGAGAGAAGTGTATTTCTCTCTCGCCAATGCACTGCGTGGATCTGTCATGCAGTGCTGCTAAAATTCAAGAAGATCAATAGGTAATATTGTAGTTATGCACATGTTATTCTATACATTGTATGATCTCGAATGAATTTTTGTCTGATATTATTCGTGTGTCTGATTCACTTGTTCATTCAATTCCGCACATTGGTTTGATATTGTTGAATGCTATATTAATTTGTTAACGTAGATCAGCAGCGTTTGTCTACTCTCTGAAGGATTGTAGGAATGATATAGCTGGCAGTGACCAGCGATCATATCTGAATTCCTGATGAACTGATTTCGTTTGCGAATGCCTTCGCTTCGCTTCGCTTCGTGATCACTTGGCTATAAGCGTAAATCAATTTCAGAGGTTCACTTGAGTTTCATTTCGTTTAATCATGTTTCGTTTCGTCTCGTCTCGTTACAGAGCTTGATTGATCTTGTCGCGAATTCTTTCATTTCGTTTCGTTTCGTTTCGTTTCACGATCTGTATGCTTCCAGCATAAATCAATGTCAGTGCTCGTTTAAGTTTCGTTTCGCTTCGTTTCGTTTCGTTTTCGTTTAGATTTCGTCTCGTTTCGTTTGGTTGTGTTACAGAGCCTGCTTGATCCAACACGAATTATTCTCGAACAGAAATAATTCGAGTTTCGAGAAAGTTTCGCGAATCGTTTGAGAAACTCTTTATCAGTTTATCACCAGAGTTTTAGCTAGAATTTTGCATTTTTTGAGTGCATTTTTTCACCATTACGAACTCTGTCTCGACCTAAATGCTTTCACAGTAACCTGCCCCACGGTTTTTCCAAGGCTAGTTCTGTGATTTCGTGGGAAATCCAACAACCTATGAGTGCAACGCAAATGGCAAATGACAAAGGAAATGTGTTTGAGAAGAAAGCGGCATTCATGACCAATGCCTCCAAAATTTTCGATTTTTCTCTCTCACCTGAGGTAATGTGGTTTACTCAATTAAGTTGTCCAGAAGACAGGTTGTGAATGTTGCATTTCAATCCGTGAACAATTTTTAGTTGTTGTTCAGAATGAGTCATTATCCTTGTCAAGATATAGAATTGTATTTTTTTCAAACGGGATAGAGAAGGTAATGGTTTGCATTAATAGTATTACGTAGAATGTTGTAAAGAGCCTGTCTTTTCCGCACTTAGTAACGTTCCGCTTACCTAATCATACTGAATGAAACGTCTTTATGGTAAGATAGGGAACCGTCTGACATTTGAAGAAGTAGACTAGGATTCAACGTAGTTGCCATAATATGAGTTTTTGGAATCGCCAGTAACTATCTAATTCTTTGATTGGAGTTGAATACATAGCGATCAAAGCTTGTATGTTGTGGTTGCATTCCTTACACCGAGTGAAGTATTTGGAGCTTGGTAGTGAATCGCTATAGTTCGGTTTGGAATTATCGTAATGCATAATAATTGTTGGGTGGATTGCTTTTCGTTTCTCTACGTATTAACCGAAGTCAAGAAAGATTATAGCCAGGGTTTTAATGAATCGTATTAAATTTATGTGTTTTGCGGAAAAGTAAAAAACCGTGGGTGGTTTGCTTTACGGTTTGCTAGGCTAGACCCGTTAGTTAAACTGCTATACAAAACCGTCAAGTTCGGAAGCGTTTTTCCGATTTTGTGAAGAGTGACAGCTGGACCCGACCTCTGTGAAACACTAGAACGGGCCGTCCACCATCCGTGGTTGAAATACATCGCCTTGGTTTAGAGTCGTATTAGTTACACCTGCCATCGAAAATGCCTAGCGAAATACCTAGGCTTGACAATCGGCAACATACCACAACTAATCAAATAAGGCGGTGCGTATAACTTGTGTGAAATTTCAGAGAAATAAAGACCAAGAATGGATCTAGATCAGATCCTCAAGAGGTGTTGGAAGCTAGATTACATGGTCTACTAATCAACCAATGATTAGATCTAGAATTAGATCAATTTCCCATCAAAAATCTAGCAAGAACAACAAGCAAATGATTAAACTTGAGACCTACTGCCTTCACACGTGTGAATAACAGTACCTGTACGGAATTACAGCAGAGAGTGAAGTACACAAGTGTTAGAAAGCAATAGAACCATAAAATCACAACACAAATATGAGAATACTCAAGATATGCCTCCAAAACCAAGATCTTGCCTCATTGATTTCTCAAAGTGGATCCATCATGGATTAAATACAAAAATCATCATACTCTCTCTCTAAGACACTTCCAGCACGTGTGAGACAGGTCATAGTGCTTATCCATATCCACTTTGGCTAAGATTCCATTAATTTGCCACATCATCATTGGTGGCTAGTGTTGACCTTCTAGATTCCTACAAATTAGGAGATAGGTCCTACAATCTAGGAGATTTGACTTTTGACATGTATGAAATCTATATACAATGGATCTGAACTTTCTATATGATATTTCACACGTGGGAGACCACTCCTACCCATGTGATATAGCATTTTCTACCACTAGAATGGTGCCAAGTGTCATAATACTACTAAACTAGTTTTTGGCCAATTTAGCCACTAGTTTCCAATTTAAATGATATGTACAACATTTATGATCTATCTAAATGACTTAGGCATAGATTTCACACGTGGGAACAGGCTCCACACATGTCTAATGATGATAGGTACAAGTCATTATGGTATTTACAAGATTTAACCAAGTTAGCTTTTGCCAATTTTAACACTCCTCCTCAAAACTAACTTGATACATCTATGGTACATCTATTTACAACACTTAAGGCTGATCATTGCAGGTTCATAGGTGTGAAGATCAGCCAATGAGTTTGATGAAGATCCAAGATCACCATATCCATGATAGTGCCTCCTTGATGTTGACTTCTTTGATGAACTTGAGAGCTTTGCACCACTTGATCACTTTTTCCATTGATTTGTTCCATCCTTGAAACATATGGTTGATCCAAAAGCTCAAAAATAGCTGAAATTCCATGAGAAAATAAAGAGTCCTTCTTGACTCATAAGGATCACAAAGATCCAACATCATGTTACCAAGATCTCGAGAATTTGGCTCATCAACATTGGCAAGACTATGCATGCTATAATAACCAAGAGTTCGCATCATATCTTCATGCTTGATTTCCATTCTAATCTCAGATCTAATGAGGCTAAATACTTTATTATGGAGATAAGTGTCCTTAGAGGATGATTCACTTACTCTCATAAAGAGTTTACAATTTGCCTCAATACATGAAAAAAGACAAATTTTCATACTATGAATGAGCAAATCACTCTTGCTCTTGCAAGATTCAAGAGCATACATTTGATGAAATAACCATTTGCTTTCTAATTGATCTAAAATCAATTTGAAATCATTAAGAACATCAACTATGTTCTCAAGAGAGACACCATACTCAACTAGTATTGCTTTACTCCAACTTTGAGTTGCAAAAGTCTCACCAAAGCAAATTGATTCACCAAATGACATATGAGAAGAAAGCATAAGATCTATACCACTTGAAATGTGCTCCTCTTTCCCTTGAAATGTGAGCCATATGAGCTCAACCATGTCTCTTGATATTCTTCTTGGAATCATAACTTGAGAAGGACTCTCCTCCTCAATCCTTGGCACACTTGAACCTTGAGATGACTCCTTAAGATCAACTTCTTGGTGCTCCTCCTTGATGAAAATCCGAGACCTCCATGTCTCATAATGATCACAATAAACATGACCATACATTGTGCACTTTCTATGATCAACAATATTACTTATGCTAGAACCATAAGTCCAAAAATCACCACAACTTGACATGATTTTTCTAATATTGAAATCAAGAACTATTTCCATCTCAATAAGGCTAACTACTTGCTTATGGATATAAGTGTCCACTTTGGATGCTTCACTTATTCTCATAAGAAGTTTACAACTTGCCTTTAAAATTGAAAATTTACAACTTTCAACATTATGAATGAACACATCATTCATGATCTTATTGAAACCAAAAGAAAATACATCATGAAGACATTTCCATTTCCTTGTCTTTATACTCAATGTAAGTTTACAAGGAAAACATGCTTTGCTATCTATTAAGGCATCACACTCAACTAGTATTGCCTTAATCCACATTTGAGATACAAAAATCTCTTCAAAGCAAAATAGTTCTTCAAAAGATGTCATGAGAGCATAACTGGAACTATTTTCATTTTGTGATTGCTCCTCCTTAATTTTGCTTGGTTTCTCTTGGATCATAACAATAACTTTGAACTTATCCAAAGTTCCAAACAAAATGCTTTCCAAGAACATGAAATAAATCCAAGTGACATTCATGAAAGAAACATCTTTCTTTGCATCTTGAACCAAACAATGCACTTCCAAATGAAAAACTTCTAGAGGTTTGAAATGTGTGGTGATGGAGTTTTGAAGACAACTCTTGTAAGTCCTTGTGAGACTCCAAGCCTCATGCATCTTTCCACAAAGGAAACACATTTCCTTAGATTTGTCCTTCTTGCCTTTGCATTTTGCACTTGAATCTCCATCCTTCACCTCGGCCCCCTTGCTTTGGTTCTCCTTGGATGGATTGGTCTTCATTTTGTAGCATCTTGAGACAAAATGATCTCTCTTGCCACAAAGGTTGCATTTAGGATCCTTACTTGCCTCCAATAGGTTGCCACCTATTGATGCCATGATGAGGAAGTAAAACTTTGTGATATGACTTTTCAAAATGTAATTTGTGACTCTCAAGAAACTAGATTTGAACACATTCAACAATCTAGAAGGATCTACACAAGACAAATTTTGAATCATATCTCTTTTCAACCTAGTCAATTGGAAACTAATTTTTGCTTTGATCACTAAGACCAAAGCACTCTATCAAATCACAAAAATCAGATTCAAACACCCCTATTGGACTCAACAAACACCAATGACTCTTTCTTTTGAGAGTTGGAATGGATTTGAAAAGATTTGACTCCTAGATTTTTCTTTTCTCTTGACTAGTTCACTCAACTTTTGATATTCTTGAACAAAGGATGGGTTTTGTTTCAAATACTTGAAAATCAAACTCAATCACTTCTTTTGGACTCACTCTTGACCCAAATAATCTCACTCTTAAGATTTTGATTGAATTTGATTTGATTCGACAACAAATTAAACCACTAACTTTCACAAAAAAAATGATCTACACTAGATCACATAAACTTGACATGTATACTAGATTCAAACACACAAAGATCAGATCCAATCACGCCTTTTGGAATCCTCTTGACCCAAATAATCTCACTCTTGAGATTTGGAATGGACATGAAATGGTTTGATAACAATCTATGTCAATAATTTTTCACCAAGCTTAAAAATTAGACATCTAGAGATTCACAAAGATCCCAACCATGTATGAACACTCAAATATGGACTCCTCCTTGTTCTATACTCCCAATGGGATCACAACTTGACCCTCACCCTCTCACAAAGAAAGTTGAATTAGAACTTATTTGAGTTTCATACATACAATGTCAAATTGTGCTCAAAAATTGAATTCATTCACCCCTATTGGACTCCACCAAGTACCAATGACTCTACCTCTTTAGAGTTGGAATGAAATTCAAAAATGTGATACTTCTCTCTCACTAAGATATGTGCTTACAAAGAGCTAATGCCACTTAGCAAGATTTGATCACAATGAAGGAGACAATTTTTCCACCAAAGTCAAGAAATGAGTTACTAGAACTTGCCCTCTACAAAGGAAGGAACTCTAGGATTTTTGGATCAAACACTACACATGTGACTTACACACCTCTATGACTCTCTTTCAAGCCAAACAAAACTCAACTCTTTGAGTAGGAGTGGAACAATGTGACTTAGATCTCAAAAATCACTTCTAGAACTCTCCAACAATGCTTATCACTTGTATTGGTAGATTTTGCCTTTATGAGTGTTTGTGCTCTAGAAATTCACTTAAGATTTCACTTGGAGGACTTATCCAAGGCTGACTTCTAGCACTTAGATGCTTCTAGCCTCAACCCTTTCACTCTTGAACACATCTAGAGTGAAGATACAATGGATTTCAATCTCTTCCCTTGCAAATCACTCCTTAATCTATGGTTTTTGGCAATCTTTCACTCTCAACTTTAATGCACACCCAAAGCATATGAAGATCAGCTTTAATGTACTGTAATAAAGATTCAAATCATCTATATGATTGATCTATACCAAGAACAAATCAAAGGAATAGAAACAATGCATTACAAAGCTTGAAAAATGCACTAGATTGACTAGTTTTGGGTGTATGAGGCATTAAATGCACCAAAACTGAATTTTATTGCTCATAACAGGTTATGTACGGCCTCACACGTGTGGTAAGTACACATGAAGCCCACAAAAAAATTTGGTACAAATATAATGATTCTATCTATCTATTCAAACTCGCTACCTCAAGATTAGCTAGTTTCCAAAAAACCTGCTAGTTTGGGTGTATGAGTAAGATATAGCATCAAACTGAAAAATATAGCTCCAAAACTGGTACTGTACGTCCTTACACGTGTGAAGAGTAACCCTGCATCCCACAACCAAGTTTGATGCACAAATATCAAGGCTAACTAACTCTTCAAACTCGCCCACTCAAGATTAGTGAGTTTTCTCAAAAAACTTGCCAATCTGGGTGTTGTTTAGATCAATGCTTTAATCTCTTGTACTTGGCTCTGATACCATGTGAAATTTCAGAGAAATAAAGACCAAGAATGGATCTAGATCAGATCCTCAAGAGGTGTTGGAAGCTAGATTACATGGTCTACTAATCAACCAATGATTAGATCTAGAATTAGATCAATTTCCCATCAAAAATCTAGCAAGAACAACAAGCAAATGATTAAACTTGAGACCTACTGCCTTCACACGTGTGAATAACAGTACCTGTACGGAATTACAGCAGAGAGTGAAGTACACAAGTGTTAGAAAGCAATAGAACCATAAAATCACAACACAAATATGAGAATACTCAAGATATGCCTCCAAAACCAAGATCTTGCCTCATTGATTTCTCAAAGTGGATCCATCATGGATTAAATACAAAAATCATCATACTCTCTCTCTAAGACACTTCCAGCACGTGTGAGACAGGTCATAGTGCTTATCCATATCCACTTTGGCTAAGATTCCATTAATTTGCCACATCATCATTGGTGGCTAGTGTTGACCTTCTAGATTCCTACAAATTAGGAGATAGGTCCTACAATCTAGGAGATTTGACTTTTGACATGTATGAAATCTATATACAATGGATCTGAACTTTCTATATGATATTTCACACGTGGGAGACCACTCCTACCCATGTGATATAGCATTTTCTACCACTAGAATGGTGCCAAGTGTCATAATACTACTAAACTAGTTTTTGGCCAATTTAGCCACTAGTTTCCAATTTAAATGATATGTACAACATTTATGATCTATCTAAATGACTTAGGCATAGATTTCACACGTGGGAACAGGCTCCACACATGTCTAATGATGATAGGTACAAGTCATTATGGTATTTACAAGATTTAACCAAGTTAGCTTTTAACAATTTTAACAACTTGCACCCCACGAACACTCTATACAGCAAGAAAAAGTAACGAAAAAGAAAAAGACACCACCAATCAATTTCACGAGTGAAATCTTATGTGATTTCCGTCATGGTTTCTTAGCTGGAGCTAGGAGATTGCGTCCCATCAGAAAGTTCAGTATAATAGGTTTGGGCACAGAGTTTAAATGGTCCTAGTTTGACACCTAGTTGCTTCTGTTGGCATTGTGTCTGGTGTTCAGAGGCAAGCCAGTAACCAGTCAATGCGAGTCTTTATGTTGGGACCTAAACACCTATGCCAAGAAATGAAAGCGACTTTGTTTTTATGGATTGTCCATTTTACCAGCTGGTATATCTAAGGGCTGTAACAACCCTCCTGCCTTTAAACGCTCTGCTTTATTTACCTGACATTTTTGGCAACTGGTTACATATTGCTGGACATCCTTTTTCATATTGGGCCAAAAAATTGCCTGCAAAAAAGCTCATATGTCTTCTGAATGCCTGGGTGCCCTGCACTAGGACTGTCATGACACTCATATAGGACCTGTTGCCTATAATCCTCTAAGGACACATATTCTATCTCTATAGAGCAAGTACTCATCCTGAATGGAATACTGTTTCCATTTGAATCCTTGAGTCAACTGACCCTCAACCACTAGGGTTTGCTTGGTTAAAACAGGCTCAGAGTCCTCAACGTCATCTGACGTATACTCGAACTCATCATCATCCTCAATGGAAGCTGTCGTATTCTTGGATGAACTAGCACCAGCCCCGGAAACTAGTTCTAGAGTCTGTGGCTGTCTGCTATGGACTGAGTTCCAGATAGTACAGAAGAATGCATCATACTTGCACTTCCCTCTCAAGGACTCGAGTAACTCACTAGGAAATCTGAGTAAAACTCAGCTCGTTTATCATAGGCATTCTACTAAGTGCATCTGCTATTGTATTGAATTTCCCCCGTCTATATCTGATAGACATATCAAACTCTTGCATTAACTCAGCCCAACGAGCTTTCCGACCTCTGAGCTCAGGCTGGTTGCAAAGGTATCTGAGACTTTCATGGTCTATCAGGACCTCAAAGTTGGCACCATACAAATAATGCCTCCAAGTCTTAAGGGCATGAACCATGGAAAAGAGTTCCTTTTCATAGCACTATACCTAGTCTGTGCTGGCTCGAGTTTTTGACTCTCGAACGCAACTGGTCGTCCACCCTGAGTTAGTACAGCACCAATTGCAAAGTCACTAGCATCTGTTTCGACCACAAATGGCTGATTGGGGTCGACGACTTTTAAAAATGGTGCTACATGTTGCTGATTTTGATCTATTTTGAGTTGTACAAGACCATCGAGGATTCCTAGGTTGGTAAACCTCGATTTAATTATCCTTTCTATCTCTATTTTCAATTCTATAACAGTGGTATCAGAGCAATGGCTTCTACTTCTACTTTTCATGCGAAAATAACGATTCTAGATGGATCCAACTACCCTGCATGGAGATCAAAGACTCGACTGATCCTGCAAGCTGAGAAGCTGAGGCCTTATGTTGATGGGACTATTCCCAAACCGCATGTACCTGATGTAATAAATACAGCAGCTTATGAAGAAGATTTAAAAGATCTTTATGCTTGGTTGCATGCAGATTTGAAAGCTAAAGTAATTATTTCCCAAACCGTTTCGGAAGATATCTTTCTCACTGCTGCCGATTCTGCTACAGCAAAGGAGATGTGGGATGAACTTGCTCGAAGATTTGAGTCCAAATCACAAACTCAAATCTTACATTTGTTTGAGCAACTTACTAGTTTAAAGTGGGATGGAATTTTAGATTGTAATACTTTTCTTTTCAAGTTACAATATTTGCTTAGTGCTCTACAAAGTGCAGGTAGAATAACTCCCAAGGAGGAGAAACTTACGTACCTGCTGCGAGCACTACCACCCTCCTACATCTACATGCGACCTGTTCTTACAAGTAAATCCTTTGAAGAGGCCATTCAAAGCCTTCGAGAGGAGTATCTCATGCGGCAAGGAAGCTCACCTTCTCAAGGAGGAGCTAAAGCTTTATATGCAAAGAAAGGAAAGGGCAAGGCCAAATGACGCGAAAACCAGTTTCAAGCTACAAGCATGCAAGATCCGAACAATAAAGATTCCAAAGTGGAATCATCTGAGCCTAAGTCAAAGAAATCTTTTTGCAACTATTGTAAAAAGCCAGGACATATTCTTGATAAACGTTGGGCTAATCCTAGAGTAACTTGTAGACATTGTGGCAAAACTGGTCATTCATCTGTCGAATGCTATTCTAGGCCTAACAATAGTAAAGCCAATGTTTGTCAAGAATTTTGGGTTAGGGTTTTCTGAAATGCAGATTTTTTCCATTTTTGTTTTGTTTTTTGCTTTCTATATTTTTCCTTCAACTTTTTTGCTTCTCCTTGAAGTTTTTTCAGGGCAACTGTAAAAAAGTTGAGCTTAAACTACAATAAGAACAGACAAAGGCTTCTATGCAGACCTGCTAGAATTGTTCAAAATACAGACATAGACAAAGCCCAAATACTAGAACAAAGTGGGCTCCTAAGCTCCCCCCTTTTTTGGAACCTTTGATCAATCATTTAAACACTTCAAAAGCTGAGATACCAAAGACAAAACCATAAGAGTCTAAAATAGTTCACACTTTTTTCATGATCTTCTTAACAAGTAACCCTTATGGAGTAACAAAATAATTAAGCAGCTTCCTTGGTTTACAAACACATACTTAGTGGTATTAAGACAAGAAAACCTATAGAACTGAGAAGTGATCACTCCATATTTAATAAAATCAAAAGTACTTCAAGGAATATGAGGCATGCAAATTATGTTAATGTTATTGTATTGTGACTACGACCTTTTCAAAATATCAACCAACAGGTCCTAATCTGGCTTATAAAAAGGTCAAAAAAATTTGCACTTATCATCACTAGCTATATAATTAAGTTCCCAGAATATTTAGGATAGATTCTTCCACCAAAAACGTTTGGCTCTATATATGAAAAGCTACCAAAATCAGGAAGATCAGAAGCAAACAAGTCATCGACGAATCTTCTAGCATGGGTTAGTTTATGCAATAGGATAGGACAAGTACCACAAGAAACTAATCTCTACATAGATTCAAATCAATAAGAGAGGATGAAAGTTTGTTAGATGAACACATTTAGTGCCCATGGGAACACCTATCCTTTGTTGGAAAAGTGAATTACA
The DNA here is from genome assembly GCA_029204225.1 of Diphasiastrum complanatum. Lineage (NCBI taxonomy): Eukaryota > Viridiplantae > Streptophyta > Lycopodiopsida > Lycopodiales > Lycopodiaceae > Diphasiastrum > Diphasiastrum complanatum. The sequence goes on from CM055110.1 coordinate 24,210,593, forward strand.
TATAGAAATATGTAAATTATTTAAGAGGAAGTGCAGCCAAGAACAAACATCATCAACTTCAACAATTTCAGTGAATCTTTTCTTCTTTGAGTCGACATCTTCATTTTTGTTCTTCAGCCAGCAAAACTCACGACACAAAGCACTTTTTTTTACTTTCAAAGCTTTGCATCAAGTGTCCTTTAGTTTATTGCTAAAAATGTCTCAAATTAGCTTATCAATACGAAACTTCAAACCTTCCAGATTGCTTTCAGTTTATGGTGTTGACAATTTATAGATATATAGAGGGATATGTTGAGGCTTTTCTTCTATTGCATGAGAAGCATTGAGAACTTTATTACTTTTATGATATCAATGGAATCATTCAAAATCCAACCACAATTTACAAGAACATATGCATCCTTAAGTAAGTTTATCCAATGTTCATTAAAAAAAGGAAGCAAGTCTTCAAAGTTATTAATTACTTGACCACTTAGAAAGGTCAGTTAGCGAAGGGGGGAAGAATGTCATGCCCATGACTGGTCTCGGGTAGCGTGTCCACGCTAGGGACTGGTAGACCAACAACCCGTAAGTTAATTGTGACTATAAGGGAATTGGGGCCCTTATGTGTACATGGTCATAATTAATGGTTGTAGGCCTAAACACATGGTGGTGGAGTTGGTATGGGTCTATCAGTGAGTCATTAGGGAACTGGATGACGTGGCCCAGATAGGCTGCAGAGGTGACCAGTGAGGTGTCACAGTGCACTACTAGTGGTGCGTGGGCCTTGGAGGGTATAAGTATACCTGCTGGGCTCTAACTAGTGTAAGCTTGATTTTGTGATTAGTAGCTACATGCTGCTGGTGTGACTCCTCTTTTCATGACTCTGATTGATCCATAGCTTGGGGGCTAGATCTGTACAATCTAGGTTTGGTTGGGTTGGTTTAACCTCCACCGGTTCCCATGTGTTGTTGCTTTGTATGGTATGCTTAGACTAGAATCATGTTGTGGACTTTATAGAAGAGATGAGACTTTTTTCAAATTCAAGGTCACATGAGTTAAAACTTTAGCTTTCCATTTCATTAAAGTTATCGACTTGGCTCATTACATTCGTCGCGTCCGTTCTATTATTCGTTATTATACATAAGCAGGCCTAAGGGCCCTTTTTATTCATATACTAGTCTTGGGCCCTATTTGGTCATATTTTTAGGACTTGGTCACGTTGATTTGAAGTGGGGTTCCTCCTATTGGGAAGGCTCTTGCACACAGCTCACAAACCCTAAGTAAATACACAGAATTACCCAGCAAATCCGTCACTTTATTAATCTCAAGCAAATGTACATAGATCAACAAGCAAACATGAGAGCTCTGCTGCAAGTCTCCTCCCAACCATAGCTGCATAGGAATACCATAATCATAATCATAATGAGAAATGCCTGACAAGACTCACCCTATATCCCCTCAAGCACCCCTTAACCCTGACACATCCTAACATCGACACATGGCAAACTCCATGCACAGCCGACACTTGCCACTTGGCAGTACCTTGACACACAGGCAAGCTAGTAGATGGACAGTCTGACACGTGTCACTCGTGCATTGGACCAAGTGCCCCAATGAGCATATGACACATGTCCTGTTGACCCGTCCATTGACCATCCGACAAGTGTCACTCATGAACTGGACCAAGTGTCCCAGTGAGCATATGACACGTGTCACGTTGACCGGTTAACCCTTCCTACTTTTTAGGAGGTCAGTCCAGCAGACTCTCATGAGACCCAGTACCCCCTTGACCATCTCGGATTTAGTCACTATAACATATATTTACATTGCAATTTACAATCGTCTCAACAGGCCGGTGACAGCCATTTACAATTTAATAATTACAATTTACCATTTACATTGGGCAAGGGATTCAAAGTACATGTGACAAAGGCACACTATTTTCCCTCCAAATCCTATTCCTTCTCTTTTTTTTTAAACCTCTATTTGATTCAAGGAGAGGGTATATGTAGGGTAGCATTGTATTCCTTTATTCAGTTTATCATGATTGCTCCTCTTTAGCCTTCTTAAGCATTCTCTCTTCTTGCTTTCTAGCTTAAGTCCTGCTTTCTAGCATAGCTAGTGAATCTTAGCTTGTAACTTGGTATCAAAGCACTTTCCTACAAATTTGTTGGTGGCTGTCCAGCGCCCTACCACTCATCACTTCCATAGATTTTCTCCGTCATTTGTTTTGCAGATTGGTGGTGGCTGTCCAGCGCCCTACTACCCATCACTTTCGTCGATTTTTTCAGTAGATTTTCATTGTTTTTGCAAATTTGGTAGCTGTTGTCTAGCGCCCTTCTACCTCATCATTTTCGACACCTTCCGTCACCAATTTGTTGTCCATTTTTTATATTGATTGGAGGCTGTCCAGCGCCCTACATCACCATTATTTTCAGCTATTTTATTCATCATTTTTCAGATTCGGTAGCTGCTGTCCAGCGCCCTACTACCGTCTCATTTTCAGCGGTTCTCTTCACCAACTTGCTGTCCGTTTCGGCTATTGATTGGAAGCTGATCGGAGCCTTACTTCAGCGCCTTTTCCAGCCTAATTTTTTTCAGCATATTGTGGATCTTGGAAGTTACTGCCCAGCGCCCTATTATCTCACCATTCTCGATGGATTTCTCCATCGACTTGCTGCTCATTTTGCTGATTATTTGTCGGCTGTCTAGCACCCTCTTTCAGCACTTTTTTCAGCTTATTTGGCGTGAGTTGAGGATTCAGATTGGTGGCTGGTTGGCGCATCTATTCTGTCATATCTTCAGCTTTTACCTCTCTTTGTTGGCAATACTGATTGGATGACGAATCAGCACCCACCCAGGTATTGCTTGCGCCCATTTGCACTTCCTTTTCTGCACCTACTTGTTGTCTTTCTTGTCACATACTGCTCTTTTCCAACCCCCTATTTCCCTCTCATATTTGTCATTTTGCTGCCTCACACCCTCCTCCTTCCTTTTTCCATTTTGTTAGAACCCTTCTACTTATTGGCCTTGCACATTTGTTGTCCATTATTCTACTTTCTCAGCCCCTTATTTTCTGATTATTATCCATCTTGATTGGCTGTTTTTGTGCCATTTTTTGGTGATTTTGGAAGTGAGACTAAGTTCGGGTGACGACAAACGTCCCCTCCCTCAGGTTTTGTCCCTTCCTTTGTGTTACGAGCACGTAACTAGTGCCGAACCCTAGAGAACACATGAGGTCAGATACCACAATCAGGGTCATGTCCAGCATACACGACCAACAGGGCAAGACAGTGTGAGTAGTGTGCCCCGACACGGTCCATAGTCATGGCGAGCCTAACGCATAGGGACCCTGTCAACAGGATAGGGCCCCACGTTGGGTCCCGACGTGCAGTCGGCCACGTTAGTGCCACATGGCCGACACTTGGCAATATGCATGCTACCATGCCTCACATTGGGCTAGGAGGGGCTTGCTCCATATCATGGAGTAGGCAAGGTTGGGTGGATCAGTTAGTGTTTGCCCTACTGTGGTGTTTGGATCTCTAACACTAGTATTAGAGCCATCTCCATCTTTGGCAGTTTAGGAGCAACAATAGAGAAAGTTAGGAGAGTGTACAAAATCTCTTCAACTTTTCAGAAATTAGTAGAATAGATCCAGCGTTGTAGGGATAGTTCCTACTGAGCAGATCTCAAGGAAATTTTCACTTGTTTTGAGGCAAAATTCCTTGCATAAACTCAGCGTTGGGGAACCAAGGATCTATCCTTGTTTTTTGTGTATAAATTGTTGATTGCTGAGCGGATTTTAGGCAGAAGTCTGCAAACAGGTCCATCGCTGTAAAAGATCAACTCCAACCTTGATTTTAGTGAGCAAGTTTTGGAGTTTAGAGCGGATTTGAGACAACAGGGGTTTGGTAGACCATCGCGAGTTGACTGCAGGTTCTTTCCTCAAATTTGGGCTCATACATCTGAAAATTGGGATCAAAGGAAGCATTTGGATCAGCGAGTAGGGACCTCCAAAAATCAGCGAGCAGAGGTGTCACATGTACTTTGAATCCCTTGCCCAACGTAAATGGTAAATTGTAATTATTAAATTGTAAATGGCTAAGTCACCGGCCTGTGGAGACAATTGTAAATTGCAATGTAAATATCTGTTATAGTGACTAAATCTGAGATGGCCAAGGGGCTACTGGGTCTCATGAGAGTCTGTTGGACTGACCTCCTAAAAAGTAGGAAGGGTTGACCGGTCAACATGACATGTGTCATATGCTCATTGGGACACTTGGTCCAATGCATGAGTGACACATGTCAGACTGTCCACCTACTAGCTTGCCTATGTGTCAGGGTACTGCCAAGTGGCAAGTGTCGGCTGTGCATAGAGTTTGTCATGTGTCGACGTTAGGATGTGTCAAGGTTAAGGGGTTCCCTCAGAAAATCCGAGTTTGGAGCCCCAAATTTATCTTAAATTCTGAATTTTACAAAGGCCTCTTGTTGCACACAAGCTCACAAACCCTAAGTAAATACACATAATTACCCAACAAATCCATCAATTTATTAATCTCAACCAAATGTACATAGATCAACAAGCAAAGATGAGAGCTCTACTACAAGTCTCCTCCCAACCATAGCTGCATAGGAATACCATAATGAGGAATGCCTGACAAGACTCACACTATATCCCCTCAAGACTTGAAACAGAAGCCTTGATTTTCAGTAAGAGGAAAGCCTCAGACCATACTTGGGTAAGTTTGTGGTTGTATTTTTAGATGACATCCTCGTCTACAGTAAAACGAGGAAGAAGCATCTTAAACACCTCAGAAAGGTGTTTCGACTGCTTAGAAAGCATAAGCTATATGCTAAAAAACCTAAGTGTGAATTCTTCATTGAAGAAGTAATTTGTTTGGGTCACATTGGGATTCAGATGGACCCCAATAAGGTTAAAGCCATACTCAGTTGGCTGAGACCTCAGAATCTTTTAGAGCTTCAGATCTTTCTTGGTTTGGCGGGATATTACAGACGATTTGTCAAGGAATATGCTCAGATAGCAGTTCCCATGACAAATCCATAGCCAGCAGATCAGATTACTTTGAAAGTTTGATCTATTCATTGCATGTCGACAAAATTACAATTTGCTAGCAATTTCCGTTTGCATGTGCAAGTACTAGTCCATGCATGTTGCATGCATGCCTCTAGAATTCTTCAGATTGCTTGCATGTTTTCATAGTTGCTTGCATGTTGATTGCATGTCACTGTATTTGCTTGCATGTTGATTGCATGTCACTCAATAAGCCATAATCTTGAGTAGAAGATACATATCTTAGAACTCTCTTGGCCATCTTCCAATGTTGGATCTTGGGATCTTGCATAAACTGACTCAATTTGTGCACACAATAGCTCAAATCAGGTCTAGTGATAGTAAGCCAAATTAAAGAGCCTATAAGACTCCTATAAAGTGTGATGTCTTCGAAGGATCTTTCATCACCTTTAATAGGATCTTTTACATGTTGCTCCATGGGAGTATCTATGCCTTTACAATTTTGCATATTAAATTTTCTCAACATAGAAAATACATATCTAGATTGACAAATAAAAGCATACTCTTCATGAAAATCAATCTCAAGGCCTAAAATGTAATGGATTCCTCAGCCTTTTTGTCGAACACCTCCCATACGATCTTCCAAGGGCATAGCCTTAGCCATTGAGAATCACATGACTTTAAAGGCATGTATTCATACACTTAAATCCATATTTTATCAGAGGTCATGATCCTAGAGTTAAAGGCTATAAATCTAAAAGCGCAATCCTAAAACTTGAAAGAAATACCCCTAAAATGAAGGACATAATTCACATTTCAAGCCTTTATCTCTCTAGGGACCAAGAACATAGAATGAGAAGTCGGCCCTAAGTTTCTAAGGTAGCATCTTAACCATTGACGGTGCCCTCCCTAAACCATAGGAATAGTGTCTTACGTTTTGAGAATAGGACCACAGAACCTGAAAGGGCGTACCATTACAAGTCATAGGCTGCACAATCCCAAAGTTTTAAGATGGTACCTTAGAACAAAGACAAGGCCTTAACCATTGAAGGTGCCCAAATTCTGCCAAGCCTATCTCTTAACCGTTAAGGATTATCGGGAAGCCGAATTCGATGGGGAAAGAGACATTAGCAAGATCATAGCATGAACTAGCAATTAGAGATTTGGGAATGAGAACATGGACCTAGAAAGCTAGTGGATCATTGAACCAAAGTGCTAACACCCCCTCCTTACAATCGTACTTCTGAGAGCCTGGAAAACTCTCATTGGCTCAGGAGCACGGGGTAACAGAGAAGGCCCCTAAAATTGGATGTGGCAGGTCATCTATTACTCATGTAGGGCATAACCAACATCAGTGGTGGTGCCCCTTGACCCTTTTAAGACTTTTTGGCTGGACCAATCCCCTGCCGAAAAAGGCCCTAACATTGGTGTCTATGTCTTGAGAACGATTCTACTGTTTAGACCGTCGGCCCCAAGCTAGCATGTATGTGCATGCAAAGACTTTAAAAAAGCTACTATTTACAATTTGACAAGCTAAAAAGTTCAATAAATTTAGAGCTTACATAATTTAACAATGACCTACTAGACTATACATAAAAGATACTCACACATAGGCTTTTGTATCAAAAGTGCCAAGTTCATGCCTTTCAGGACAAAAAACAAAAAACCATCATTATCCAATTGGAGCATGTTGTAGCTTGATAGAAAGAGGAACTTGAAAACTTCAATAAGGCATATTCCCATATCAAAAAAACAAGTCAAGATCAGAGAGACTTTCAAGGGTGGAAAGTTAAGAATCTACTTTTAGGCAATTTTGGTACTTGAAAGACAAAAGCATGAATCTTGAAAAAATTTGGGCACTATTCCTCACAATAGCCCATGCTTTTGGAGCCTTCTAGTAGGCACATCATCCTAACATGAAAATTTTGCCTATTTTCATTAAAAGCACATCCCTCCTCATTCTTAAGATATAAAAATTCATCACAATGAAAATAGTACAACTCGATATCATAGGTACAATATATTAAACTTTAGCATTTACACATAACATCATAAGCATAGTTGCATTGCAATTCAGAATCGCGATTCAAAATTTTCCTATAATTGTTTTTTTTTGTTTAATTTTTTTTGGGCAATATAGGTATTAAATGAAAGCTCTAATTAAGAGCATTATTACTGTGTAGTTTGCCGAATGTTTTAAGTACAAGATGATCTAGTTCAAGTGCATTAATCCATGTTGGATTCTGTCAAGTATAAAAATTCAAAACCGTTACGATCACAGATGGTTCCATTGGGATAGAGATAGAAAACTGTAGAGCAATTGTATCTCGCTTTTTGCTTCGGAGGCGCTACCCCCCGATCCCCCACCAAGAGGGGCTTAGGTGACTATCGTCGGCCCCCCTGGACCCTCCCGACGACAATAGTAAGAGGGGCGCTGCCCCCCCTACACCCCTCCATAGATAAAAATGGGGTCCAAATGCGCACCGATAAGGGCCCAATATTTATGCCCCCAACTGTATGCACATTGCACTCACATCTCAATGAAATGATTGCAAAAGTGATCATCATCCATAGAGTTAATAGCCCAAACTGTAGCATTTGCCATTAACAATTACTGAGAACCAGAGCAAATAACAACCAAATAGCTACTGACTTTTATCTGTTTCTACCCTATCTTCTGCACTTCTAGGAGGCAAAACGTTGGTTTGACCATTGCTCCCCTAAAAAAATTTCAACCATAAGTCCAAAACAAGTGAGGTAGAACTTTCTTGCATCATCAAGTATATCTTGTAAGTAGATGTTGAGTATGATAAACCTAAAGGATGTAAAAGATGTGAAGTCAAATTCTAAAAACACGAGAATATTTCAAATAGCTTTGAATTGTGCTACTTTATATTTTACCATGCATTTTGAGGACGAGATGAAAATATCTCCCTCTCATGAATGTATTGTGAGAGTAAGTTCTAAGACAGCGAATCTTGCATGGTTGTAAGTTTAAACTTACAGCAAAAGATCTCAAGCTCACAAATTCACTATGATGGTCTTCTTCTATGTTGAGACCTCTTGAATGGTTGGAGGAGCTTCATCTTACTTGTCTACTAGTGTGATTGGTATTCAATTGATAACCCTATGCCCTTTTCCTAGTGTGATTTTGCTTTATGGCAATACATGCAATCATGCATGTGTACATAAATGTGCATACACCTTTATTGAACATGCATGTGTCACATAAAAACATTACATCTTGCTTGCATCTACAACTAGGTGGTTAGAATTTCATCATGACATATTTACGAAAGTATTAGAGGTCTTTTTTCATTAAATGCTGTAAGGTATTACACTACTCGTACTACCAAACTTGAAACTATCTACTACTACAGTTAGCCTAGCTTAAGGCTCAAGTAGTCATGATTGAAGGCTTGCTCATTCATTGATCAATAAATCTTCATCTCACTCACTCATATTACTTTGCTAATCAAATATTTATGCAAAACTTACACATTTAGACTTCAAAGCACAAATCAAAATCTAGTAGATTATTAGAATCAAGTAATTTGCAGATTGTTTCTTTGACTAAATATGAACTCAAGTGACCTTGATGCATACATCTCGTGTTCCTTTAAACACCGCGCGGGGGGGGGGAGGGTTGCCATAGCACTTGCATCCTCTCATTCTTTCAATCACCATGTGTTGCCCAATGGGAAAGAGTACAATTGTGAGGTAAAGCCTAACCATTACATCTGTTTTTCTTCTTTAGGACGTCTTTGTAAAAACCGCCTCCAATTGCATATTTAAGGCAAAAATGATTCAATGTGTGCTTGACATCCAGAGCATATCCATTACTTTTTTCAACTATTTTCAGAGGCTTTTGCCTATTCCAGTCCAACAACGTTCAGGCAAGCAGCCGCTAATGCAATAACTACAGAATGGCCACATCAACTAAACCAAATTTACATCATGTATCGGAAAAGCTTACAAGATCAAAGCACTTTTGTATCATAGGCTTGACACACATTATCTTACTATAGATCTCATGCTGAAGTCGATAGTCGTAAATTGGAACGTGTGACCAATAACAACATTCCTGCAAACAAACTTGTTTATCAGAATTACATACAAAAACAACTTCTAGAAGCAACTACCTATTCCAGTCTAACCACGTTCACATGAAGCAACCACTAATGGACTAAGTAGAGGACTGCCACATCAACTCAAACATAGCATCATTGATAAGAAAACCTCGTAGCATATTATCTTACAAATATCTCATGCTAATATTGATAGTGTAAATTGTCCAGGTCATATCAGATGTCTAGAGCCAGCTATATACATAGAGGGTTATGTGGAAGTGGAGTGGACATGGAATAAGTCAGTGTAAGCCGACAACTAACAAAAGAAAGTACAGTCTCCTTTATTTTGACTACATCACTAACAAATTTCACTCGTTTTCACTATAATATCGTGCCTAAGCACCACACATACCTACCTCTTTTTGTTTGGTATGGGAGATCATCAAGCCTAATTTAATCATGCTAGGAGCTCTGACCCTGCTAGGAAGTGGGTTTCTGGACAAGAATCAAAGATCAAGCCACAAGTAGTAGAGAATCAGGAGCACTTACAACTTGCTCATGCAAGAAGAATTCTCGAGATATCAAAGCACACATCATTCATTCGACCCATGCATAGTTACTTTCTAACATTTGAAACTCAAACGTTTGAAACGATTCAAACAAAGTCTGAAGCATTTGAAATGTTGTTGACCTTTTTTAGGGTGTTTTGACCAACCCATATGTTGATTTTGGGGTGGGGAGGTTAATATGTTATTAAAGTGGTTCAGTGAGCATTACAATGAGCAAAAGCATTGAATCAACTATGATAAACAGCAGTCGTATTATTTTGTGCAGGAAACCTTTCAATGACAGCAAACATTGGAGTAATCTGGCTGCTGGGAGCATTCACGATGGGAGAGGAGCAGAACTGCCAATGAGGTAGTGTAGAACAAGGGGAAAGTTTAGCCCCTAATATGGTCAATCAGGACCAAAATGGGGCCTTTTCTTTCATAAAAAGTTCACATTTCAAACACATTTGAAGGCAACTATGAATCCATGAGAGAGAGAAACGAGAGAGAGAACACAATGCTTGCAGTATACAATGCGCACAAGATACCATAGGGGATGCCACGTGAGAGAAGACAAAATTACTAGTGTCCTAAACAAATGGTCCACTTGGTTCCAAGTTTATTTACACAAAAGAGACTGGACCACCCAATCAATGATCCAAAAGCTTTGTTTATTTTCCTGTTCGTATTAAAACAAAAACAGAATCACACTGAAATGAAAACAAAATTTATCGAAAACACAAATCAAAACAAAAAAGACACAAGACATGGAATAAAAATGAAAATGAAAAACAAAAAACGAAAAGTCGTGGAAAGAAGATCGAGGCAGGGCAGGAACAGGGTAAGTCGGGCAAGAGCGATCTGTGGGCAGGCAGGTCACAAAAAATAGAAGGCAGCATATGTAAACTAGAAAGAGAAAGGAACTGAAGAGATAGCTAGAGAGAAGAAATCGCAGGAGATACATAATGGGGAGGCTAGAGTGAGAAGATCATAGAGAGGGGGACGTAGGTAGGCAGCAGAGAGATGTAGCGCACAGATCAGAGGCAGGTGAGAGAAGGTATCAACGTAGGTAGAGAGGAAAGAGGACAGAGAGAAAAATATAGGAAGAGAGTGCTGGTACGTGTTGGAAGAGGTAAAGTGGCAAAAAAGAGAAGAGAAGGGAATCAGCACAAGAGGAATGAATCGTAGACTACTGGAACCAATCTGGAGCAGGGAATCATTGGCTGAGAAACACAAGTCAGAAGAGAGAGAAGAGATCGTTGAAGAAGGGAAACTAGGATAACAAGAGAGGTAGGCATAGAGTGTTGGTTGAGGAGGAACAAGTAGAAGGCATCGCTAGCAGGCAGAGATTAGGCTAGAGAAAGGAGAAATGGGCTGGAGCAGGTGCGCCGGAAGGAGTCCATGGGATCAAAGGGCAGGCAGGAAGGCTAGGCAAGCATCAAGGCTAGGACAGGCAGGCAGCAATAAGGGCGCTAGCTAGGATCAGCGCTGGCAGCAAGGAAGAGATGGAGCAGCATATTGTGCACCATTACTGGCATGCCAGTGATGGTGCAGACACCATCCAAGGGTGGTGGTAGGTGCTCCACCTCCCCCTCTGCGGAATACGCTGCTCCGGAAGAGAGCACTAGCTGGGAGCGATGGGCAGCCAAATCCTTTATGGGAGCTATTCCAACCTGCAAATCCTGGATTTGAAATACAATTGACAATAGAAATTGACCAGTTGCATCATTAATATTGCTTAACAAGCACTTTGCTCCATCCTTACAACTTGCAAAAAACTGCTAGAAAGTGATTGAACAAGTTAGCTACTCCCCTTAATCTGTAACGAACGGCTTTATCACACGCTATAGAACCATTGGAACAACTTTAACCATTATAACCAAGAAACAACACATACCACAAAAAAACTTGCTGAAACTACGAAGCTGCTCATCATGTTTGCCAAATGCCATGCAACCTCCTATCATTAGCTGCATACCTCTGATCTTCAAAAAATAACACAAAGGGCATTGACAACATGGCATAAGACTTCCAATATAGGGCTTGATCTGAATTTCTTTGAAGAGTTCCAAGTAGGCTGCAGCAATTATGCTTCCACCTCCATGGCTTTTTTTAAACTGAATCCACATTGAATCGAATTGACTTCCTTGAACCTTGATCCACATTCCAGATCTGTAATGCTTGCATAACTATGAAGGTCAGAATATGCATCTTCACTACTAGAAATAAAGGGTTTAATGCTCATTAGTAACAAGAATGGGCTAGTGGGCTACGATGAGTTCTTCATACAATTGATTGAAAGCACCCCAGTAACATGGAGCAAGCTTTTCGATCTGGGATTGTCTTGAGTCACATCTTAAAGCATTATCTTTGATCATTCGTATCACCTTCCAATAGATATTGGGAGCAATATTTTTGCTTAGCAAAATATAGTTACAACAACTCAGTCACCGTCAACACAAAATTATCTCCATTCCCTAGCATTGCTAGGTGTTCCATTCCTTCCTGATGAGGCACCAATCAGAATGCCTTTCGTTTTTAGCAAAGGCTAGAGATACCATTATGAGGGCATAACAATACTTACATCACTTTCAATAACACTATAAAGCAACACTGGATCGACATGGGCGATATGTTGAGTTTGTTAAGGGTCACATTGCATGTTGTTAGGCATAAGTCTCTGATTGCCCCTCAGCCTCGTAATGATAAGCAGACAAGCACATAAGTATCTAATGTGAAGTTCAAATCAACTCGGTCCAAAACTTGAATGTGGAACGAGCATCCCAATCAGCAAAAATGGAGCACGACTGCCACGCAGACCAAAGATCTCTGACATGGAAATGCATGACATTCAACGGTTGTGATGATGGCTCGAACATGAATGAAATGACCAGCCTGAAAAACTTGTAAACCACAATGAACCCAATGTCATGCCCACATTAAGTAGCCATTTGAGATTTCGGAAACTTGGGTTCTCTTATATCAGCCTTAAGGATGGACAATATCGCGAAGTGGATGCTACTAGAACAAATTAGAAAGATTAGTGGCCATATAATTTAGGATCAAGCAACTTATAATTGGCCTGAAATGGGTATCTTACATTGAAAGAAGGTGAACATCATCAAAGAGATTCCATATTTAAGAAGAATAAAGAGCATACCTTTGAACTCAGGCTCCAAGAACTTGGGACGGTGCATAGGCATAAGAAGGTGACTGGCATTCTAGAATGCAATAAGAGACAAAGACCGGATCAATCCGGAGGCAGTGAGGCAACTACAGAGCATGGTGGCCAGGAAATGGGAACGAGGGAACGTCTAGAGTTCACAATGGGAATGTTCCTTAAGGGCGGGAATGGAAGAACAAGGGAATGCCACATCACTACATATAATCATACCCTTTACACTAAAGTTCAAAGCTCAAGCACTCAAATATGAGAAATTTTGCGTTATTTCTCATATTCGCCAGGATCAAGCATGCAGTCAAGGTACAGAGAAATTTTGCGTTATTTATTCTCCAAAGATAAGTTTTGTCAGAAAGGTTGAAAATATTTCACACTTATTGATTGAAATAGTTTCAAACTTTTAGCTTTATGAATCCAATACCTTCAAACTGATATGAAAACTAAGTTACGATGACAATCGTGAACGTTTTCAATATGCAATCAAAGAATAAACTAGCAAACCAAATCACTTACTGTCTTGGGCCATAGATCTTAATCTGACGAATATGAGTATCCCTCCCATTCTGGTGGTTTGATAAAACTGCCAGTTGAACCAAAAATGCTCTCAAGAACTCCCTGCAAGAACAATAAGTCAGTTCCAATTTTCCAAAAGCTTTGAAAAACTCCAATCAGACAACTTGACTGCTGAAATAAATGCCACATCATTATAAGACCTTAGAAGCTTCAGATATCTCAACCTGGACAAAGCTTAAACACAGATGCAAAAATGCTTCAGGGTTTAGATCTCTTTACACTCCATTGGTTATATCTCCTATCTGTAAAATGTTCAACGTTATTAAAGTACTGATCCTCTTTAAAGGGCTATATTGCTTGTCAAATATTCACCTTTACTTAGTATTTAAATGATGTATCGAACATTTATGTTGTAAAGGGTCTTATTTGGTTAGAAAACCAAAGCAATAGCTACCGACATACCTTTAGGCAACCATTGACTAGCAAGAACCAAGAACAATCCTCCACTATCTCCAAGTGAAAAACTCAAGTGACTATCCATAAAAGCATACTCCCTAAGCTTTCGTACTTGTTTAAATTTTATGAGTTTTTAACAACAATCTCACCAGTGACCACACAGCATTTTTGCATCGAGGTCCTTACCAAAAGTAAAAAGATAGTGAAAGAGATAGGACAATAATACAATGTGAACGACATTCCAACATAGTGTGCTTCTTATGTGCATGTTTAAGGTTGTCCATCAAGCTTGCAATTTAATAATATCCCCTCGTGAGAATTGTTACCATGGGAAATCATACATTTCATAACCTAGAAAAATCATGGGTATGAGGCTCTTTGAAAGCTTCATGATTTTTATCAAAACTTTTGAAAATAATCATAGCCATTCTTCTTTGTTCGGTATATTGAAGTTCAATCATTATAGGTACACATGAAAAGCCTTACATTTCATCATAATAGTACCTTACTATTGGGTGGTTTCTCCAAGTATAAAACAGGGGAGGTTTGGAAATTATAGGCATGCTCAGAGATCCATGCTCAGAGATTGCACTCAGAAAATACAAGTTTGCAAAATCAGGCTTCATTAAATACTCATCGTTGTCTTATTCTCAGGATATCTTTTCTCAGTAGCCATATCCCTCTCATGCTCATGCTACTCTGAAGATGCTGCCCAACCTTGAGGGTGGAAGTTGCTAGTTCTCAGTCCTTTCAACATCATAGATGCTTCGCGGTATTATTTATCATATTGGTAATTTTGTGGACGGATAAATTTTTATGTCCTTGAGACTAAGGTCGTCCTTAGTACTTACACATTCCTGGGCATCAGCTCCCATGATAACTACAAGCTTATTTCTTGGAAGTAGTTTTTTGGGAGTTTTCCTAAAGTCTATCATGTCACTCTTCTATGTGCAGTCTCAGCTACAGAGCCACCTCCACTTCCACACACCATTTCAAAGCTATTGCATCAATACCAAAGGTGTTTCGGGAACCTTAGTCTTTACCACCTTCACGTGCCATCAACCACCACCTTGATCTTTTTTTGGCTCAATTCTCACTTCTAGAGTCAAAATCCTTTTCGTGCTCATGTTTTACTTGATGATAAAAGAAAATGCACTAGATGTTGTGTATTGACTATCGTGCTCTTAACCATCTTACTCTTCATTTGATGAGCTTTCTATCACCTAGGATAGACCTCTGTTTTCTCCAAGAGTAACTTACGTCTACTCATAGAAGCACAGAGGTCCGGAATGCTGCATTCTGGAAGCATTCCAGAACGCTCATTCCGGAACGGTTCCGGGATCCCAGAGTGTTCTGGATCGGAATGCTACAAAACAAAATTTGGTTTTTTTTTTTTGAATCTGTGTTGGGGTGGGAAATCCGTTGTTAGGCCCAAGTGTCTCGCAGCATACACAATTCTCGAAGTAGATTAAGAATAATGTCCTGAAAGCTGAGATGTCTCAAACACATAGGTCTTCAGCCTTTCAAAATGAGATATGCACCTCAGGAATGGAGAGTTGGTGCTGATAAGGAAACAAGGCATAAATACTGCTTTACAAACCAGGTGTAGCATATTCAATAGGGCGAGTAATCTTTTCACCTACTGTCAACCCTAGAGTGCCCTATGAGTATAGTAGATGAAATGATATTGTCAAACAGCCTTCAAGGAAACTATATAGACCAAACATGAGCATATAGGAATGGAGCCCGCCATGTGAAGTGACCACACCACACCACACACGTCAAATATCCTCACCAAGAATTGGCACAAGTGCACTACAAGTAATGTATAAGGACCAGGCGTGTCATTCACCATCATCAAGAACGATAGCAAATGCATCCCAAGCTAATCGCCTAGACCACGAATTTTGTATAGCAATAACCAGTACCACAAATCTAATAATGGAGAGCAAAAGCAAAAGCACCACAGATAGCACGTAGGCACCCAAACGCTCTCACTGGAAGTAGCATACTAATCAAGGATGTATCATCTGTTGGAAAATTGGCATGTCTATCAATCACTAGCGTAGGAGCAACATCTACCTCTTTAATGACTTCAAGAAGCACCAAAGGAGCATAAAGTTTGACAGCATTACAACCGGGATTGTAGAGCACATGGACCATCGTAACCATGAAAACCCTCTTCGAGAAGCTTCAAACACAGAAAGACTCCAAAAGCAAACAAATGAACGATAGCTCCTACTTATAATTCCTTAGAGGTGTCTCCAAGCATGTCTAAGACTTACCTAGTCCCCACTAATTAATTGACTCCATGTATTTTTTATCAAAGCCCAAAAATACGAAGTAAGCTTGCAAGTCTCTTGACCCATTTGAAGAATTAACTCTCAAGAACTTGTAGTGTTTCTAATTATAGCAAATACATAACACAATGTCTATGATTTACTTCATAATAGATGCCCCTAACTGCAAAAACTGGGGATACTCTAACAACCCTAGTTGAGTTCATTGATCTGGCAACTCCTTGAGCTTTTGTGGCACACCGTCACTGCGCCATCTTTTCTTTAGAATGCTTGTTTTCAACTTGCTTTCCTAGTCACTGTACACTTTCATTTTCATCTTTTCATATTCGTTTTCTTTTTCATAATCATCATTCTTGCAACTCTCATCCATAAAAGCCCATCATTGTTGTAGTAAACCATCAGTTTCCAACCCTTTCTAAAGCATCTTCTAAAAAACTTTGCTCGGCTACGTGCTCCCTATAAGAGCAAGGTTATCCGAAGCTACTATAGGCCATTTTAGCAACTACTGGATAGAACAAAAGATCTACTATGGGGCTCAAATGAAAATCGAATAGTTGGCAAGATACTTGAAAGATCTCTAGAAAGTTAAGTTTACACACAAAGGTCAAGGTTAGTAACAACAATATTGGTAGTAGAAAGATACAAGCAACCCATAACATATTAAATTTATCACACAGGCAACAAATTCTAGTATAGTGAAATGCCATATCAATAATGAAGTACTCGATGTCTTAAAGTCTAAACCATAGTTGCAGCCTACGATCCAAATTGCATTCCAAGAATTAGGGTTAGAGTTTCCCGTAATGCAAAAAAAAATTGAAACTTTCTTTTTTAAACTTTCCTTGAACTTTTATAGGGTAAATATCCAAAATATAGATATTGATACCCATTTATTCATGTATCTATAGCATTCCGAACCTTGTCCCTAGAATGTAATAAGTGATGGAGTCGTAAAAGATCAGTGATGATGTCTAAAATCTAGTCACATCGGTGATGGATGGGTATGAGCATGTAGATGGCTAGCAGGATTGCAGGTTATAGATGGCTGGAAGAGGCAGAATAGCTCTGAACTCTGAAGGAAGGGGACTAGTGTCTCCACGAACCGCGGTTAGTTGGCGACCAAACCGTGATTCGTCAAAGAATCGATCGGGTCCGATTCGAATCAGAAAGAATCGGACCCAGGAAAAAAAAACACAAAAACAAAACGCAAAAACAAAAACAAAAACAAAAAACAAAAAAAAAAAAAAACAAAAAAAAAAAAAACAATTCGTTGATTTTGAACGATTCTTTGATGTGACATTAACGAATCTTTGTTTTGGCTTTCCAATGTTCTAATTTGTATTCAAATGTTTACCCAGTATATTGTGTGATGGATGTTTGATGATGGATCATGAATAAATCATAAATGACAATGTTAAGTGGAAGTTGGAGCATGAAATCTACTTTGTCAAGTTTGAAATGTGTCGAATGTTTTGTGGACCTTTTCGAAAAGCCTTTTGGCAATGCATTTGAAACACATTTGAAACGGGAAAGAATCAGCTTTGTCGGGAGAAACGGCAAAACGATTTTCGAAATTGTGTTTTTTTCTTTTGCTTGCTTTTATTCCTAGCCTTTTGTTAAAGGAAAATTAAGCGTTGTTTACATGTCTAGACAATGACAATGGCTCTATACAATGACAATGTAAATAATTCGTAATCGACACACTTAGATGACTACGGACTCAATGAGACATTGAGATACATCACACAATGCACATGCACAAGGTATTCAGTTCTATATGCCAAACTTTCACACACACATATTAGAAGTTACTTTTTCTTTCCCCTCTAACTTTACAATCCATTTCAAAAGGTCCGTTTGAAACCGACTTTTTGAAATGGAGTTTCATTGAACGAAACGCATTTCAGTGAAAAATTGAATGTGCCCATTCCACATTGCACTTGTGATTCTGTGAACGCTGAAGTGTAGTATGTTTCAGGCTTCAGCTTTCTACCAGCAACTGTGAATTTTGAATAGCAATCTAACATTTATAAGATTTTAGACACACTGCAGACATTATACATATTACATTAGATATTTTTTAGCATTATATCTAAGAAATGCACAAAAAAATAATTGCTGATTCTTTCCAATGCTTTTGGAAGAGAAAAGGATGCTCAGATCCAAGGGTTGGTTGAGAAGCAGAATAGCATGGAGGCTGATTTGTGTGCAGCAGTTAAAAAATGAGCTTCATCAAGCCCCTAAAGACACTGCACAGGTAAATGGTATTAGGCAAGAACTTGGCATAGTATGGCCTAGGTAGTTATTATCATAGCATCACAATGCACATAATGTATCACATACGATGATAAACAAACAGTAAACTGATGAGTCATATAGCAGTCTCCAACTAATGAAAAACAAAATATTGCATGTATCTATCTATATGCAGCAGATCATGCATGATCAGCTGCAGCTATGGCCTAAACCAAAGAAAAAAGTAGCACAATAGTTTTTAGAAACTTCAATAACTTCATTTCAAGAAACTCCATAGCACTGCAACAAGAATGCATATCATACTTTGGCTTCAAATGGTCGTTACTGAGAGAAAAAAGTATGCTTACTTTGATTCATTTGGGCATAAGGATACATTCACCCAACCAACGGGCTCAACCAACTCGACCACCTTGATTTCCTGCCAGTATTTACCAGATCGTTTAAATAAGTTCTAATAAGGTAAATATCAATCCTTGTGTGATAAGAAGAAGCACCTAAACATTAAGGTTTGCTATGGTATCTCTGAACACTTATGTTGTTTGAAACTGGAATGAACATAATTATAATAATGATTCACCTGATGTGAAGAGATGTACTGCTCAATTTGTTAACAAGGTTGGAGTGCTAGCACATTTTCTTTATTGATTGATAGTTCAAGAGTAAAATCACCTAGAAAAGTATATTAATGATTACGGAAAGGATGGTGAAGAAGTTAATTCACGAGTTACTCTAGTTATTGAAGTTTTAGATTTGTTTCCTTCGTAAGTTATTCAAAAAGATATAGCGTGTAAGTCTAAAACAATACCTAAACATGACAGAGAGGGTGCACTTGAGCTTTACTCCACAAGGTTAACCAACAAATAGCATCTAGGCGGTAGTTTTCAGCACTCAAAATAACAACTTTAAATGTCATATCTGTCTCTACACAACTTCAAATTAACAATAAGTCGTTTGACACGTTGTTATCGTCAAATAGGATATTTGAAATTAGTCAGCCATACAAAATGTAGCATGCTGCATTACTCATGGTATTGGATACTCACACTTGAAAATATCGACCTTTCTTAAGCAACCTTACATGTCTGATGCATTCATAACTTGTTGAACTAAATGGCTGTAAACATAGTCATGATGAAGGCTAGCACAGAAGAACAAAGCCAATCAAAAGAAGTAAGTACTTATGAGAAAACAAGCAAATTTACATTTCATCACTTCAACTTGCTTAACACCTAAGAAAATGACATAGATGTTGAGTGAAATGCACCACTAAAGAAAAACAAAATCAGCACAAATGACTTGGGCTACAAAGACACTATACAGCATTCTACAATATGTTGTAATAAGACATTGAGAAAGTTGTTACATACTCGTAAGTCATAGAAAGAATTGCCAGCCCGAACAGAAATTTTATTGGGAGTATAGCTCTCATCATGCTTGAAGTCGACATAGATAGCAATTTGCTGTATAACAATAACAAACAATGTAACTCTCTCTCTCTCTCTCTCTCTCTCTCTCTCTCTCTCTCTTAAGTATGCTCCTGACAGCCTCTCACCCTCCCTCTCCATTCTATTCAGCCAAGCTGTCACCTCTGATTTCCCCTCTCCATGGTCCACAAACCTCATTCACCCTATCTATAAAGGTGGTGACCCCATGAAAGTTGACAACTATTGCACCATTATGATTAGCCACCTCTTCACGAAAGTTTGGTTCTATCTTACAGTCAAAGATTAGTACAAAGATGGATGCCAGATCACTCCATGCCATTGACTAGGCGGGTTTCAAACCGGGATATACTACATCAGGTCATATCTTTACTTTGAGGTCCATCATGGAGGAGGCTAAGGCCAAGAGAGAGCGTGTATACTGTTGCTTTGTGGATTTCCGCAAGGCCTTTGATTTTGTGCCCAGACATTTATTAATACAGAGGCTTCATGATCGAGGCTTTCAGGAGGATACTATACAGGCAGTAGTAGCATTGTATTGGTAGGGTCCGACTATCAGGAGTTATCTCCCTGGAGGTGGTTAGTCCAATGATGGTCCAAATTGAGGCAATTGGCATCAAGGACGCGGCAATCCAAGGCAGAAGAAACCTGGGAATTGTCGATATTGCAACAAACCTGGTCATTGGGAGCATGAGTGCTTCAAGAAACAAAAGGAGTCAGGCCAGCGGAAATGCAAATGGCAGGTAGGCAATTATGCTGATCAACATCAATTTGATGATGATCAATACGAGGATGATGCAGGTGAGAGTTCAAACTTGTTCATTACAACACTAATGACACGTGATAAGCAGGGCTGTCCACTCTTTCCTACACTTTTTGGTCTTTACATTGACAAGCTGGAGCATCTTCAGAACGGGGGTACACGGTATGTTGTTGCGGCTCTATCTTCATCCCAACACCTGCACTCGGACGGACACCTCTTCTCATGGTATTCCCAAGCTTGTCGTCTCCTCTCCACTTTGGGTATCCAGATTACTGACCTACCTGCGGGCACCCATCAATACATCCCCTCCTTAGTCAGTACGTAAGATCTTCAAAGAGTGCCCAAACTGGTTTTCTATCATTGCTAGAAAATCCTTAAAGCGTTGAAAAACTTTAGATTTTGCCTTCATAGGATAAATCCATGTAAATCTTGAAAGGTCATCAATAAAAGTAACAAAGTACTTACACCTTCCAATGGATTCGGTCCTCATTGGACCACATACATCACTATGAACCATCAACTCTAATAGTTCCATCAATTGGAAAAGCTTGCCTTTGAAATTTTCCAAGTATGCATCCTTCGCATACATGTCCGTCGGGATGCTCAATATTAGGAATGTCTTCAACCATATTGAATCTCTTCAACATCTTCAAGCTAGCAAAGTTGAGATGTCCAAACCTAGCATGCCAGAATTCAGCCAACTCCAAAGAATGTGAACTTGATGCAACAAGACAAAAAGATGATGAAGCTCTTCGCTCATACGTATCCATAAGGAACAATCCACCACGTAATGTTCCCGAAGCAATGATCATAAGAGATGTCTCTGGGTCTTTGATAAGACATTTGTCTTCTTTGAATTCCACAACCAATCCTTGGTTCATAATTGTAGACACTGAAATGAGATTCTTTTTTATTTTTGGAACATAAAGTACATTACGAATGTACTTCTCCTCACCATTGGGTAAGATAATGGGGATCACTCCAATACCTTTGATAGGATAAGAGGTGTTATTAACACCTTGAACTTTGCTTCCATCATGCACTTTTACAAGCTTTGTGAAGACTTCTTTGTGATAAGTCATATGGCGTTTGGCACCGCTATCAATCACCCAATCAATAGATGAAAAACCAGCAAGATTTGATGTGGCAGAAATCTCGTCTTGAGGAGAGATGAGATTATTAGTGACAAAAGCATGATCATTATTGAAAAGATTATCCTCCTTTCCAAATTGTTGTTCCAAAGTAATGATTGCGGTACTTGGATCGTTACCTTTCTCTTTTTCCTTTGCAAGCCTCTTCCTACATTCTTTGATGTGATGCCCAATCTTCTTGCAATAGTGGCACTTACCCTTCTTCTTGGAGCCTTGATCTTGATCTTCCTTAGATTTTTTATCATCTTTGGAAGTTTTGAAAAAAGCTTGATCTTCTTGTTCACCAAAGTTGATCCTTGTTTGCTCTTCTTGAAGAAGTAAGCCAACAAGTTCGTTGAAGGAGATTTGTTGTCCCCTAAGAGAAATGCTCAATGATGACACAAATGGAAGTTAAGAATTAGGAAGAGAGTTGAGAGTAATAGATACAAATTGTGAATTCTCAATCACCTCATCAATACTGCTCCTCTCGAAGATCCTTGATCTTCGTCAAGTGGTTTGTAATCAGATCACCTTCTTGCATCTTCAAGATAGAAAGTTGATTTCGAAGATATACCACTTTTGTCGCATTCTTTACTTGAAACATCTTTGCAAGAGTCTCCCAAGCACTTTTGGAAGTCTTGCATGATCTACTCTTTACTGATAATGCAATGACGGAATGTGCTTGTGCATCTCGTCGATCCCACTTCTTTTGCTCATCGGAAAATACCTCCGTAGTTGAAGAAGTAGTTGTTCTAGATGGTGTAATAGGTGCCAAGGTAGGCGGCCTTTCTTCGTCACCATTAACTACTTCCCACAAACCTTTAGCAATTAGAAGGTTCTTTATCATGTAGCACCAGAAGGAATAGTTTGTGCCATCCAGCCTATCTTCATTAAATAAAGAACCGATAGATTCCGATTCTTTAGCCATAACAGAAAAATCAGCTTGTAGTAGATAGGAAATAGACTTTCCACGTCAAAATCTACTCAAAGGGCAGCAACCTCAAAGTTGAAATTATGAGCACAATAGATTGCAATACTCCACAGGCAATTTGCTCAACAAGTAATGAAATAGGTGGCTAATCTCTGCACAAAAAACAGACTGCTCACAAATAGGTAGACTTCAAATGAAGCCTAAACCAAAACCAGAAATTTGTGCCTAAAAAGAGTGCACACTATGTGCATATAGAGCTAACGGTAGCACCCTACTCCAAGCTCACCAACAAGGAAATTTCAGCAAAAATGTGTGTAAAACACATGAAGTAAATCTGAAATTTTCAGCATGTAAATGAGTCAAGATCACATGCAATTGGTTTGAGCATGGGCGCCCTACTGCTAGCTCTCAAATAGGTGAAGGTGCCCTGCAATTTCCTGCAAAAAAGTTATAAGAAGATGAACAGATTCTTCTCCTGCAAAAATCAGCAGCTTGATGATTTTCTGCTACCAAAAGGGAAAGCATTAAGCTTCCTATTGGGCGCCCTCCTGCAAGCAATCTGATCACCTAAAGGCTCTGATACCATGCAGGAAATAGAAGCCAAAGGATGCAGATCTTAACTATTCAATCACACAAAGCATTCTCAAAAGAAAGAGAGAGATGGCTAGAAACCCTCTTGTAGAAACTCGTGGACAGCCAAGGAGAATAGTCAGTATTGCTTACAAAAGTGTCTCATACAAATGGGATGCACACATATATATATTCCAAGATAACTATCTAACTTCATGACTATTGGCTATCCAACTTTCTATAAGTTACATAGAAAAAATAAGGTACCTCCAATATGTCAAGTTGGGGTACTTAATGTCACAATTAGGCCTAGTGGACTCATGAGTCCCTACCAAGTTAATTTCATACTAACTTAGCTAACTCTAAGTTTAGTAGGCCTAATATAATAAATGACCATGGTTACACAACTCTCAACCTTTTGGGTCAAAGTAACCTATGGTAATGTAAGCAATTCCATTTACATTCCAACAGAGTCGCCAGTCAGGGGTTAAGCTTGATTTCTACCAGACCCACTTTCTTGAGGTAGACGCAGCAGGGATTCCAGTCCTACCACGTTACTTGGATATAAGCCTATCACATTGCCTCATATTCACATTGGGCCAACTCAGGGTGTCTTCGCACCAGCTAGCTATTGAGATTGGGAGGTTCCACAGTATTACTAGAGAGGAGCGGATTTGCCAGTTATGCTCTTTAGGTGAGGTGGAGTCTGAGGACCATTTTATCTTTAGATGCCCTGTATACTATGAGATCAGAGAGAGATATCATTGTTTGTTTCGAGACATGCCCACCACTCTACGATCTCTCGTAGCCTATGAGGACTCCAAATGTGTCGCTCTTATGGTACGAGAGATGTTCATATTGCGGCGAGATCTATGCGGGACATCTCAACATTTTGCCTCTCAGCCATTGATTACCTCTTTTTTCTCTAGGCGGAGATCAAGAGACACAAAACCTGATGATGATGATGACGATGATGATGGGAGCTTACATGCTCACAGAGATCAAAGACAGTGTACTACTCATCACCACTTTGTTGTCAGGATCACCAGACCTCCTATACAAAGACACACTTCTCATACTCATAGACGACGTCAGCGGACTCCAGCACTTCCCCAGCGGACTCGCATTACATCTTTCTATAGCATCAGCACAGACAGGACCTAATGACATTGATCCATCTATTATGCACACACACTCTCATTTTTTCATATGTTTATTTATTACAGCTTCGGAGACGTTTTATACGCTCCCATTGTTATCACATACTTGACATGTACTTCATTAATCTTATATGCCTTTTGGAATGGAAAAGACATTAATGACACTTTCTTTCTTTCTTTCTCTCTCTCTCACATACACACACGTGCTAAATAAGCTTCAAATAAGATGCACTTAAAACAATGGAATAGCATGAAAATGAGAACGACGTAATCTTACAAGAGCAACCCTTGGAAATAACGAAAAAGACAAAGAAAATTGATCTATGAAAATGGGAGTGTTCAAGAACCTGAGTTGCAAAAGAACAGCTATATACCAATCCAAAACAGTATCAGCTGAGCCTTCCTTTCAGTTAACTAAACCCTACTTCAGTTTTGTGGGTCTTTAAGCTCGCTGCTCCAGCTTGCCAAAAGACATTTTCTTAATTTACAGGTTATCCGTTTTGAGAGAGATGCTCAAAAAATGGCCTGTTATGTTGACTACATACATGCTTTGTTGAGCTTCCATCAGTTTCCTTTTTTTGTTATTATCAGATACCGAAACAGAGCAGAATAAGGTGTCATTCACTAGACCTTTAGCCGGACTTTTTTCTGAAACTGGATGTTCACCAAATGAGGCTGAGCACCATCGGACCTGTGAATAATGCAACCATTACTGAGTCATTCTGTAAGCAAGCTCTGAAAGAAATTTCTGATGGATTTTATAAGAAAGAAGAATGAATGAGTAAGTCAAAGGGCAAGTACTGCCAGTAAGTTTCATAATTTGAATCTCGAAGAAGATCTACGCCATTGCCAGGCTTAGCAGAGCTCACACTCCACACCGCCAATTTTCCTATCTCCCTCTTGTCGCCATCGTCGCCCTCCTTGCTCTCCCCTTCTTCTTCCATCTTTCCCTCCCCTCTCCTTTCCTATTCAAAAGGGCTGCCCTGCCCTTAGGGTGGTCTATACCTTTCCCCTAAGGGCTGCCCTAATTGTACCTTGGCCCTTGCTCTCCCTTGTATCCTATTAGTGCAAGCCGTTTCATACTAGGCCTTTTCACTTGTCGCCCATTTTTTAGATCTTGGTAGGGGAGTTGAAGGGCAGGACCTCCTTGGCTAGTAAGTGCTAAACGGAAGGTCTCAATCTTATTGGCAATTTGAATCCCTGCCATACCATTGGTCCATTTTTCTACGTTACCCTTGGCAGCTCAACATGCTAGACAATGTCCTTGGATCCAAAAAGTGGGCTTGAGTTGCTCCTGCATGGCATGGGTCCCATGTCACCTCACCTACACATGGTTGTGATTCAACGTAAGTTTGAAAGGGGAGATGACTTTCTAGAAAGAGAAAATTCTAGAGAGAGAAAAACATTCGGCCCGTGGCGCCAGCGGTATGCCGTCGGGACCATTTGGTGCAGGAACTGGTTGTCCCCTTGACCAATGGGAAAACTCCACTTTGAATTTGGGATTTGCAGGCTATGTTGCATGAAACAACTCTTAAAGGCATTTGTCACACCCAATAATTGTTTTGTACTAGCCCCATAAAATCTCGTCTCACTCTCACTGCTCAGCTTTGCCACATGGACTTTTCTCAAAACACCATGTTGCAATCGTGCCCTAGTAACCTTGTAAGCAAACCCTCACTTTTGTCATAGAGTGAATGTATACATGAGCATAAACTTGAGCCCACGTGCTTGCATGTGTAAGAGGGCTTTTGTCCATACAATTGACATGATGGATTACATAGGATGTAGAGATGGTGCAACAGTGTGGACTGCACGTGGTTGTACTTATGTGAGTGTATGGACATGATTCAATCATGGAGCCTATTTTGAACAATGAACGCTCATCGTGAAACTTATACGCACGCAACAATACATGTAAGTTGTCTGGACCTAGTTGTGGCAAGCGTTCAGTCGCGATCCAAGCCATTTACAAGCATTCATCATGTCAAGTCCAAAATAGTCGCACATGTGTGTTTCTGTGTTCATATAAGCATCGTGGCTTGCTCTCCCCCTCGAACCAAATATAAAGACTTGTCTATGTGTGTGTGTACACACACACACACACACGAGCATATGCATTATGCTCTACTAGTAGGCATCACTCATTAACTCATCAATCTGCACAATCCAAATTCATAGTGTGTGGATAGAGAAGTTACTCAAACGTTTCAACTTTCGGTCATCTTTTATTTTTGGATGAAGACCTAGAGGACCTACATGTGAATGTGATATCAAATGAGGTTGTTCAATCCTGGAATTGCTCCTACTAGTCGTGCAAAGTGTTTAATCCTTAAAGCTAGTCTCAGATTGTTCAAACACTCATTTGAAGCTATCTCCAAATAATTCTGTCACTCTCATGGCTTGTGTGAGCCTAGAGTGCCATTGAGGAGATGAGCTTAATTCATCCAGCATGTATTATTGGTGGATGCAAATTTATGGACTTAAGTGAATGCTAGAAGGAAGAAATTGGAGAAATGCCATAGAGCAAGCTTTGAAATATCTCCCCCCTCTAAGACTCATCATCATCGATGATGAAATTGGAAAAACCTTTTTGCAAAGAGTCCATTGATTTCCAACTCGTGTCTCCATGGAGTCACGCCTTCCATGCGACCAAGTATTTAAGATTCACTTGATTTCTTTAATGGCATTCCCGATATTCCAAAACTTTTTTCACTCCATAGTCTTTAGCATCCACATGTTCCAACTTGACCAAATCCTACACAAGAATGTTCTCGTTATGTAAACAATGCAATGCATGCATAACAAGTCACACTTGGAATCCTTACCATACAATATGTGATCTTGTAAGATTCGCAATACAATTCACAATTTCAACACATGCTCACTTAGCATCCCACTTAAAACGAGTATATCATCTAGATATATAACCACAAACTTTCCAACGTATGGCCGAAATATATCACTCATTATGCATTTAAAAGTGGCTAGCACGGTTGTTAATCTAAATGCCAACATCTTGAACTCAAAATGTCCACATTTTGTTCTAAAAGGTATCTTATAAACATCGTCTTCCTTGATACGAATTTGATGGTACCTTCTTCTCAAGTCTATCTTAGAAAGATAACAAGCACCTCTCAACATATCAAACAAGTCATCTATCATAGGAATAGGATATAAAGATCTTATAGTGATTTTATTAACACTCCTATAATCCACATAGAAGTGAAGAGACTCATCCTTCTGTTATGCCAATGAAACATGTGCACCAAAAGGAGAAGTACTAGGTTAAACCAACCCTTCTCTGTATATTTAATAGGTTGTTTTCTAACATCTTCTTCTTCAAGTGATAGTTAATCTATGTATCGTGCTCAACATAAGAAGAAGAAAGACCATAAGATAATTCTTTTGAAAAACATCAAAAAAATAAATTTTAAGATCGTTCACAATTTTCTTCTCTCACATTCAATTGCATTCTCTCATTTACTTTTGAAATCAAACTAATACTTTCACTATGAGTACTAACAATGACAAAAAAGAGACAAGATTGTACTTGGTTATTCTTGATCATTAATGGTAGTTGCATGGCAGGAAATACTGGTCACTTTAGAAGAGTGACTTCTTCATGGCCGCATCATCTCCTAGGACTTCATCAACAACTTTTGATCTAGAAATCACAAGACCAAATAATGGCGGGCCGGCCTCACTACCTGAACTCGAAGCTTGAGGCTCATCAAAAATCAAAGCAAAAATATAAAATACAAACCCCATTGTGAAGATTATTAAAATGTTATCTTCCTATCTCGAGTTTGGGGCCATGTCCATGGTGATTTCCACTAAATTACATGTTGTACATAAAAGGTATGTGAATTGAGCACATAACCTTTTAGTATAGCTCGGATTTGAGCTAGATAGATTCACTTTTGATGACATGTAGAAGTTTAGATAGCATGCAATGTCATACTGTATAGCCACATGCAATTAGTGCATGCAACATGCAAAGTGGTTTCTGTGATCTACACATGTCTAGGCAGTTTTATGAGTTGACATGCAGTACATGCAACATACATGCATGCAGTTACACATGTGGATCTCTGGTAGGTGAATTAGTTCAGTTAAGTGGACTTTCCATGCAACTCCACTATAGGAATTCGAGTCTCTCTCATGTAGGAAAAGCTTGGCATGTTTTGCCATATTGTGAATATTGAGATTTTGGTGTTTTGGACTCATTCTCTCTCTACCCGAGTTTTTCATGATTGATTTTCTCTCTCTACTCGAGAGCTGGCTGTTTTTCCCATACTGAACACTTAGAATTATTTCTGACATTCAATTCTCATAGTGAGAAGTTAGATTTTTTCATCAGATGTATGCTATTGTGCTCTTGTCATAGATTTTTCAAGTATACTGTTCTTTGATCAATCTTGTGCAATCACAACATCTCAGTAAGATCCTGTAGGGTGTGTGGTGAAGTTCACACGTGCTAAAAACTTCACATGGTATTAGAGCTCCATGATTTGAAGAGGTGAGGGTGTATACATCATATCATCAGTGTTTTTCCTTGCAGGAACTCGGATTTGGGAGAGGGATTCAAACTCGCTGAGAAACAAGCTATCTGTGGATCATAAGTGGATCAAATCAAGACTGATCTGATCCAGCAGAGCTCTGTACGGATAGAGAGCTCACACGTGTGAAATCAGCCCTCATTAATGAGTGCTACTTCTTAAGGAATGATCCAAATTTGATGTTCTATAGCTAATCAGAGAGTTTGAGAGGGTACTCAACTCGTGGGATATGCCAAAGTGAGCACACATCTGTCTTTTTCACCATTTTCATCATTTTTCACTGTCAATCAAGTAGAATTGGATAGAAGTGAGTGTTCTGAGGTCTTAGACTTTTCATTTCACACATATTACTGTGTTTGAGTTGAATATAAGTTCCTAGAGAGTTTATCAGTACTTTGAAACTCATGGGAGAGATAGACTTCTTGCTTGCATGTGCTTCTTTTTGTGACTGAAGCAAAATCCAAATTCAAGATAGTGATTTTCTGTGTTGAGAATTTGTTCTCACATCTGTTGCTAGATTTCATAGGCTGGATCAACACCAGTGTTAGATCCTATATTGAGATAGCAAGCAGCATCCTTTCAACTTCATTTTTTATCATTACTAGAATTTCTCATAGAGAAGATGTCTTCATCTAGTTCACATTTCTTGGAGCACAGTGAGAGATTAACATCTTCCAATTATGCAATGTGGAAGATCGGAATGGAATCATTATTGATTCTATAGGATGTAATGGATATTGTGAGTGGAGCTGAAGAAGAACCTGCTGCACCTAATGAAGCTACAACATTTCACAAAAGAACCAGAATAGCCCTTCATTTTATAAAAATGAATGTAACCAATGAAGTGTTTAAGAGAGATCAGTACATGCACCACTGCCAAGGAAGCTTGGGATACTCTAAAAACAATCTATGAAATCAAGAATACTTCTAGACTGCTTACACTCAAAAACCAAATTTTTTAAGTTATCAGAGAGTAGATGAGAGTGCTTCATCATATATCATGAGAGTCAAGGGTCTTCATCAGAAGTTAGCTGGTATTGGTGATGCTCTTAAGAACACTAAACTTGTTCAAGTAGTCCTAAATGGACTTAGAGATGAGTATGACAATATTGTGCAGACTTATGTTGTCAGGGAGAATCTTCCATCATTGGAAACACTGCAAGGTGTTCTCATTGTTGAAGAAAGCAGGCAAGAGAACAAGATGCTGAGGATCAACAGACTTTCATTGAAATATCACGTGCAAACTATCTTTGTAATAGGCTTCCAAATCTTGCAATAGGAGAGGGTCATGCATTTATAAGCCAAAGTAGATATGCACTTTCCATGCTCATAAAATTCCATATGGAAAACTGTAAAGGCATAGATACACCTATGGAGCACACTGTAAAAGTTCTATGAAAGATGATGAAAAATCCTTTGTGGACATCACTCTTTATAGGAGTCTTATTGGCTCACTTATTTGGTTAACAATGACTAGGCCTGATCTAAGCTTTTGTGCTCATAAGCTAAGTCAACACATGCGAGATCCAAAGTTATATCATTGAAAGTTGGCTAAAAGATTCTTGAGGTATATATCTTCTACCTTGGATTATGGATTATTCTACAAAGGAGAAAATCTGACTTTGATTGCTTTTTCATATTCAGATTTTGCAGGAGACAGGTTGGATAGGGAATCCACAAGTGCTTACACTATATTTCTTGGAGGGAACTTGGTTTCTTGGCTATCAAAGAAGTAGACAACTATTTCTTATCATCTTGTGAAGCTGAATACAAATCTCTTACAACCATGACAAAGGAGGTTTCATGGACTAAAAGGCTACTTTTGGAGCTAAAGTGTTATGCAGATGAAGATCTTACAATTATCAAGAATGATAACATTTATGCCCAAGCTCTTGCAAATAATCTAGTCTTTCATGCAAGGAGCAAGCATATTGAAGTGGCTCATCATTTTGTAAGAGAAAAAGTCATTGGGAGAGAGATCTCATTAGAACATGTTGCATCTTCAGATTGTGTTGCAGATCTTCTCACCAAGCCTCTACTCAAGAATGTCTTTATAGAGATGAGGCCTAACCTTGGCCTAATCTCGAAGTCTATGTTGATAGGAACATAAATTTTAAGGAGCGTGAAGATTATTAAAATATTATCTTCCTATCTTGAGTTTGGGGCCATGTCCATGGTGATTTCCACTAAATTTCATGTTGTACATAAAAGGTATGTGAACTGAGCACATAACCTTCTAGTATAGCTCGAATTTGAGTTAGATAGATTCAATTTTGATGACATGTAAAAATTTAGATAGCATGCAATGTCATATTGTATGCATGCAAGCCACATGCAATCAGTGCATGCAACATGCAAAGTGGTTTCTGTGATCTACACATGTCTAGGCAGTTTTATGAGTTGACATGCAGTACATGCAACATACATGCATGTAGTTACACATGTGGATCTATGGTATGTGAATTAGTTCAGTTAAGTGGACTTTCCATGCAACTCCACTGTAGGAATTCGAGTCTCTCTCATGTAGCAAAAGCTTGGCATGTTTTGCCATATTGTGAATATTGAGATTTTGGTGTTTTGGACTCATTCTCTCTCTACCCAAGTTTTTCATGATTGATTTTCTCTCTCTACCTGAGAGCAAGCTGTTTTTCCCATATTGAACACTTAGAATTATTCCTGACATTCAATTCTCATAGTGAGAAGTAAGATTTTTTCATCAGATTATGCTATTGTGCTCTTGTCATAGATTTTTCAAGTATATTGTTCTTTGATCAATCTTCTGCAATCACAACACCTCAGTAAGATCCTGTAGGGTGTGTGGTGAAGTTCACACTTGCTAAAAACTTCACACCCATGCCCTCCTACGCAAAGTGATCTTGTCGATTGTGTTGCTCGTAATGGGTTATGTGTTTAAAGTTACTCACCAATTTGGTGAAGCGACGATTGTGATTATGCTTAGCTTGTGGCTTGGCAGACACTAGATCATGTAAATGGATAAATTGTAGTCCATTCATTAGCATCATGGTGTCTTTTAGGTGGTCATAATAACCTTTATATAGAGCAGTGAAAAATGATCTATGCTCTATAACAAATTTCTCTATGTCAAATGAGATATAGAACAAGCACCGTAGTGTTGTAACCTATTACCTACACCTACGTCCAAAACGAATCAATGTAGGCCCGTACTGAACTTGTCGGAGGAAGATGTGGCCATGACGTCAAAGAAAATTGAGTATCAGAATGGCGTGAGAAGGTTGTATGGAAAAGAAAAATTTGGTACTCTCTACATGATGGCGATATCAGGAAACTTCAGTGTCGAAACGGTGCGAGAGGATGGGCTTGCAACATTGAAGAGTGAGGTAATCCACTCGTATCAATATCAAAGAGAGAAACATCAATAATTAGAGAGGAATGGTTGCATTGATAGTTTCAAGGATCAAAAACCAAATGTCTACTCGAGAGCAAGAATGCCAGTAGTGATGGAGAAAACATGTTTCTTGCGTTTTCATTGGGCCACGTGTGCCCTAAGTCTTCAATGACAGGCAATTGAAGGGCGCAACTGAAGGGTGATGGGTAGTAAGGTGTGTTTAGATCGTACAATCGCACATGTGTTTGCCCACATGGATGTGACGAGATAGGCTAACATCACATATGAACATGGCCGTTGTCCACATTTGTGATTCCTATCAGTATATAATTGGAGGCCCACGATTTTTTCACTTTTCTTTTAGCTTCTATGTTTCGATCTGGGCGTCGCTCTCACTCTCTCTCACTCTCTCTGATTATAACTCTTCTATTTTCACATTCTAAAATTCGGTATCATAATGAATTGAGACCCACCTAAGAATTTCATAGTTTGGAGTCCGGCTCGTGACGGTTCGAATATCAGCTTCCGACATCGCCATCATGCGATTTGTCACCATACTACCAACTAGATCACATCCTCTCTCACGTTGTTGTGGTACCAATGGCCCAGACCAAGCAGAAATCAAGGTTGTCTTCTTTCGTTCAGCCAACGCGTCCATCTCCTGACTCTATTAGGCATGGGACAAGGAGAAGATGCAGACCTAGATGTGCTCCCTGGCTTGGGGAGATTATAAATCTCCAAAGTAAGAGAGAAAACAGAACAACTCCCCCAGATTTGGCCTGCTACTAACTATCGGCAAGAACGATCACATATAAGAAGAGATAGAAAATGTCGAATAGAATTACAGCTCATGCGTTGAGGACCGCTGAAATAACTATGTACTCAAATGAATTGCTAGATCTGAGTACAATCACCGAAGAGGATTGATAGTGTATGTGTTCGAATGGCACAATATGTAACGTAGAGAGGAGGACCCTGGCCTCTGAATCCTATTGGTATAGTCTTGTCTCTCCTTTTATTCAAATTTAAAAAAGTGTGGGAACCATTAAAATTGGAGAGAAACCCAACTTTATTCACTAACTTGACATTTAGGCCTTGCGACATTAAAAGTCCCGCAAAAAGGCCTAAAGTCCTTTTATTAACTTTCTAATTAATCAAATAACTATGTGATCATTGGGTTGGACTTACACACGCATGTGCCAAATCTTCTCACTTATTAACTAGGGTTAGGGTTGCCTTGGGATCCGCAAACCCTCCAATAGTATCCCCCACCAAAATTGGTGGCGGTCCCACGACACCTGCAATATGCAGTTATTGGGGACTTTTATTGGCTTCACGCCGAATCTTAATTAAATGATATTGCACCTTCTCCATAAAGTCAAGGCGTGCAGTATTGAAATCCAAATTATGCG
The DNA here is from genome assembly GCA_029204225.1 of Diphasiastrum complanatum. NCBI lineage: Eukaryota > Viridiplantae > Streptophyta > Lycopodiopsida > Lycopodiales > Lycopodiaceae > Diphasiastrum > Diphasiastrum complanatum. Next base: position 24,244,262 of record CM055110.1, read on the forward strand.
GCAGGAAACAACGGTGGGCTCCGACAATCCACTTGGAAGTTGTCCATGAGGTGAAGCGGGATTCCCAAGAGCCCCCCATCATAGCCGCACGGAAATACAGTCGAGCAATCGACAACTGATCTTTGATTTGCTCTGAGGCCATCGGCTTATTTGGATCGAATGCCAGGGTAGGAAGGCAATCGTCCCATTTGGTTGCAACTGACGCCAACAGAGTTAGATCTTTTGCAAACATTGCCGATTGTCGCACCGTTGAATCCGGAGAGTGGACATACTCTCTCTGATATGCTTGTAAGGCATGGTGGAAGTCCACTGAAATGTTCCAGTTGTAAGGCTGATGGATGATTGGCCAATTGGGCGTATGGATGGTGATTTTGTCCATAGCCAATCCCAAATCTTTCCATTTATGTCTTCGCGGCATTGGCACGTAATAAAAATCTACCCGCAACGATGTAACTTCTAATTGATTCTGGAGTTTTCTCAAAAACCGTGATTCTCCATGCCGGCTGCTCTCCCAGTGCAGGTATTTTGTCCAATTCTTTGCCGGTCTCGATCTCGGAGGTCTTAAATTTGAGAACTCATCCACCACGCGAGGACTCATGTGGATGTTGCTTTAAGAAGGTCTGGATCTGGTCCTCGACGTTGATGAGCCTTCTGAATAAATGGCTTGTCCTTGATGAGGATGGACCCGCTTGTATTGTCGGTATGGTTGGCGGTTGATCTGCTAGATCTGGAGCTCCCCCTTGGTCCATGCTTGAATCAAGCCCTGTATCCATTTGTACAGCTTCTTGGCATGAAGGGGAGAATTGCGGCATGACTGGGATGAGGATTTGTAAACCTCCCCACACAAATAGTAAGTTCTCTCATCCTTACTTTGTAAAAAGAAGTTTGATTTTAATTCTTCAATTTCTCTGATACTCAGCTTTTGCAAACAACATGATGAGCAACAAATAATATTCCGTACCTTTCGAATCTCAGATTTTGTACTCAACTGTTTTTGACGATTCGTTAAATCAGGTGAGGATCTCAAGTCTCTCTTGTATTTTTTTTTTTTGGAGTCTGATATAAATTAAACCTGTGACACTAGTAGGTGCTTGAACTGGTTGAGAAGGTGTTGGAATTTCATGCCTGGCTCCAACCCCAGGATGTTCTGGACCCTCAGAAGGCTCTAAATTTTCAACGAATATAGCCCTTTCAGCTTTAACACCACGAACATCACTTTGAGAAGGTCTCCTACGAACATGAGAAAAGCTTGAACGTCGCGGATCAACAGACTTACGTGGATCTGTTGATTTACTAGAATCAGTAATTGAGTGAATCGAAGCTTTTGACTCATCACTCAATGCCACATTGTTTACCAAAATATGTTCAGATTCAGGAGTGGCTTTATAAAAAAAACTTTCATTGGGAATGTCAAATGAAGATGTTACACTTGTTACAACATATTGAGTTACAACTATTGGAATAGAAGAGGTAGAACTACTTGATATCGTAACCTCAATTTTTTTTTTAAACTACGTACTTATGCTAAGCATAGAACCGTTCAAATAGTTAACACCACACCAAAACATAACTGCAACCTATGCTGGTCATAGAACAAATAAAAACCTATGCGAACCTCAATAGACGTACACAAAAAAACCAACTAAATGCAAATGAGCAACAAGCCTAAAAAGTAAGTGTTTAATAAAATTTCTTGGCGGCTACCATGTCTTAAATACTGTTTGGCAGCATTCTTAGGATTAGGGTTAGGTTTAGGTTTAGGGTTAGCTTTGGACTGTCCGGGCTAATACTCGAGGTCGGCATGGGGTGAGGTGAGTCGCGGCAACTTGGTCCCGAAGTAAGCCGGATTACTGGCATGAGACAGGGGTCTCGAAAAAAAAATTATTTAAGGACCATAGTCCAAGCATAACTCACCTCATTTGCAAATTCAGAAGCCCACATGCTGCCAGAGCAATCGCTACAACCAAGTCACGGCTTTCTATAAAATTTCGCATACGTTCTCGCTTCCAAATTTCTTGACGGTAAGATTATTGTCATTTTTTAGCTTTGCTCTATGCTTAGCATGGGTAAAAAATTATTGCAGTAGAAAATATTCATATTTTAATTTGTATTCATCTTCTTGCAACATGGGTAACCTATGCTCAGCATAGGTGCCTGCACCAGTCCTCTCCTTTAATCTATGCTGAGCATAGGTTGTGCTTGGGTCCTTAGTAATATCCTATGCTCAGCATAGGATTCCGGCGTTATTTCTTTATTCTTACCACGGTTCAACCTATGCTGAGCATAGGTTGCATCTCTGGTCCTCTTCCAACCTATGCTTAGCATAGGTTGGCAAGCAAATAGCGAAGACATCCTATGCTCAGCATTGGTTGGACAAGAGCGCATGAGTAACGACCTATGCTGAGCATAGGATGTCTTTGCAATTTGCTTGCTAACCTATGCTGAGCATAGGTTGGAACATGACCAGAGATGAAAGCTATGCTCAGCATAGGTCAAAAGGAGGTTAGAATTGAAGAATCCCGCCTCCATCCTATGCTAAGCATAAGTTGTTAGTAAGGACTCGACCACAACCTATGCTTAGCATAGGTCGCTACTCGTATTTTCTTGTTTATAACGCTCTGTCTCAAAAAAGTGATCCTTTTGAAATGTTTTAGTAAGAAAATATGTTGAATTTGTAGTTTTGTTTTTTAATTTTTTTTTCACAAAAATGGCCTGTTTTATTAAAGTTTTCAGCATTTTCATTAAGATAGCGTTTTAAATTTTCCTATAAAGTCCTTTTTTTTTGCAGATTTTCAATTGCCTTTGATAATTTTCGAAATGTCGAGGATTTCTTTTAAAATTTCGGGGAAACCTCAAGATATTCCGTTAAAAGATAAGAAAAAAATCATGTACTATTTCACCAAAGGGGTCAACAATACAAAGCTTTTGGAGCTTTTTATTCATTTAGCTGAGAAGCCTGGCAGAGGATACTCGCAATTCAAAGTTCAAGGAAGATTGCTTGCTGATCAACCAGATGAGGATCAAGAAGAAGGTTTTGTGAATATATTTGTAAAGGAGACAAATAAGTCTCGTTCTATTTTCATTCTGAACGAGACTATGATAAAGATCCGACTTTGTCAGGACGAGGCCATCAAAGCCTATTGTGATAAAGCTCTAGTTACTTTGGTGAGTAATTATAAAATATATTTTTAATCATGTTTGTTTCATGCTTAGCATAGTTGTTATTAGATATAAAATTATTTAATTTTTTAGATTTAAGCTTTTAGTCATTATATTTTAAACTTGATTTTTGTTTCTGTCCAGAGCATGAAGCAATGCTTAAAAATGGTTTTAGCTGCTATTGCTGAGGGAAAAAATTCGGTCTATTCATTACGGAGTTCAAAAGGTGTATCTATTGGACCTCGCAAGCCCGCTTCTACCACTGCTCAGGTCACAAAGTCGGCCTCTGAAAATGTTGAGGTTGAAACATTAGCCATCCCTCATCCCAAAAAAAAAAAAATTTATAATACTTCTAAGACTTCGCCCACTAGACCTAAGTCACGCGCAAAGACCATGACTACACATCGTCATAAGTCCATCCCTTCTGCTGAAAGCAAAAAATCCGCCACCGAACTATCTTTGTCGCTACTTGGTGCATCCATCTAGATGCTCATTACAAGACAGCTCTGAACTTGCCAAATTAAGAGAAAATATCCATAAAACAAAAAAAATAAAAGAAACAACTTTAATTTTAGACATAAAACAGTGTGATAGGCCACCTGTAGATCCAATAATAGGAGACAGGCCAATGGAAGTTAGAAAGCCTAATGAAACACATGTACATAATTTAAAAATAAAATTTAAAGATCATACACATGTCATAGTTACTCCCTTTGTTGATTTGGTTGATCCCAACGAATGCAACGATGTTACAAATTTCGATTTTTCTTTATTAGATTCATATCATTTTTTTGTTCTTGGGGGGATACACAGTTTACAAGCTCGAAAACAATTATCTCAAGAGTATCCCCATATCCCAAGCTTTCAAACTCTGAGTGCCATTGCATTTGCTGGCCTGACAGTGAAATAAGCGAAATTATTGGCTTGGGACCACAACATTGATCAGGACTACCGGATGAAGATGATTGTGATACAAAAAATTTGTTTTTTTCACAAAGAATACATGAGAGTCTCCAAAGCAGGAGATGTGAATCAACTTGAACTGAAAGCACTATGTGCTCAAGAGACAGGCCTGCCTTTTGATTCGAAAAATCCTACGTAGAACCTTACTAAATACGATAATTTTTTTCAGCTTGCTTTTTGTAGTGGCCAGGTAATTTGTTTGGCTATGCTCGTCATGGAATGCTCTGGTCATAATATATGTTATAATCTTTTTAAATTGTTTTTATCAGAATAAAATTTTGAACTCAATTATAATATTGGTTAAATTCTTTATCAATTAATTTTTTTTTATTTCAGGTGTGGGCCCTTGTTGAAATTTCTAATAAGTGAGAAACTTTTCAAATAAAAGGCCAACCTACTCAGGGTGCCTCAAAGTCCAAAAAAAAAATTGCGAGCACTCAAACTCTGAAGCCAATCCCTACTGAAATGAGAATATCATAGTGAAAGAATATGCAAGGGATTAGCTCTTCAGAGCTAATAATAAGTGTTCTTTCAAGAGTTGCCAATGATCAACTTTCCCTGACATAAATGAAAAAAAAAAAATTCAGAGGTAATAATCATAATTTAAATATTTATTTTCATGTTACCTTTTTTAGCAAAATGATTTTCATAATTTGGTTGGATTTTTAACAATTATATTTTTTAAGTGCAGGCACAAATTATTTATGAAAGTTCAAAAAGCCCTTGTGACAGGGTTAAATTGTCAAAATTTCGATGAGTGTCAGAGGCTTTATCCTCTGAGTAGCCAAAATAAAGCCTTGAGTCCATTTTTCATTTTGTTTAGTGACATGGTATTTATTTCACCCATGCTTAGCATAGGTGCTTATTAATTGTTTTTTTTCTATATTCTATGTCTCCTATGCTAAGCATAGCTTTTTCTTTATTTAATTTTTATTTTTTGATAAGTTAAGTCTCCTATTCTATTTTATATTTTTTGTCTCCCATGATGCTAAGCATAGCTTTTTCCTTTTCAGTCTCCTGAAGGCAAAAAAAACAAAGTCCTTCCAGAGCAATTTAAGAGACATATTTTGAAGGAAAAAGCGAAAAAAAGAGATGGGGAGAGATTGGCACGGGGTGAGACCATTGCGGAGGAGGATCCATGAGAGACCTACCTTTCCAAAAGTGTCGATGATCAACCATGCTTTTACTCTGTTGAGGAGGGCGATTGTAGGAAAATTTCAAAAATTTTACGAAAAAGACCTTATACACTCTGCATTGCCAATATACCATATGGATTTCAGATGAAAGAATCATTAAATGATGATACTCCTTTCAAATTCACTGAAATTCATAGTTTTATGCAGGGCTTTCTTGAAGTCACAACTTCTCCAATTTGGAGAGTTGTTATTTTTCATTCTTCTTGGCAGTCAACATTAGTACATAAACCTCTACTAACTTTCTATAATGCGAGAATTGAGAATGTTGTGTGGTAAGTTCTTAAGTTTCTGAATTATCAATTCATATTTTAATTCATAATTTTATTTTAAAATTTTTATTTTAAAATTAAAATTTTAAATTTATTTTACTTGTAATATTCCATGTCAGGTACAAGCCCAATGTCAGGAACTCGGGAGGAGCTCGACTTTGCAATGAAATAGAATACATAACCATCGGTTATTATTCTTTGGATGACAAACGCTCGATGCTGCATTATAACACTTTTGGACTGACAAGTTTTGGAAATTTGTTCTAGTATCCAACTGTGACAAAGAATTAAAAAAAATTCAATGACGAGTTCCGTGGCTTGTCCCTACCAAAAGCCACAACAATTAATTAATCATCTAATTGATATTTTTTCTCACCCAGCTGATTAGGTTTTAGATTTATTTAGCGGTAGCGGCACTACGACCACATGTGCTGTTCAGAAAGGCAGTCATGTTGCCGTAGTAGATTTAGATACTTAAAGAATAATTGTGTTTATATTTTTTGATGTATTGTGTTTTGAATTCTTTTTTATCGATTTACTATTTTTAAATTTATTTTTGAACGATTTAAAATTTAAAATTTGAAATATTTTAAAAATTTTAACATTGATAATTATTACTAGAAATTAAAATTGTAATGATTTGCAAGTTTACAATATTTTAATTTTAGATGTGTTTTTATAATATTTTCTGTAAACAAAAAACTGTTAAAAACTATAAGAAATGAAAAAAAAATAGATTTTTTTCAAGGTGATTTAAATATTATCACAAATAATTTAATCTCGATTATTGTAAAGTAATGTTATTTGCGTTTATTTAATGTTTAAATATCTAATAAATTTATGTGGGTGTAAGTAAAGATTTTTAAAAAATATTGATTCAAATTTATAACATAATTTAAAAAATATTTTTTCTCGATACAAGAATTGTAATTTAGAAAACTTTTAAAATTTCAAAAAAAAAAAGTATAACTTTTGTTTTTAGTAAGCAAAAAATATTTTTTAGGTATTTTAGTGGTGGTGTATCTAATGATTTTATTTTAAATAGTATTATTATTTAATATAAGCTAATTTTAAGTTATTCATAAAAATCTATTGACCAAATTTTTGTAGCTTAAATCATTTTCTTGCAAAATACAACATTTTTTTTACCATTACAATATATTTATTTAAAGTATTTTAAATTTGAATACTTTTTAAAAAAAATTAATAAATCTAAAAAAAATTGAGTTAATTCACATCCCATCACAATTCAAGTCTGAGACATCCAAAATATTTGAATCAGTTTGAATTTTTTTTATTAAGATATCCTTGGACTAGTATTCGAATCAGCTCGAACATTCCCAATATTCTTTGAACAAGTTCAATATTCAAATTAGTTTAAATCACACCCACATCAAATTTTCTTCTTTAAACAAAATTTGACCAATATTGAATCAACTGGAATCTCCCTCGACTCAAATTTTCTTTTTAAGAAAAAATTCAACCATTATTTGAATCTTCTTCCATTTAAATCAGATTCGAAATAAAATTTGAATCTATTGAAGATGGTCAAAATACATGTTCGAATCTCATGCATGTCTAAACTGTGTAAAATACTCTACAATATATTTAGTACTCCTACATGTATAGTTTGAAGTACTACACACTCTAGCATAAATAGACCATTGTTTCTATCACTCACTTCAAGCAACTTTTTTGATGGTAATCATGTATGGAAACTAAGTACATATCAACTACATGTCAACCATTGGACTTATACTATTCTCAGATAATAGGCTTCTTGGTTTTCCTATTAATAAGTAGTCATGGAGAAGAAATCAAATGGTACAACCATAGCCACAAGTTATTAGGTTGTGAACCTAAAATTTTTAAGTACTTAGAAATTATTTGCTCTAACTTGTTGTTCAACAAATAACACACTATTTTAAAATAATTTTCGTTAGTGATCAGGGCTTCCCCAACTAGCAAGGTAGTTTACTGATTCCTAAATTAACTCCCAACGGGAATGGAAATGAAAGATTGCGGCTAACTAATAATCAATCAAAATAACACATGCCACAATATAAACCGATGAGAAGGAGGCAAGAGGAGGCCCGAGCACCTTCCCAAAGGGAACACAAGTGAAATAGAGAGATAGTCTCAAAATAGAAAATTTGATAACTTAATCTCAAAGTGTTATTTACATGGCAAATATCTCTCCTTTTATGGCAAGGAGGGTCTTCCATAAGTATCCACTAACTTATGGGACTAATTTATTTCTAGCCATTCTAGAACTTCTAACTTAGGATTTAGAACTTCAAAGTTTCTAACTTAGGAAAACTTACGACAAATATTTCTAAGCTTAAGGTTCCTAAGTTTAAGTTCTAAGTCTAAGTTTATTATTATTTTAAGCTTCGACTCATGGACTTACAAAACACATGCCATGGTTGAAGTTTATTGACACATACTCATAGGTGGACTTACAAAACACATCCCATGGAGTTTTATTTATTTCTTTTTATTCTCACATATGAAAATTCAAAATAAAGATGATATTCTTTGAGAAGTATTTGTGGGATTCTAGTGATTTTTATGATCTACACATGTCTAGGCAATTTTGAGAGGCTATGGCTACTGCTTCAGCCCATAAAATTTTTTATGCTTTGGAGCAAGCCATCATGGATCTTGTGGCTTTCATTAGTGTGCGGTTCCTTCTCTCGGCCACACCGTTGTGTTGTGGTGTGTAAGCTGCATGTCAAAAAATCAGCAGATCAATGGACAATGGATAAAAACCATGTCTGAGATCAGTGTAATAGCAGTGGAATATTGATAGCAGATGGTGTGCGGACCAAAAGTGCAGCAGTCAAACGATCAAGATGAATAAACAATAACTATGCGCAATAGAACAAGCAGTAGTGAGACAATAACTTGCACTTTGATTATTCAAGAATGATGAGTACAGGAGTGTGAAGCAGCGCAAGAGAGTAGGCAAAAAATTGCCTTAGCTAATTATCGTTGAACTGAACTATCAATTACTTAACAACTAAGCTACTTAACAAGAATGCGGCCTAATGAGCATGTTGGCTCTTCTGACAATGTACATTGATTGTTGCATGTGCATTGGAAACACAATTCTTATCTATATTTAGTATGGCCATCATGCATTAGATGGCCACCTCACTTTAGCCGTTATACAACCAACTAGCTCAAATTCTTCGTTATTAGAAAATATCTGCAGACAGGTTTCTTACCCGAATTGTCTCCTTGGTAGCATTTGTGGCAGCTATGTATTCTGATTCTATCGATTTCGACAGCTTCGGACCAGGGTCAAAAGGGAAGTAGCTTGATTTGCAATTGGTCATTCCATGTTTGTTCAACACGTTGATGAGATATCGTTGTTGACTTATGAAAATCTATCTACTAGGTCGATCTCGATAGATCTGGATTCCGAGACAGTAATGGGCTGGACCCATATCAGTCATTCTGTACTCCTGTGCTAGCATGCATTTCATATTTCTCAATAAATTCAAATTGCTACTAAACAGTAATGTATCATCAACATAAAGAGTGATGATGATGAAGGAATTCGATACAAACTTGAAATAAACATTTGAGTCTGCCGAGTTTGGAGTAAAACCGTTCTCGATTAAGAAAGCATTAATTTTTTGAAACCAGGCTCTTGGAGACTGTTTTAGACCATACAAAGCTTTGTGAATTTTGCACACTAGAGTGCTCCTTACCCTTCAGCTCATACCCCTATGGTTGGGACATATAAATTTTCTCTTCAATGTTGCCATTGAGGAAAAGCAGTTTGGACATCCATCTGGTGAACTTCAAGATCTGCTGCAGCTGCATAGGAAAGAAGTAAATGAGTTGAAGCATGCTTTACCACAGGACTGAAGGGTTCAAAATAATCCAGATCTAGAATCTGAGAAAAGCCCTTGGCTACCAGTCTGGCCTTGTATCGATTTAATTTTCCTTCAGCATCATACTTCGTTTTGAATATCCACTTGCATGGAATCAGATTTCGATCTTTTGGCACCTCAATTATAGTCCATGTTTAATTCTCGATCAGAGAATTGAATTCTAAGTCCATCACAGCTTTCCATTTATCAGCATTGGGTGTTGACATTGCCTTAGAACAATGTTTGGTTTTTGCACAAAGTAGCAGGCGCCGAATCATCCATGAATCGGGATGGAGGCTGTCTGGATCGACTTGATCTTCTAGGTTGAAATTCTATCATTTGATGTTGTTCGATACGTTGAGGTTCTGACTCATTTTCCGAGTCAGTATCGATTTTTTGATTTTCGATCCTGGAGTTGTTTTCGATACTTGGATCGAATTTTTCTTGACCCCTTGTGGTCGTAAAACTGGTCTTCCACAAAAATGATGTCTCTACTGGTGAATGCTTTCTAGGTGTCCAGATTGTAGAGCTTGTATGCCTTGTGATTTGGGGAGTAGCCTATGAAAATTGATTTTTTGCTTTTGTTGTCCAGATTCTTTCTTAGATTAGCAGGGATCTGAGCATAGGCAATGCAACCAAAAACTCAAATATTTTTGAGTGATGGTTTTGATCCAGTCCACACGTCATAAGGTGTTGAGGATGATCAGCATAAAGGCCTTTTCATCCTTCAGCTTCCATCTGGCGATTGTTGCGTCGTCTGCTTCGAGTTTCCCTTCTGCACCTGTAACAACGTCATACAATTTTTTAGCCATTAGTACAATTTTCATCTTAAATTTTCACAGATAGTAATTGGCTCCATCAAGCTTGTCCATGATAGGACTGGATTTCCCTTGGGAATCCATGTGGAAGATTAGTCTAAGTGATAGAAAAAACTATCAGTGACTTAAGTATGAAAATCTGGTACAGAATTATAGAACAAGAAGACAATTACTCTATCGGCTAGTAGAGTCTTGTATTGTGGAAGCTTGTCAGGCTACGAAAATAGCTCTGATACCATGTTGGAGAAAGAGGGTGTGTCATACATGAGAAATGAAAATAGCTCGAAAAGAAAAAGAACACGAAAAAGAAACGAACTCAAAACTCGAACGAGAAATGAACTCGAACAGAAAGTGTTCATGCGTAGCGGAATGAACTATATTACTCTTTCCCTAAGCATGACTACGCCTATCAGAAACGAACAAAACGTTAGTGATAGAAATCACGGCTGTTCTGATTACATAGCCAAACATTAATTAAACACCAAAAGAATAATTTGTCATGAACAGCTAGACAAATTATTTGTCACGAATAATTCACGAAGAGCTAGACTGAGCTCGACTGATAATCAGTTGCAAACGATTCGCGAATGGAAAGACTAAATATTAGTCATCAACAGGTAGACTAATAATAACTCACTAAGAACAGATTACCAAATTAAGCAACAAGAGAGTCAGACAGAATGAAGAACAACATAGCAATATCGACGCAAAATCTGAACGCCGAACAAAAGAGTTGTTATCAGATTAAGTATAGCAAAATATACATGTCAATAATGCGGTAGAGCACAAGACAATAGCGGACAAAACCGCGTGCTCTACAAAGCTAATTCAATATGTAAAGGAATGAACCTATTACTAGCAATAAAGAATCAATGCGCAAGGCATCTACTCATCTATCTCTGATAAGCTTCTGATGCTATATCTTACACACACACTTGTTCTTGATCATGTGAATATGCGAATGGTATTCAATATATATAAACAATGTTACAGGTGAGCAGATGAAGAAAGTACAAAGTGGATGTCCTGTTTGTAGGAGATCGTGGGTGGCTGCTGTCGTTGTCAAGTTTGTTAGCATAGTTGCATGGGATGAGCGTGAAAAGGATGTGACGTCAGTCTTTGCTAAAATGACCGTTGGTGAAGATGCAAAAAATGCGTCACTCTAATGAAATGCCTTAAAATTTGATTTACAGGGTGCCTTTGCTTTTCCTAGGGCACCTTTGGCATTTTGTAAGGCAGTGTCCCCTTTTTCGCCTGTCATAAAACACGTGTAAAAACACAGTGTTGCATTTTTTTCCTTTTCTTCGCTTGTGAGAATTTTCTTTTATTTATGCAGACCGTCGCGTTTTATTCGTCTGTCTTATATTACATGTAAATATGCAGACTATGCGACAACGTGAGTAAAAAATGTAGCATGAATGGAGGCAGATTAAAATGGGATATAGGAGATTAGAGGAGATAAATCCAACAATTATGCATACACTATTGAATGTGGAGACCATCACCACCATCGTAGTCTCACTATTATGACTCTACAAGATAAAATAGTACAACAAAACCCAAAAACCTAGTAGGCTCATAATGGTCCGATTCACACCATCACCACCACCACTACTAAACCATTCACTTAGCCAAAGGTTCAATAGCATAAACATTAATAAACTATGTGAAGTGATCATTGTATTTCTAACAAGATATTTGAACTTAATTGAGTGGCAGTTATAAGATGATGTGAAAGTATATCCTAAATAGTGACTATGGTTGAGTGAAAAAAAATCACAAGGATGGACTCGTGATCTTTCTGTGGAATAATGTCCATATGAAAGGTACATATTTTATTTTTTATCTTGATCAAATTCATTATCATGCATGCTCCATCACAAAGACTAACCATAAAGATTTTCAAGCTACCATAACTTTTTAAATGAGAATGTGATGCACCATGTACCACAACCTTTTGTTTTTTACAAGTTTAATTGTTTGCCTATTTGTTGAATGTTTTCTAATGATTTCAAACTAAGAATCTACACTAATTTTTGTCTAGTTTCAAAAGAATCTCAGGGCATGAGCTTTATTATATTAAGTTTTTGTGACTTCGTAGATTGTAGATCTTTATCTTGTAATACCTATCAAATGGCATTTTGATATATCTAAAAGAAAAGTTCAACATTTGCTTATAGAAGATACCATCTTAAATATTTATTGGTCTTTTATCTTGGTTCCATTGTGGCCATGTATCAACTTGGTATGAAATGAAAGTTTTGTTTTTAAATCAAAAAGATGTTTTAGCTCTTTACATCTAGTCCACTTTTCAAAAGAAGACATTTCAAATCAAGTGTACCTGTCTAGTTGGCATTATGATAAGTCTCTATTCAATTATGAGTGGTTTTTTCTCACCAAAAAAATCTACATTTCACCTTATACTTACTCAATTTAATTAATTTTCACCACAAAGGACTCATCATGAAGCAACAAAAGGATTTATACCTAGTTAGTTTGTACCATCCACAAAAACTTGTATTCTAAATGATGAGACTTTAAAATTCATGTATAGATTCTTGAAGTATGAAACTATAGCCATGATAGGAATGAACTTTATAAAGATATTGTTCATGAATTTAATCATGATTTCAAAGTACCAAATTTATGAGTACAATATAATAGAATAACTTGTGGATGCAAAAAGCTACCCACAATGTTTTTGACTCACTCCTCTCCTCGCCACAATATCACATTAAAAAATGCTTCATTCTCAATGATGCTAAAACATATGATGATACTATTCATGGAAGGTAAATAGTATCATCATATGTTTTAACAGTTGGTATGCTAGATATCATCTAACATAACAGCTCTTTTTATTATGGTCTATACTTTTCTTTGTCACATTTTTACATACTTTGTGAGTATTTGTATACTTGGAATAGGAGCCACCATGCTTCATGTACACATTGTATGGTATAAACTATATCCACAAACATGTGTAACAATGTGCTCCCTATTTATGCAATTTTTTTCTACACATGAAATTTTTGATTGACTTTAAATTCAAATTCATCATATGAAAAGATTTAGATATCTAGTTAATAATTTATAAGAAGTAAATCAAGTGGTATTTCAAAAAGAGGACAATGTTGTATTGTTTAGTAGGAACCTCATTGCATTGATAATATAATAAAGAATGACTAGAAATCTGCTAACACCTCTTTTTCTTTGAAAATTTTAGTCCATTTGAACTTATAGTCATGGTGTCCTCTCAAGAGATTTAGTATGATTTGTTAGTCAATATCCACACCAAAATATCCTTGTGTACACGAATCATCTTCCAAAGTCATAATAAGACCCATAACATTCTAGAAGGTCATGCCATCACTCCGAATATTATGCCACATCCCTTTTGTTTAAATCACATATACATATATGTATAATAAATTTGGATGAACAACTTTTAATGATAGAGCCTACGAAAAGGAACAGAAATAGAAATGATCATTATGAAAACATTATAGTGGCAGTTTCTCAAGAGATGAGTTATGATTTATCTATTACTGTTCATAACAAAATATCCTCGGGCACACATTATTTTTCAAAGTCATACTAAGACCTAAAATCTTCAAAAGATTCATGCCATCACTTTAAAAATCAGGTCATATTCCTTTTGTTTCAATCATTTGTATACATATATATTCTTGGTTATGATCAACATGGACACCCTTACTAAAAATCAAAAGACAACATTTGTGAATTAATTAGATAGAAAGGTGAAGATAAAGCTAAAACATAAAATGCAAGCTATAATACTAAGCAAATGTACTTATAATTAAAATGGAAATGTGGATTAGGAATCATAATTATAAAGAGTTTGACTATTATGTATTTGACCTCCATGTGCTTATAAAATCTTTATAGATCATAGACATGAATTGTGATTGACAATACATGCTTCAAATTAGAAAGACAAAAATGAATAAGAAGGGGATAAATAGATAAAGAAAATAGAGTGAGCATCAACTAATTATAAGGGATATCAAGGTGAGAATAACAATGAATGTGAGCTGTGGAGTTATTTTGTTGCAGTGCAACAGATGGAAAGCTAAGCACGTTTATATGCCACTATAAGGATGGAGTTGAAAAAATCAATGTTGAAAAGAGCATGCAATAATGAGAGAGTTGTTGATAAACTTGTGAAAGACTTATCTGATTGTGGCCAAAAATTATGCAAACTACAACTGAAGGATGTAAAAGCCTATTATCTAACTTTTTTTATATCAAAAACTTACATCTCTACACAGCTCCAAATTTAAATCTTATCATGTTTCTTTGCTCATATAGGATTTTTGAAAGTAGACATTTCTTCAATAACATTCCCATCATTATTATTGATCATTTGGGCCTGAATATAGAGAATGATCAAGCTCTCATGTGGTTTTAGGCTGATGAACCACAAATTACATCAAGAAAGCTCTCAAAGAAAAGCTTCAAGAAGACATTTCAAAATTGACAAAAGTAGAATATCCTTCAAATTGACCATGATCTTAGCTATTTATAGTGGTCATGTGTGCCTCTAGTATGAGCTCGGGGCCTTATTTAGCTAAAGTGGGCAACCATTATTAAAATCCTACTATTTACAAATATAGTGCGGTTGTTCAAGTCAATTTATTAATTATCCTATTGACTAATTCTAATCTAATTTAGCTCCATGGCTATATTTAGCATTGTAATTGTTACACACATGAGCTGAGTACATGCAGTTCATGACAGTCCCCTACGTATGCATCTTTCTCCTAAAAATTGAAGACTGTGTAGCTCCTTGTCAAGTGCTCATTCTTCTCTACATCCTTGACCTTATACATCATTGAGCCACTTGAGGATCTTTGGATGCATAGCCTTTGTTCACATTCCCAGGGAAGAAAGAGATAAACGTGATGCAAAAGCATTAAAGTGCATCTTCCTAGATTATGGTGATCGCATTAAAGGCTACAGGTGCTTTGATCCTTTAGAAAGAAAAACACACATTAGTCATGATGTTATCATCGTCATTGTGGATTTGAGCTTTGACCACTTCTCATTTCCAGAAATCATGACGGGCTGGGATGATGGAGCAGTGAACAATTCCTCGATGCATGCACTACGTAGGCCTATCGAATTGAAAAGGGATGATAAGTCAAATGACTCGACCCATTCTACTTGATTCTAATTTTGAATTTGTTAGAATCAAGGGTGTCAATTATGTAGGCAAACACAAAGAAAGTCTTGTGATTGATAAAGCAAAAAACAGACAATTCAGAAAAAAAAAAAAAAAATAGCAAAAGAAATCAGATAGAATGATTAAGAAAGCGTTGCATACATACTGGCATTTATCTAAACGCAATAAGTCAATGATTCAATTCAGAAGAGTATGAAAATACAAGACAATTGCGGACAAAACCGTGTTATCAAAATTATCCTAGTTTTTTGCCAATTCATAGCCTATGTTTATGTATAGGAACATAGTTGGATATGTTGGTTACGTACGTCTTAATCTTGTGGATCTACTATGTGTTCCCTATGTACTAAGTTTATATCATATACTTAAACTAATTAGAGAGCATAGACATATGAACAAGTCATGTTCATAACAGTTACTTGCATGTTAGTGACTCTTTCTAAGGAAAGGGTAATTCATTTACTTAGTTATGGTTTAGAAGAGGATCTAATGGTGTTGTTCTAGAATAAGTTCTAGGATAAACGAATTTGGCACCTGAACATTTGAGATTTCAAAATCATTAGCAATTGATTTGAGTAGTTGGATTACTCCTGGTTAAAAGTTAATTGTTTAAATAAGAAGTGTGAAGATATTTCACCAGGAACTGTTTTGTTTAATCTATATTGCTTATAAGACACATGATTTGTGAATCATCAGGATTCATCAACAAAAGTTGTGTGCATAGAATATAGGAAATTCTTGCTATAGAATATTTCTCGAATGGGAAATAGACTCTAAGTTATTGGCTGTATCCCAATGAGCTCATATTGGATGATAGAGTTTAACAAATATCAAGGACAACCACTGAATTCAGTTGGAATTCAGCAAAACTTTGTAATATCTAGGTTTGTGTGAAGCTTTCGTAGTGAAGGGATGTTAAAATGGTTTTGGTATACCTTCTGTCTTTAATTACCTAAATGATTGCAAAGTTTGGATAACTCATAGTCTTGTTAAGGATTAGGTTGGAAGAATATTCTTGAAATCCAATAATTTTCATTGTGAAAAAAGATTTTAGTACTCCAGTATCTTTCCATGATTAAGTATGGTTTTGGAATCCAATGAATTTTGATTGATAAATCATAAGATTCTAAATATTTATGATTGACGTATCATAAATTGATACTTAATGGTCATCAGAACATTATAAGAAAATATGGTGATTTTTAAGATAATGAGTAATTTTTGATCTATTGAAAGAGTCAGGACTTTAATTTAGTTAGTTGAAAATCTAAATTTTTTTACTCTAGTGCATAATTGAGATTGTGTGGATCTCACATGCATTCTCATAAAATTTATGTTGGATTTATTTCCTCTAGCACCTAAATCCCATTTTTAATCTGCCTCCATTCATGCTGCATATTTACTCGCGTTGTCGCACAATCTGCATATTCACATGTAAATTCTCACAAGTGATGAAGAGACAAAAAGCAAAGGCTGACGTCACACCCTCTTCATGCTCATGCAGCTGCACTAACAAACCAGACGATGACTGCAGCCACCCACGATCTCCTATAGACAACACATCCACCCTGTACTTTCTTCATCTGCACACCTGTAACATTATGTATATATTGAATACCATTTGCGTATTCATCAACTGAGAAAAACGAAGATCAAAACGATCGAGAAGTTAGTAAGCAAGAGAGAACGAAGAAGAGAAGCTTATCAGAGAGAGACAAAAGTAGATGCTCTGTGCATTGATGCTTTAATTTGTCAGCAATAAGGTTTCATTCCTTTTTACAGTTTGAATAAGCTTCGTAGGGCATGTGGTTTCGTCCGCTATTGTCTTGTGCTCTACCACATTATTGACATGTATATTTGATGTACTTAATCTAATACAGTTCTTTGTTCTGCGTTCAGATTTGTGTTAATATTGCTATGCTTGTTATTCATTATGTCTCATCTTTCTAGTTGCTCTTTCTGGTAACAGACGACTAAATTTAGTCTT
The DNA here is from genome assembly GCA_029204225.1 of Diphasiastrum complanatum. NCBI lineage: Eukaryota > Viridiplantae > Streptophyta > Lycopodiopsida > Lycopodiales > Lycopodiaceae > Diphasiastrum > Diphasiastrum complanatum. Next base: position 24,261,744 of record CM055110.1, read on the forward strand.
GTCTTTCACAAATGTTTCGCGACTATTTATCAATCGAGCACTATCTAGCTCTTCGCGAATCATCCGCGACACATAATTTGTCTAGCTATTCGCGACAAATTATTCTTCTGACGCTTTGTTCATCAATGTTTGGCTACGTAATCAAGAACAACCATGATTTCCATCACTAACGTTCTTTTCGTTCTGATAGGCGTAGTCGTGCTTTCAGAGAGAGTCGCATAGCTCGTTCGAGTTAGTTTCTTGTTCGAGTTCGTGTCTCGTTCGTGTTTCGTGTCTCGTTCGCGTTCGTCTTACCCCCCTGAGCTAAATTTTTTTATTTTTTATTTTGAATATTGATCTCCAATGTAGGTGATGATTCAAATAAGTGTTTTATGTAAATTGAATTTAGCTGAAGGTAACATTACTAATTTGGAGAGAATCAGTCCCACTAGGAATATTTATCGCTTAGTGTATTTCTAGAAGCATATATAGTACTTCAGAGCAGAGATAAACAAGTAGAAAATTGTTTCATCTCTAAGTACTTATTATGAAGTCAGAAAAGGGTAATGACTTTTTGGATAAAATTAATGTGAAAGTTAAAGGGTTGCTTTATGAATTTCTTGCTCATTTTGAGGACAGAACCTGTTTAAGGGGGGAAGAATGTTACGTCCATGTCCTATATATCTAAGGACTTATTTGATCTTTGAAGTCAGACTAAGGGTAATGCTATATGGGTAAATGTAAAAGTTGTAGGATTGGTTTGCTAGCTTTTGAACTTGATCTTCGGGATAAGTTGACTGCTCATCTTGTGTTTCATATAAACTACTTAAAATTTAGTTTGTGTAGTTGAATGTGTTGAAGATTTTACCCATTCGGAGTACCTATTGTTTTAATGTACCAACCTGAAAGAGTTATCAGAATCAGAAATAAACAATTGAGAAATTGTTCTATCTCTGAGTGCTTGATTAGGTAGATGGGTCAGATTGAGGATGACGATTTGTGGGAAAAAAGTTAAAAGCATAATGAGGATCTTCCCTAGTTTCCACTTCTGAGGACATAAGTAGTTTAAGGGAGGAAGAATGTTACGTCCATGTCCAGTATGTGGATTTTGAATAATTCTTGACATGGATAGCTGGTACTCCAGTGTATAAGGTCACGCCATTCTGAGCTTGGTCGATAATGTAATTAATAATCTTATGAGGGCACAGACCTATAATTGGACTTATGGAGCACTTGCATGGTGTTTGACTGCTATTATGCAAGAATATGAGATCAATTGCTTTTGATAGAATTGGAGGGATCCTAGAGGGAATATTCTGTATCTTTTGGAGATTATATAACCTGGTGGAACTCGCCCTACTCCTCATTCCAAATTCATGTTTTCAAGAGCCAGGATCCTCTCCTCTCTTGCATTCAATCACCATGTCTCGGGGGTGAAGCAGTTAGGATTTGACTATCCGTTTCCTGTTGGTTGGGTGGTTTGGCTCCACAGGTGTCTATTTGGTTGCATGCAACAGGATCTAGGTAGATCTTCATGTGACGATCCTTATAACACGTCCTGACATTTGCTATGATGTAAGCTTGGTTAGCCAATTCATGTCATTGCCTACTTTGGATCATTGGAAAGTACCAAATAGGATTCTGAGGTATGTGAAAGGCACACCCGACCATAGTTTAATTTGTAAAAGACAACATGCTTTGCCTAGACTACAAAGATACATTGATGTTGATTGGGTTGGTAGCATGGATGATAGAAGATCAACAACAGGGTATGCTTTCAATTTTGGCAATGGTTGTTTTCCCATTGTCCAGTAAAAAGCAAGACACTATATCTCTTTCAACTACAGAAGCTGAGTATAAAGCTTTGAGTTCTGCAATCCAAGAAGCAGTTTGGCTACGACAGTTATTGAGTGAAATTGGCTAGAAACAAACACATATTGAGGTAAAGTACCACTTTGTGTGAGAGAAGCTGCAATCCGAAGATGTAAGTGTTGTTCATTGTCTACTTCACTACAACTTGCTGACTGTTTATGAAATCGTTGAACGAAGATAAGTTTGAAACCTTTAGAGCTAGACTTGGTTTGGAAGCAATTACATAAAGCTTTTGAAACACTAGTTAATGTAGAAAGTTTTATGTTGAGATATTCTACTATCATGGATGTATGTTCCATGAATGTTGTTACATTTCTTTTGTGAGAAATGTTATAAGTTTGAGGGAGAGAGTTGAAAAAAAGCAAACATTAAACCATTTCTTTTACGATTCTTTCTTCTCTCTCTAGGCACTAGGCTAAAGGGCTAGTTACTACTAGGCCCTATTAAGTACTTAATCTGTAATTATTGTACAGTTGAGGAATTAAGTGAGAAAGCATTTGCTTGTTGGTGTGAATGGTTGGTGAGCAATTCTTTGTTTCTTGTCTCAAAGTACTAGGTTAAGTACTATGGTGATTGGGTCAATCTGTATTGTCTTTTTTGTCAACTTTATGATGAGGGTATCTTACAATATGCCTCTATGCAAATAGACTTGCTTCTAAGAAAGCACTTTGTCCAATAAATTTGCAACAAGACAAATGATTATTGGGCTAGTGGGTCCAATGCTATCACATGTTCAAGCAATGTTGAGTACATCACCTAGACGGAATCTTCCCCCTATTCTAAAATCTGATCCATGGGGGCCTCCCCCTATGATAGAAATTGCATATAAAATGGAAGTAGTGTTGGGTGATGTTTGATGAAACTGGTGCATATTTTGGTCACGCAATTGTGCCAAGGGCATCTTGCAACATGATTTTGTACACACACCCCTGCGTGCTTTCAAAAAGTAACACTCTATTTGCAAAGTGGTGAGCGTTTACTAGGTTGATCGGTGGGGCCAAGTGTTATCACACTTGTGGATAGGTGCTTTTAGGCAATGTTGGTGGAGTCTTCCCCCTATCCTAAAATCTGAACAAGTGGGAGCCTTTCTCGTCTTGTGTGATAAAAATTGCATATAAAATGGGAGTAGTGGTGGGTGAAATTTGATGTATAAAATAGTGTAAGAAATGGGAACTAGTGAGTGATGTTTGATGTTCAAAAGGCCAACGTCGTCTTCGGCGGCCAGGCCTAAACCCGAAACAACAAAAAAATTTTATTATAAATTAATTATTTTATTTTTTGTTTATTTTCGGGTTGCAGAGGAGGTGGGGCTGGACGCTAGGATAGCCACATGCGTGGTTGTGGATGAGGAGCGCCGGGGCCCGCCTCCGTATGCCTTCCAGGGCCTGGCACTTTCATCCGACTACTGGATTTCTGCCAAGTGGCAGAGGTGCCATTTGGAGGTATATTGATCGTTGATTGTATCGCCATTGGCTGAATCTGAACGGCTGTTAGATGATCCAACGGTTGGCGGAGTTTGAGCTTAGCGTGCTGTTGTAATACGAGCGCCACGTCAGAAAGCAAGCGCGCTTTTGGTTCAGTTTTCTTCCTTGGCTCAGAATGGCACTATAAATAGCTGAAGCTCCCAGCCGTTAGATTATGTTCTAGCTGTTCAGATCTTGCCACGTTTTTCTAATCCGACCATGTAAATGTGTCCACGTGGCAGTACAGCACGTGTCGAGAATCCAAGTCATGAAACTCAAGCCCATTGCAGCTTCTTTTGGTTCATCTTTTTCCGCTTTACTTTTGGTCAGTTTTTTTCCTCGGCTCTCCTTCGCGTCTCAATCGCACTGCAAAGTTTGAGGCTCCCACCGTTGGATATAACAGGAACTGTTCCGATCTGGCCACGTGTCTAAAATCTAGCAGCATTAGTATCTCCAAGTGGCAGTGAGACACGCGTCAGAGATCTAAGTGACGAGACTTGAGTCAGTGGCGTGCCTCGTTTTTCTTTTGGCTGTCGTTTTTGTCGATCTTCCTTGCATAAAAGAGGAGGAGGAGCGAGAAGCTTTTGCCCGCCATTTTTTGGTTTCTTCGTCAAATTTTCGATAGATTTATGTTTTCTCGTCAAATTTTCGATAAATTTATGTTTTCTCGATAGATTATCGTCTGCTTCAAGATCCTTCTGCCATGGCGATTTACAGCATCAACAGCATCTGAAACTGCCGCTCAAGCGCTTGGATCGTCGCAGCGTTTTCAGCTTTGCGGAAGATCAATTGGTTCGGTGACGCTTATTATTTTTCTTTTTTGCTTCGTACTGTTTTTGGTGATGTTTTCAGGCAATTGGACCTTTGGTTTGCCGGATTCTGCCTTTGTCTCGTCGTTTTTGTGGAAGTTTGTGGCTGAATTTTCCTGTTAGGAAGGCTTGGATCGGCAGGTTTTCTTGAATTGTCGGGATTTGAACTTTGGATCTTGATGCTGGTTGTGTTTGCTTGAAAGAGTTTTGAATGTTTGCTTGAAAGAGTTTTGAATCTTTGAGCAGATCTGGTATCTGCTCTGTCAGTGCTTGAGTGCCGATGAGTTGGAACAAACTTCTCTGGTGTTTGCGGATAAGTCAAAATGGCTGTCATGTGATACTTGAGATGCATTTTTCGGTTTTGTTTTTGGACCAGGAGTGGTTATTTTAGAATCTTGTGAACACGATTCTAGAGGCTCGAGGCTTCTATATTCTGAGAGTGAATGGACGTGCAATCTGTAAATATTTCCCCGTTGTCGGCTTGAGATAACATTTATTTGTCTATTGCGAGTCACTGGACATGATTTGCTATCTTAAATTTCATTTTATTGAAAAAATTTGAACTAGGAAGTTCATAGTCCGCCTGAGTTGTACGTGATTTGGCCTGTCTCTGCGAATCCTCTGTCGACGACGTGAGCTCTTGAGCTTTATGATTTGTTGACCAATTTTCTCAAGGACGTTTCGCAATTAGGTGAATCCGTTAATTTTCCTGTGCGATTGTTAATAGTGAAGAGAAAGATCTTGAACGATGTCGAAAGTAAGGAAATGGATGATCGAGGAGCGAGGTGTTCGGGATGAAAAGATTGTTATGCCTGACACGGCAATTAAACTATTTGGGAAGACCATCCCTCTTCCATTATATTTGAATCCAAACACCGACGTGAACACAGAGAAGGCCATGAACGCAACATATATAAGTCGTAAAGAACCCAAATTCTTCAACGCGCCGATCTCTTTCCAGGTCAGTGAAAAATTAATCACTCTTTCTCAATTGCCGATTCTGTGTCTCCTGTCAGCGTGTCATCCTTTTCTTTTCTAGCATCCTTGACCAAACAGATATCAAATTTCCCCTTTTCCTTCCATCTCTTTTTTCCAGTTATGCGCCATAATCAGACGGTAATATCAATTTGATGCTATATTGAATGCGCTTCAGGAGGAGGAGACTCAGTTTCCACCTTCCTCTCAGGAAGATGAGATATTGCCTTCACTTGCGGACGAAGCAAGGAGCTCTTCCAGTAGCAACAGCGGTTGCGAAGAATACAAGCAAGGCGAAAGTTCTGCTCCAGACGAACTTTTAACCGCTCCACAATTATTAGATACAAAACCAGCGAGTGAATCACGAGAAGTACAAGAGAAGATAAAATCTGATGAAGATCCTCAGTCTACTGTATCAGAAGAAAGGGCGCGTCGTAGGCCTGATAAAGCAGTTCCATGCCCTCGCTGCGAGAGCATGGATACAAAGTTTTGCTATTATAACAATTACAATCTCAATCAGCCTCGCCATTTCTGCAAGAATTGTCAGAGGTACTGGACAGCCGGAGGATCGCTAAGAAATGTCCCAGTAGGCGCAGGGCGGAGGAAAAATAAGCATGCTTACGCTCAGCACTGGCATGTGCTTCCCAGCATGACAGCTGATCCAGTAGAAGTGGCTCAACAGCTTATTTCTTGCGCTTATCCTCAAACCGTCAATTTTCCTCTAGATCTGCTTCAGTCTGCCTCCAAGATTGGATTGCCACCTGTTTTCACACAAGACGTGTGTTCTTTGCTTTCAACTTCCTCAGACAGCAGCATCGCTAACTCGATTCAGAAAGATCGTTCAGAACAAGCTGCTGTTGCATACGATCAAGAGTTGCGGAAATCAGGCTATGTAAGTGGTCAGAAAGCAAAACCTAAAGACGGTGATGGATGCGCCGGATGGGCAGGCGTAGCACCCGTTTTTCCTTTGAATGGTACTTGGCCATTGCTGTATAACATGGGATGGATCAATTCTTCCTTCCCAGCCTCAGGAGGAGCGATTCCTCCATCATCTGCTCTCACAGATACAGGTACAGGTGACACATGGGTTGGAGCACAGGCCAGCCCTTCAATAGCAGGACTTCCATCTGCTTGGAGCAGCGCCTGGAACATGTCTCTAAGAGCAGCGGCTGCTGCTATCGCTGCGGCAGCGGCAACAAGTGAAAATTCCGCCGAGCTTGCTACAATGCCGGTGTTAGGAAAGCATCCACGCAGCGACTCAGCTCCAGAGGGGAAAAAGGCAGGCTCTCTCTGGGCCCCGAAGAGTCAAAGAATTACTGGACCAGGAGAAGCAGAACGGAGCTCCTTCATGGCCATACTTGGTGCTGCTAAAAAGCCTGAATCTATAACAACAGGAAGTATGTTCAAGGCATTTCAAAGAAAGCAGACAAGCCAATGTGATAAGCATCCTGCTAATTACCTAAATGCAAATCCTGCAGCAATGACAAGATCTACAGCTTTCCAAGAGAGCAATTGATCGCAGTTTTCGCTGTATCATGCACCTGATAAGGCCAAACCTCACCGATTTGCACTTCTAGATGCCAAAAGTAGAAACACAAATCATTTTCTGTAACTGTTCACCTTTGAACTGATAGTCACTCAGGTTCAACGGGAACAGTTGGTAGAGCAGTATGTATTGTAGTATGTGCAGAATATCAATTCTGCTTTATAAGGCAGAAGAGTGTACACAAACATTAACAAATTCAAAAGGCCACCTCTCAGGGCCATCATACATTAGACAGTCACACGTTATCATCATGTACTTTTGTACAGATTTGTTTTCTTCTGAAGCAAACAAGATGGGGGAATACTCATTGAGTTCCTGTCCATCTCATTTGCTTTGAACAATCATGCTTTTATGCTAAATGTCGGTTCTCATGTTGTGGTAAGCTTTCTAAATAGAAAGCATCTGTTTTTATTCTGAAAATTTATCTTTTCTAGTTTTTTGGAAAATTTCATTTATCTACTTGACAAAATAACAGGGGCAATATTACTCGATCAAAATGTACCAGCCTAAATCCATGGGTTTAGGATTGAGAAGAATCATCTCAATTGAGGTATTTTCCCACACCTAAATCCATCAATTTGAGACTGGGGAGAACAACCTTGATGTAGGTATATTGTCACTCTTGAATCTGTTGGTTTGTGACTGCCATTTCTTAACCTATCACATCTTTTGACGACTAGGGAGATTTTTCTCGATCAAGGAACTTAATGCTTCTATACTCATCGGTCTTCGACTAATAAGATTCACCTCATTGACGCTCTTAAATTTCAAATTCGTGAGTTTGAGATTGGCGAGATCTACCTTTGATCAAGGAATATTGTCCCTCCTAAGTCCATCGGTATATTAGTAGGAGGCTGACCTCGATTGAGGTTTCTTATACAATTAAAAAGTTATTTCAACCGAGCTGTTGAAAGCTAGTTGATTATTGAAGGGTTATGTAAAGGCCCTTAAGTGCCAAATGCTTATTTGCCTCCTAACTTGCTAGGATTTAACTCACACAGCCTCTTCACAATGTTGACGCTCTTACCTTTGATCAAGGAATATTGTCCCTCCTAAGCCCATCGGTTTATTAGTAGGAGGCTCACCGCGATTGAGGTTTCTTATACAATCAAAAAGTTATTTCAACCGAGCTGTTGAAAGCTAGTCGATTATTGAAGGATTATGTAAATGCCCTCAAGTGCCAAATGCTTATTCCTCCTAACTTGCTAGGATTTAACTCAGACAGCCTCTTCACAATGTTGCTGACAATGAAGGTAGCTGGTGACCAAAACCCCAATGCTTGGATCTTGACACACGTCGGTTTGTGTTAGACCTCTACCAATGTGTAATTCAACAAATGGGCATCAGGTTTTTTGCGGGATAAAACATGGGAAATCTAAATTTCCATGATTTCTATCGATATGGGCGTCAAAATCCCTGTTGAATTTAATAGTGCAGCTTGTGTAGCGATCTATTTATACTAGTTTTCATTTGTGATTTATACATTAAAACAGGATAGAACGTATATCAGATTCATTTCTTTCACAAGAACGAGTTCAACGAAAAGATTCTGGATATGCAAAACATCTTTTGTTAACCCCTCAATGACAAGGACAATTGACGTAACCATCTTGACATCGACTGGACTGACATTGGACTGCGTCAAAAGGTGCAGCTGCCCTGCCTTGGTCAATCCTGAATTATTACCACTCTTGTCGACCAGTCATGGATGGCTTGTACTGCCCTCAATGATCAATTAGGGCCTACCCACTAAAAGGGAATGCACTCCAGTCTCCGAGGCTCGAGCAATGACCACCACCAAATTCATTTTTCCGACAACTAGAATACATTTTTAATGATCCCCATAGGAGTATCACATATGAATGAATATCCAAGATCCCTAAATCAAGGAGTGTAGTTTAAACTCAGGCTCAATAGACTATAACAGATAAAATAGTAATCAATATTGGCTCTCTCAATTACCATATTGCACAAAGTAGCATCAATTTCAAGCATTACGTGTTTGAGTACTTGGTGTTCGAGTACATGCAAAATTGCTATTCTTTTTTGCACCTTAGGTGGATCAAGCTATGTTCACAATATGTCCTCAATCAATGACTCTACTAGAACTAGATATTTGACTAAGTTTGAGACGCATGACAATATATTCATCGGATGTCCAAGGGTGAGATTTAACTCTAAGTTAGAAACAAATCCATGACATGATGAATAATATTTGCTATAATAACTAGAGATAATTCTTCACTTCATATAATGAATATTGGCAGGGATCTCCACCTTCTACACAGACATTTTTTGACATTTTGGTTGCCAACAACAATTCTTGTGGTCGTTTTCATATCTGTATGCATAATCCTTATTCCTATGCTTTGATAAATTGAAATTTGTCTAGCACCCAATCATCTTTAACTTCAAGGCAATAATGCATCGTGTAGAAAAAAAAAATCACTCAAATGGTATTGGTCATTCCATTTGATACAAAATTTGAAGGGTCATAGGAAACATTTTCAATTTTCTTCTTGAATTCATTTTTTTTTCAAGGTTGACATGTGACCTCAAATTGATAGATGTAAAAGTTGACATCGTCATTTTTTTTTCTAAAAAAGATTGGGAAGTTGACAACTTCAAACAAGCCACAACAAACATAGGATTAGCCATGGTAGTAGTGATTTCCCTTTGACAAGATTCCCTAGAATTTTGTGATTTCACATACCATGGTGATCCACCAGAGGGAAGCTCTTATACTTTTATAGCTATTGTCCATGTTACAATGGAACAAAATGAAGGTATCAGTGGATGGACCCTATTCTACAATAATGCATCAACGTGGGACTTGTTGATAGGTTCTTAGATAACGGAACCGACTAGCCAAGTAGAATTCTAGTAATTAACAAATAGAAAATCGCAAGATGTATGTGAATATCTATTACATATGAAGAGAAATGTAGTTGCAAATGCTAGACTAAACACTAACTAATGAATTGGATGTCTTTTGTATACAATCTGCTACAAAAACCCATCTTAATTATGTTATTAATCATGTTTCCATTATCCATTTCATGGGAAAACCTCCTTTTGGAGATGTAAAAAAAATAAAAGTTGAATTGGCATTGTTAGCACTCTTTTGAAAGAAGAAAAAATCTCTTTTGGCTCAAATCTTAATGTTACAAAAGTTTTTGTCTCATGCCCTTTTTGTTTTCCCGCGATTTTTTCCAAATTCACTGAGAACTTCTACATTGATGGTTTCATTCAACTTAAAGTTCATGTGTGGTGTCACTTACCCATCTTCTATCCAACCTTTATTATATTCTCAAAAACCATTATCCTTACTTTATTCTTCTTGCATGTCATCCAAACTAGCAAAAATTATGGTATTTTTAAATTTGTTTGTGTGAACAATCTCCAACTCCATGACACCCATAAAATTTATCATGTCATCATAAACCATTTTAGAGGCATTTTAGCTTTATTGATTTTATCTAACAAGAAACTTTCTCTCATCTACAATTACTCAAGGATTACAAACCCCCACCCCCCCCCCCCCCCCCCCCCCCCCCCCCCCCCCCCGCCTTCCCCTTCCCCCTTTCCCCCAGTAATATAAAAAGACCTTTTCTGGCCTCACCATTGATGAGCTTCATTATACTCTTATATCCCTACAGAGTCTGAAGACTCTCAGATCGTATGGCATTACCCCTATCATTTTTTATTTTGTTGAGAGTTCCTTGAAATTATATAGCATCCACTACATCTAGAAACCACCAACAAGAAATGCTTTCATCCTAGTCTTATTGTAGACCTCAATATTATTTATGAAAGCACTCTTGAAGTATCACATATTTTAGTTTCCTCACAATATTATTGAAACATCTTACAAAATTATCTCCCCCCCACATCAACCAATGGGCCATTTCTAGACTAGAAACTAATCCCCAAAATTCCTCTAAGAAATTACCGTTCAAATGGGTTAATTGTCAATCTTGCTCCATGTCTATTTATCTTTTCACCATTGTCTTTGAGCCCTTGAGCTATGCATTTAGCTCCGCTATTAATTGCAATTTTAGCAAAGGCTCTTATTTTTCCCTTCTGGCCCAACCGTCTCCTTGTGATTTGTCGATGACCTCACCGTCTTCATGGCCATGGACCATTGGCACAAATAGAACTAAATTTGACACTTTACACATGTTTTTCCACTTTTCCCCTCGGTCATAAAAATTGTTGACTTTGGGCTCTTTATCTTCGTGTACAACACCCCCACTGACTTGGGTGTCCAATCTTGGCCTCAAACTCATCCTCTATAAAGACATTATTAAACTCCTTAGCATCCCCTTTGGGAATTCCCTAACTCACAATGAGAAATTTTCTTGGAACCATGACACTTTTCCCTTGAAACTCAACAAATTGAATTCCTACAACTTATTTTTCTAATGAGAGTCTTGATCATTGAGCACATCTTGATAACCTACCCAATGTCCTTTCTCTACAATTTGTTTATTCAATCAGCTCCTAGACCAAAAATCTATGTGTGTTTTTGTGGAACACATGAAAAAGCATCTTCTACCAAAAACTGTTTATTGCTCCCATCCTAAAGGGGGGCCTTGGAACTCGTGAACTCCACACCAAAAATGGAAAAAGTCATCATCAGGAGACCCACTAGTATCCATCTCATGGAGCATAAGCACTTTCTCATCCACTATATGCTCAACTTTGTTAGTGTCCCCAAAGCCCTTCACCCTTATATCTCCTTGATTGTGACGAGGACCACCTCAACTTTCTAGTTGATGTATTAATTGTTAATGCCATGCATCTCCATCCTTATCACAAAAGCGGTTTTGATGTGTGATCCTTTTATTAGAGTCAAGTTTATGATGTATGCATGCTCTTTAATTCTACCTCAACTTTTCATTTTGGTTTACGTAGTTGTCTTCAAAAGATTATTAAGCTCAAATATTATCTTGAAAGAAAAATTGGGACCCAACCAGTGCATTACTTTTGTACTACTTATACCCTCCATTGGGAGGTTATACATATTATATTAGAATCTAGTAACTTCTCTTACAAAAAAGGAATTGATTTTTGGACATCTAAAAAATATATATATTGATTGTCCTCATTTGAGAGGGATATAGAAATCTTGGTGCTATCAAATATCTTTGAATCTCTTTTATTATAAAGTATATATTTGTGACTTCATAGATATAAAAATAGAAAACATTTGGTAAAACGTTATTCTTAATGTGAGGTTGATAAAGAGTCAATCCAGATAAAGTATTTATAGAAAAATACGAAAAAATTAAATATTAGTGTACATTGTTTCAAAACTTTCTTATTAAATATTCTTCATGAACGTAGTCCAAGAGTTTTGCACCCAAAAAATGTTGAGTCTAATATAGATTCAAATCCTATAATTGTTCTTGCCCACCATAGTCAAACTCAAGAGTCTTAATTAATCAGGGGAAAAAAAAAACTTAAATAATTGGGAGATGTGGTGGTCAATAGATTGTTATACGTTTTGTAAAAATTGTAAAAAAAAACAATGGTCTATGGAATATTTACATCCCAATCATCTAAAATAAATTGCCTTTGTCTATCATGATGGAAAACCAATCAAATGAATGCTACAGATACTCGATATTTTTGTGATATTAAGCCTAGATTTAAAACCAAAATCAATAAGCAAGCCAGGTGTATATTTATGCAAGCAATTTGAACTTAATGAAGAAGGAATGCTTGATGAGAATGTTATCAAAGCCATGTCGGCTCTATTTCATAAGATTTAAGAAGAAAGTCAAGGCATAAGCAATGTTACTCTTGACTTGTTCATATTTTGAAAAAAAATCAAGTCATTCCCTTGTGTTGGAGTCAACTTTGGATGAATCACCATAAAGAATGCAATAGCATTCAAGCATATTGAAATGATTGACGCCAAGGTAATAAAACAGCATGTATTTTTATTGTATGTTTAGATTTAATCTTGAAATAAATGTACCTTTTTTTTTATCACATGCCTTAAGTAATAATTTTTTTTAATGTTCAATCTTCCCAACAAAAACATGATTATGGCTATGGATGGTACACCATTTTTTATGGAAAATCATTTCGAGTCGCTCTCCAAGCAAGATTGTAGGGTCGAAGATCTCGCGTAATATAGCCCTCCCGCCTGTCAACAAGGGTTAGATCACTGGATAGGTACCTAACTATGCATAGATGCTATTTTTAGTTAGTTTCCTACTTTCTCCCTTAACTCTATTCACCACTAACACTACCCTCCTTTAACTCTACTCCTCTACACTAACATTCATCATGCTTTTGGGTGAAGGGAAAGGATAGACAAGAAGAGGAAGAGAGAAGAGAAGAGAGAAAGAGAGAGAGATGAGATGGAGGTTAGCTCAAATGCTCAATGTCATTGCTTATGGAGAAACCTTAACTAATCACAAACAAAAAGAATGGAAGAAATGGAAATAACAAGCAAACACAACAATAGCATAAGCAAGATTGATTAGCAAATGAGCATGCTTGAGCTCTCAAAATAGTAGAGTCTCCTCCTCTTTATTAAGCATGCAAATAGTGTACAAATGGTGCCTTTTTATAAAATGGGGAAGGCCCTTGACCCTCAATCCTATTGGCTAATATTCACATTGATCCTATCTATTCATCTTGGACCCAACTTGATCCAAGGGTCCACAAAAAGCACATTGGAAATCACAAGATTCATGTGAGTCCAAAATTGGACCCAACTCTAAAAAGTAAACTCTAAGTTTAAAATTGACTTTGGGCCTCAAGTTTTATTTTAATTACAAAGGCCCAAGTCTATTTTATTTTATTGACACTTTGGCTTACATGCTCATTGGGCCATGGGCTTATACGCGCAGGATGTCATGCCCTCGCAACACTTTTGATTGAACGATTTTATTTATTTACACTTTGTTGGGAATACCTCCAACAGGACCCACGGCCTGAAGTAGTGTCGGTCCCTCGGCACTCTACCAGTTTAGTATAGCGTCCGCTTTGCCCACCTCTGGTGGATCAGGTAGCCCGTAACATTTTTCATGAAGATGAGACAGTCCAGTTTCTTCGAGTCCTTGGGCGTGTGGAAGGACTTGTGGACTCCTGTCAGCCATCCTTGATCGACCCATGCTTGGAATCGACGTGTCCAGGGATCTCCAAGAAATGCAGCTCGGTAATATACACGAGCAACTAGCAGCTGATCTTTGACTTTGTCGGAAGCTAGCGCCTTATTAGGATCAAAGCATATTGAGGGAAGAAAATCATCCCATTTTGTTTCAATGCCCATTAAATGTTCTAAGTCTCGGGCGTAAGTGGTTGTCGCGCGGACTGTTGGATCAGGGCAGTTGATATATTGATTTGCGAACGTGGTGAGAGCCCTTCTGGCATCTACATCCGTAGTCCACCCATATTCTGATGGTATGATCGGCCAATTAAAATTTTGCACTGTGATATTGTCCAGAGGGGTGCCGCATTCCACCCATTTGGATCGTCGTGTACATGGCAGAAAGTGGCGTTCACCCGTAATTGTTGCGGACTCGTCACGTAGGCCTTGATGGTCGTAGGGTCTCTTTTGAACAACTGCTGACGCCACTCTGGTTGTGGTTGGAGGGCAGGTAATGCTTGCAATTCTTTGTCCTTTATTGTCTGAGCTGAAAACAATATCTGTCAGCCACCTCTTGATGACTCGTTGGGATACTTTGATAGGAATTCGTTGATTTTCTCCTCCATGGACTTTGGTCTTCAGAAGGCCCAGCTGACAGATATCGTGCGCGTACCTTTGGATGATGTGGCTTGGATTTGGCTGGTATCTGTGCCTTGTCTTTGGTCTTGCGTCTCAGCAGCCTTATCTGTTTGTCCTTGGTCTTAGCCTTCGGACCCTTGATCTTGGGTGAATCCCCATGTTGCCTACTGGCTTTGGTCTTGGCTGGTACTGGCCTGTGCAGCGTCAAAATTAGGTGGCGTTGGAATTACCACGGGGGTGGGGTGGGCCTTCGTTTCCATGAATTTTTGGCAAGCCTTGAGGGCTTGTTTGGCCTGGGCGAGCTCGTGAGTTGCGCTTGCCCGATATTTGTTGAACTCTACCTAGTAGCTATTTAAATGTTTGGCTATAAACCTGCACCTGACACCGAAGAAGATTCATTTCTGATTGAGAGAGTGGCCTTGAGTCTGGTGCAGGTTGAACTAACCAGTCGAGCTTTTCATCTTGTAGGGCTTTGACCTCCGTCCCCAAGCGCGTATTCTCTGTTTCCAAAAGGTTTAGTTGCGCCAGAAGGAAATGAGAATAAACTCTTGTATTAGAAGAGTTACTGATTACAAGTCCGATTGATTTGTGTCAAAACTAGAGAATTCTATTGCAAGATGGGGTTTGTTGAAACCTGTTCCTTGCTGGAAGCAATCAACTTGATCCTAGTAAGAACTAAGATCCGTGGGTTGATGCAAGGAAAGAAATTCATGCTAACAATATATTCATTTGAGATAATCTTCGGTTGAGATTTTGGATGTGAAATAGTACTCTTTGAGAAATATTCTCTTTGAGGATAACCAAGTTACAGGATTCTCGGTTAAGACAGTATTGTGTACTGATCAGATGATATTTGTAGAGATATGCTATGTAGTGAATCTTTGTGGGATTATAAAACCTTTTGTACAAACTTTTAATCTTGTGGATCTGCAAAGTATTCCTTGAACTAAGTTATTTGCATGCATAAACTAGTTGCTGGTACATAGGCATATTGATGAGAATTGTGTAGACACAATTTCTCACTAGGTTATAGTGATTTCTCATTGAGAATTGCTTATAGACCTAGGATTGATTTAGAATCAGATTAAAAAAGTGGTGTTTTGGTACCACAACTAGACATTTAAATATTTTCTAAATTTGGTACAGCTAACTAAATCAGAAGCGTTACTTCTAAGTTAGTTGTTGGAAATCAACAATATGGTCTTACTTATGGATATTATTGTTGAGATGTATTGCTTATAAGTCGCAACCTTTATGAGTCATTTTGGATTCATTTACAAATTTGTGTGCATAGAATACACAAGAACTTTTGGGCCTTATCTTTTCCAGTTTGGAATCGATAGAATGCTATCCCGGAAGAATCAAGAGAGTTGGATAGTTGTGGGTTGCCAAAAGTTAGAACTTCATGTAATGAGGTTCCAGTGAATCTTAAGATATTCTAGATTAGAACTTAAGAGTAAATTCTAGATGTATTCTAGATTAGAACCCTAACTTTTGAGTGACACTTAGTGCCATGTTTAAAGTAAGGGCGTTTTTGGGACTATAATCCTTATATAGGCACCGTGTGTGTGCTGAAAAAGTCTGAAACTTTTCAGATGGAAAGGAATTTTTTGAAACAACTCATGTGTCTTTAAAGAATTGTGATATACTCTTATGATATGGTATGATCTAGGGAATTTGGAGAGTTGGGATTGGTGAATCATAACTCAGACTCTAGGATAATACTTGATCCATAAGAGAGGATTGTGTTCATGATATGATTACCCCGGATGAATAAACATGATAGTGGAATTTTGGTACGACTGATCATCTTACCAAATCGGCTATGTTTGTTCGGGTAAAGACCTAGTTATATAATGTATGTTTAGGCTTTATGGGTTACCCAGTGACATTATGAACATTCGCGATTCAAAGTTCACTGGTCACTTTTGGTCGGATGTATTCGCTAAGACTCTGAACTTAAAGTTCTTTTGATCATTGGCTATGTTAGGTTATCACATTTTTTTATTGAGTATAGGACTAGAATTTGATGAATTGTGATTGACAAATCATAGTCCAGATTGTAGTGATACTTGATTTTTTTTTTTTAAAGAAAAGGATTACTTGCGTGATCAGAAGATCATATGAGATATGAATTTATATATTTTATAGCAATCTCCTCATAGAGGGAGTTATCTTTGATGAAGATTAAGTTATAGTAAGCATTCGGCTACCGGTTATAGCCCGTTCGTGCTTACGTATTGTTTGGAACCTATAAACTCATGTACAGTAGAGACTCGGACGATCAAGTTTCAGAAGATAGCGAATTTCCTACATGATATGCAAGAAATGCTATGGATTGCACGTGAAAATGTCTAGTGTGCCCCGGATAGGGACCGACATTATACAAATCTGAAAAGATCACCGAGAGACTTCCAAGTGTGGGATTGGGTATATTTATGAATCTTGAAGGATTCGAGTGTAATGTGTACCGGCAAGCATTATAAACTGTCCCCTAGATATAGAGGACCGTATCAGATCATGAAAAATATGGGATCCTTAGCTTACCAGTTGGAACTCCTAGAAGGATCTCAAGTGCATCCGGTATTTCACGTAAGCTGACTCAAGAAGAGTCTACGTGAAGGAGAGCATCTTGGATCTAAAGATCAATTGGACCTCTTGGATGAATTATTAAGTGTGTCTCGACTTGAACCCGAAAAGATCTTGGATACAAGAACTAAATGATTGAGAAATCATATAGTTACCGAGCATCTAGTTCGATGGAAGCGATGTACAGACGATGATGATTTCCAGAAACGAGAAGGAGTTGAAGGAGGAACTTTCGCAATTTTAAGTTCTGAGGACAGAACTTGAATAAGGGGGGAAGAATGTCATGCCCATGACTGGTCTCGAGTAACGTGGGCCACGCTAGGGATCAGAAGACCAACAACCCATAAGTTAATTGTGACTATAAGGGAATCGGGGCCCTTATGTGTATAAGTTATGATTAATGGTTGTAGGCCTAAACTCATGATGGTGGATTTGTATGGGTCTATCAGTGAGTCATTGGAAAACTGGATGACGTGGCCTAGATAGGCTGCAGAGGTGCCAAGGGAGGTGTCATACTGACTACTAGTGGTGCATGGGCCTTAGAGGATATAATTATACCTATTGCGCTCTCACTAGTGTATCTTTGATTGTGAGACTGGTAGCCATATGCTGCTGGTGTGATGCCTCATTTCTCGATTGATCCATAGCTTGGGGGCTAGATCCGTACAATCTAGGTTTGGTTGGGTTGGTTTGTCCACCATCCATTTCCCTTGTGTTGCTTGTGATTGGCATGCTTAGAATAGGATTCTTGGTTTAGGCTTCTGATTTAGCTCAGATATTTGTAGAGCATCTGTTTAGACTTTACGGATTACCAAGTGATATTGTGAGCGATCGTGATCCAAAGTTCACCGGTCACTTTTGGTCGGCTGTGTTTGCTAAACTAGAGACGACTCTGAGCTTGAGTTCTTTTGATCATCCTAAGATGGATGGATAGACAAAAAGAACAAATCAAATGATGGAACAAATGCTTCGGGAATATGTTTTCCAACGACAATCTGATTGGGAGTAGTATATTCCATTGATCAAGTTTGTCTATAACATTAGTAAGCATTCAGCTACCGGTTATAGCCCGTTTATGCTTATGTATGGATTTGAGCCTAGGTGATTTTATCAGAACAAAGCTCATGCTATTACAAAGCAATCTACCGACATATTTCAGATTTATCATCGACGGAAGACTCATAAGTACTTTATGTTTATTGCCGTTTCAAAATAGAACAAAATAATTGAAAATGTCATCATTTACAATAGCACATTCACTAATATTTGTTATGTCACAGATGCGAAAAGGATAGGAGCTGATAACGTGCTGCAAAGATCTACCTGCAACAATCACCATTGTGGGAGAACAATAGTTTCAAATAAACTTTAGTAAAAATTTGTGTATACACACTTTCATTCAATAAATAAAAGCCCAAGTTGGGCATCAGTACATGTATTTTGTGCTCCCAAATTTATAAAATGGAGCAGCATTTGATATATCGATGTATATTTATCTATAAATTCTATACATGTATTTTTGTTCTATGCTATCTGTATTTGTTCTAATCTTAATTTAATATAACTACATCATCCTTTGCACTATCATCAATAACGGGAGGCTGAAGCCTTGCCCTAGCCAGTATACTCAGCATAATTTCTTGTCTAAATCTGTAAACCTAGCTTGATGTGTACTCAGGAAGTGTAAATTGCAAGATAGAACATTCATGTATTAGTAATGGCTAAAACATCAACAAAATAGAAAACTAATCATGATTCCAAAAATAAGAATAAACAGAATTTATTACCTTAGAAATATCAACATCTTCCTGCAGGTTGAACCACTCAAAAAATAACTTGGCATTGTATAATGTGTACCACCCACAACTGAATGAATCATTTTGCTGGGATGACTGCAAAACAATTCAGCACACAAGAAATCAATTATGAAACAGAATGAAACAAATACATTAGACTACTGATTTCAAAATGCTATTAAGAAAGACAAAATTTACCTCCAAATTGACGATCTGCCAGTCCACAGAATGGGGAACATCTGTAGGAATATATTTACTTAAATATGGAAGGTATATATCTACATCTTTATGCGTATTGCTCGCCGAATTCATCTTGACACAAAAACCTTTAATACTATTATCTACAGATCTCTTAATAGAGATCAGGTTTAAACTCCAATGGTCACTGAAAAATAAGATTGAAATTTCTTTAGCTGCAATTCTGAGAACTATTTCCATTGACAATGCCAATATTAAAGCATAAAACAACAAGAAGGATTTAATATATCTTACTTGGTATGATAAGAGATGACCAGTTACTTTGTTGTTGGTGTGAATCCACTAGTCAGACACTATGACAATGTGTCATTATTCTCCTTGAAGGCCTGAAGCAAAAAGCTACTTAGCACCGGCAACTCATTGGATGAATCTCTTGCAATGTCATATTGCAAGAGTGTAAGCCCGGACTCTATCACAGGATCACTAATAGAAGCTCGTCTGTCTTTGAGATCCAAGCAATCAATAACTCTATAATTTATACTAAAATCAAGTTCATCTATTCTAAAACAAAAAGGAGTACCAATTGTATCTATAGCATCGGATATGTCCTTCTCAAATTTAAGATAATCATCGAAATCTATAAATGTATAAAGATTTGGAGGAGGAGGTGGATGTGTAGTATCTATAGGAATAAAAAAGGTATCCAAAACAGATGTAGCTATATTTACAACATTATCAAGAGCAGCATTATCTACAATTGATTCTGGGTTAGGCTTCACAGATTCTGTGGTGTCTACCCTCCTTACTTTCTTCGGAGCTCTCTTGGGTGCTGTCTGCTTCCTAGGACGCTTGGTAGGAAGATCAGTCCTATCTAGAGGAGTTGGTCTGGGAGCAACAGGTTGAGATACGTGTAATTTGCAAAACCTCTCCCTCATTCTCATCTGGAGCTGAAAATCCTTGGGCATTATGGTGACTCTCTTGGAATGGATTGCAAGCAAAAATGAATCTTCAAAAAAAAAGGCTCATATAATCTTCAGCAACCTCTTGAAGGCACTGAAGAGCACTGGGTGTGAATCTAACCAGCTGTCCGAGATCATTTCTAGTTATGTTTCGGACATCACGGTAGAATGGAGCTCTTGGAATCAACAGAGCAGTTGATCTCTGATACTTACGTATTTCAGAGAGCCACCTGTTGCGGTTGCACATTCTAGGTCTAGCGTTAGGTGTAATGGCAACCGCAGAAGCTGAGGATGAGCCAGAAGAGAAGAAGTCCCTCTTTGTCTGATTTCTCCTATCCATGGAAGTGTACTATGGGATAGCAGACTTGTATGTGACAGCTAGGATGAGTAGGGAAGGATGATAAAGCCCTCGTAGAGGACCAATATGTACAGACAGAATGTACGATATATCGGACCTGTGCAAGCCGAATATAAGAGAGATAGATTAGTATAGAAGAAAGACGCACAAGTGTGATACAAGGAGACATGTAGGCAATGTATCGGACCTATGCGCATGGAAGGCAATAGGAAGAATATCGATTGTGAAGGATGTGCACAAGTGCGATATGTGGAGCGAAAAAAAAGTGAAAAAAATTCATCGAAGTTTGTGATTTTATATCGTAGTTCGCACGTGCAAAAGAACGTCCTGTCACACGTGTGGGACTTGTACGGTCAAATGCGAGAGCGACATGTGTCACCTTGTCACTTTACACATGTGGGATTTGTACGAGCAAATGTGAGAGCGACACGTGTTGTCGAACAAACGAATGAACACGAGACACATGTACAGGTGTCATTTCACACATGTCCAGGTGTCACCTCACACGTGCCAGTGCCTGTAGTCCAATTGAAAGTAGACGTGCCCTTGACCGTTTACCACACGTGTGAAAATTTAGTATAAATGGCACGAAGCCCGATTAATTTTTTACCTTTTCGTTTTCGAAATTCATGACATATCGCACTTGTGCATGCACATTGTTGTCCGTTTGTTTGCAACAATACCTACTTGTGCACAAGTGCGATATTCAGTATCTACCTGCTATACATATTCCTCTTGTGCATGATCTTGAGAGTTATTTTTGTTTCAGTTCTCCCTCGCGCACAAGTGCGATATCTACATTACTTCCATGGCCTCTTCCTCAGGATCCTCATGAGATTCAGGCTTGAGTTCATTTCTTACTGAATTTGGGATTACTGAAAATCTAGACTACTTCCACAGCCTATTCAGGCCATATCTACATGTTTTCAGGATTGCACAGCCAAATTTTGGTGTATTTTATGAACATTATGTTAGATTCAGAGATATACTTAGTAAGCCTGTTTTCTCCATAGGTTCACTCCAATACATGCATTATACTGATCTTGTTCATTTCTTCCCAGCTTTCAGACATAGACTAGATAGAATGTTCACCAAATTGTTTGATCTTTTCAAAAGCAGTTCAATGTGTCCTTATTGCAACAAGAAATATTGATTGGTTGAATATCAGAGTGGTTTCATACTTAACTTGTTAGTTCAGGTCCTAGATGATGAGGAAGTTTTTGTTGCCGACCTTCCTTTTGCATCATCCTCTGTTCAGTCAGTTATTAAGGATATCAGTCACTTCCTTATCGACACTCCTGATAAGGAAAGTGACTTTATTGATGTAAATAGTGATGTTCTCCAGGATTCTTTTATTGGCCAAAATACATTTGCTGATGAATCGATCCCTATAGAGGAGTCTAAATGTCTTTTCAATTTGCCTGTATATTATATTAATGACGATGTATATTCTACTACTGCTGATTTATGTAAATTTTTTGACTATCATGAAGATGAAGTTCTATGTTTATTATTCGGCACAATTTTTGGATTCTCTGACTTTGTAGATTTTGAAACAGATGACCTTGTTGCTGGTATTGATTTTGATGATGAGGAGGGACTTATGACCAGTGAAGAATGCCTGACTAAGACTTTATCAAATATTGCTGAAGATGGGTGAGGCAGACCATCCGATGAAGAATTCACGGCATTTCAATCTCAAATGGGCTTCCCTCGTCCATCATTAATGCATTTCACGGATGAATCCACTTCAGTACATGGTCATTATATTGATCATCTTGATCTGGTTGCTGCTGATGATGATGAATGTGTAAGTGTTTAAACTTCCTTGCATTAGAATGTTTTTAATCACTGAATGTGTTTTTGCTAACATATTTCCTATTGTGGGATGCTCTCATAATTGATGATTTTGTTACGAGACGAGGTGATTTCAGACAACACGCATCCTCGTTCCAAAGGGATAGTGGACTTGGCCACTATCTTAGGCATTTCCTGAAGAATGAGATCTGTATTGCTCATTCCAAGCTGAGCCCAGTTGGGGAGAGTCTTATAACGGCAGTTAAAGCTTTATTATTTTACCTAGGAGGACATAAATTTGATAAGACAAATAAGATTATTTTTGTCAAAAGATCTTATGTTTTGAACATTTTAGGTTTTACTGATGGTAATGTTTATTTAAGGAGCTCCCATTATTCATTGTATTCCACTTATATTGAGCTTAGTGGAAATAAGGATAATGCACATCTATTAGATGCATACGCTAGCAAAGAATTTCTTCATGACAAAACTGCCATAGAATCTGACACACAATCTGATGATGAATAGTTGACACTTTGTATTTTGTTATTCCTTTGTCTCCTCTTCTCTGCAAAGGTGCCAAATCAATAGGGATATCCACATGTAGATGATACAATGTCAACATCAAAAAAACAATAGAGTAATGAGTTGCATCAAAGTACTATGACCAGATTCTATGAAGCAAAACAAAATACTCATCTTTGATTATATTATATACTATGTACGATCAATCCAATCTCCATGCTTGTATGCTTGATTCAAATTTGGAATTGCCGCTCATTTTTTCATTCCAATAGGTAGTTGGCGCTCATATTTCCATTCCAAGGTGATGATGGCGTTCATAATTGGAGATGGCACCCATATTTCCATTCTCGTGGAAGGAATGCATATGTAAACATTTTGCAATTTTTCCTAATTCGAATTTGGAGATGGCGGTCATATTCTAGATCCAGTGAAAATATTGCCCTTTTCGTAACCAATGGAGGGAACATTTCTTAATTTAGTCAAGTTATACTGCAAACTATTTACAGTTCTTAATTGTGACTATAGACAGTGTGGTTAGATCATTGGGAGTTGGGGAGGCCTCGGGAGTGGTGGGGGCAAGCAAATAAACAATGTTGTTTTTTTTATTTTGATATTTTTCTATATCCTACATGGCATTCCTTAAAGGGTCTTTTTGATATTGAGAACTCCTCTAATGCCAGATATGCACGTATCTATTTCACCAAATGGGTTGATCTATTCCAAAACAAAGTTCATCACCTTCATGTAATCCTAATTACATGAACTGTTGGGTGAATTAACTTCTTTATTTTAGAGATCAAATCCAAAAGCTAAAGAAATTCCATTTCAATTTCTTGTAGAAAATTATGTTTCTTGGTACAGATATTTTAAGAATATTAAAATATTCTAAAATACCACAATTCAGTCATCTAAAATCTCCAGGAGATCCATCAAGTCTCAGATAAATATAACTCAAACCAGAGTACTGTAGTTACTCAAATGAGTTAACAGCCTCATTCCTAACACCAAATACAAGAAATCAGCAACTATCTGAATCTTAATAGATTTATCTGTCTCCTATAAATCTGGAGATAAAGACTGAACTTAGTACACAAGCACTTATAGATTACAATTCGTAAAAAAAGCAATTCCTCATAAGTAGACAATTACTTAATGGAAAGGCCTGTGAGATCCATACAATCTCAAGTATGCAATGGAGTAAAGGAATTTAGAGCTCAAATAACATATCTAAATCCTTGACTCACCCAATTGATCAAGAATTACTCATTATCTTAAAAATTCTCTTATTTACCTATAATCTTCAAATGACTTTTAAGTATCAATTTATGATCTGTCAATCATAAACATTTAGAATCTTATGATTTGTCAATCATAATTTACAGGATTCCAAAACCATAATCATTGGAAGATACTAGAGTATATGTACAACATACAACTCAGGAAATATAAGAATCATTCTGAAATCTTTTCCACAAGGAAAATCACTGGATTCCAAGAATATTCTTCCAAACCAATTCTTGATCAGATTATGAGTTCCAAATTCAACAATCATTCAAGTAATTAAAGACTAAAAATTCAGTTTACCATTCTTGGCACCATTAGGATCTAATATAATTCTACAAGTAATTCTCAAACACAATACTTGATCACATGTCTATGTTCAACAACTAGGTTAAGTGCACCAGATAACCTTAGTAACCGGGATACATAGTAGATCCAAACAAGATTAATCGTGCACATATGAGAATAATCTCACTATGACCCAGTACATAAACACATATGTCCTTATCTGGCAAATTTCTCCAATATCTGCATATGTTACTCACATAACTCCCTGAAAATCTTGTAACTCAACTACAAAAGATTCTATTTCTCTTGACTAAATAACATATCTGGAAAATTTCTGAAGTGAATAGTCCTAATATTGTAGATCGGCCCTCCAATGTTTGAGAGTATTATTCATGCCTAGATTTTATTCCACATCGAGGCCTGTTGGTGACTAATGACCTTGAGAGGACCCAGACACTCTAATTGAGAGGAGGTATGCATGAAGAGCTGTGACCTATTTATAGTTGACCTGCATGGGGATTGCATGTGCTCATGCATAGGATCCTACTCTCTATATATTGAGGTAGTGATTATTCGAAGACTTTGGTCTAGGTTACTTGATGAGCTCTTCTCCTCTTGTTGTCACATTGGCATGGCTTGTGGGCTAGAACCAAGAGGATTCTACAGGAGGGATCTAGGATTGGTTTGGATGTGGTACAAGATGAGATTTCCTTCAAGAGTTCATTACTTACATTCATTTTTATGCAAGGTAATGCAACTCTACGTCTCTTTTTGTACTTTACCAATTCAACTCCTCCTTGAGGTTCTACTTCCACCTCAAGTACTATGTCATAAAGATCATGAAGTACAAGCAAAGACTCCATTATAACTAGTCGGTCTTGTCGCTGATGAGAGACTGATGAGAGACAAAGGAGAGAGAAGCAGTGATCAAGAGAAGGCTCTCTTCATGAAAGGAAAGAAGAAGAACAAAAACAAGCCAAGATTCGAGAAGACGAAGTCCTCGAATCAACAATCTTCTTCCTGCGATCACTGCCACAAACCAGGCCATACGGCCAACAAATGCTGGTTCAATCCAGCAATACCTTGCATGCACTGCAAGAAGAAAGGACATTCTGCATACGACTGCAGATTCAACCCAAAAAAAAAAAAAAAAAAGCTGAAAAGGCAAACATTGCAGAATCATCTAAAGATGCAGAAAGAGGTGACAAGGCTTTCACAATACTCGACAAAGCTTTGACAAGCTACTCCGAACATGACTACGATGTGGTCATCGATTCAAGAGCAACATCTCACATAACCTGCAACAAGAAGATCTTGATCAACTTTTGCGAACTTGAAAACGACAGAGCGGTGATTCTAGGCGATGGAAGCAGACACGATGTCAAGGGCATCGGCTCTCTACAGCTACGAACACTGTCAGGCCAAGCAGAGCTGCCAGGAGCACTCTATGTGCCCTCACTCATAATAGATCTGCTATCTGTCTCCAAGATGGCAGATCTAGGCATTTGAGTTTTGTTCGATGACAACACTTGTCGTATGATCGAGAAGACGACAAACAAGTTGCTGACGGTCGGATGCAAAGAAGGATTAGCAACTATGATAGCATATTAATGCTTCAAAAAACGAAGATCAGCTCTGGCATAGGAGAATGTATCATCTGAACATGCGGAGCCTGTACGACATGAGCACAAAGGACATTGTCACAGGATTCAAAATATCAAGGCTCGAGGCTGAGTTCTGCGAAGCTTGTCAGAAAGGCAAGCAACGTCGGAATCCATTCACACACGAAGGAAGAAGAGCCAAGGAAGTTCTTGAGCTTGTCCACTTTCATGTGCGTGGACCAATAAAAACAAATTTGCCCTCAAATTCGAGATATTTTCTAAGTTCATAGATGATTACAGCCGAATGACCACGATCTACTACTTGAAGACGAAATCCCAAGTATTTGATTCTTTCAAGAAGTTTGTGGCATTCGCAGAGCGACACACCTTAAAAAGGATATAGATCCTTAGATCTGACAATGGAGGTGAATACAAAAGCACAGAATTTTCAAGATTCTGCGAAGAACAGGGGATTGAACACGAAGGAGCCAGATGCATGATAGCACAAGCTCAATTGCCAGGCCAATTCTGGGCCGAAGCAATAGCTACAAGTGTACACCTGCAGAATAGATCTACAATGACAGCACTGGAGAACAAAACACCACACGAGATGTGGACAGGCAGAAAGCCTGATCTGTCATACGCATGAGTGTTTGGATGTGCAGCATACAAGCACATTTCAAAGGAAAAGAGAAGCAAGCTCCACGACAAATCCGAGCAAACAATCATGGTCGGCTACTCGAACGGAACACATGTGTACAGACTCTACGATCCAACCACGAAGAAGGTTGTTTTGAGCAGAGATGTAAAGTTCAACAAGTCCACATTCCCTGGACTGAAAGACGAAAAAGGCCATGAGATCTTCACACTGCTGCCTATTCAAGAGGGAGATCGAGGACAATCATCAAATCAGAATGCTAAACCAATCAGAGAATGATAGCATTGAATTACAAACGAGCGAAAGTACAAAAAATTAGTGTATGAGCATTAGCCTCAACATGAGTTAGAGAGAGAGAGAGAGAGAGAGAGAGAGAGAGAGAGAGAGAGAGAGAGAGAGAGAGAGAGAGATATTAGGCAAGAATGGTGTAGATCCAAAATGGCATGGAATAGCTACAAAGCTTTGGTTCTTCATCAAAGATTATGAGAATAGCTACACATATTTATGGAGTTTGAGGTAGAACCACATCCATCCACCTTTAAATCACATCTAAAGTGGAAACTAGAGTCTAAGTGACATTTGTCACATCTCATGCATGTATCTCTACCTACTTTTACCAAGTGTCCTACTTCTAACTAGAATTGTAGAAATCATCATGCATGTGTCCATTTCACTTTTTGTACATGCCTTCATGTCACTATGGATCACTTACAATAAATGCATGTGATATGCCATGAGTTTCTACAAGCATATTTTTGCTATTTCTAAGTCTACAATCTATATGCAAGTTGTATTCAACCACCTAGATATGACAACTCCATATAGCTCGAGTTCTATCTAGGCCAAATTTGGCATTTACAATTATGAAACATTATACTTGCATAGTACAAAGTTTGTAGCAAGCCTAAAGTCAAGATGGATTATTTTTCAAATTCAACACTCCTCCTAAAAACAATCTATATTGACTTGAATTTGGATCTTGGTATTACTCCAAGATTGGCTCTATGCTTGATGAAGGAACTCTTGCTCAAAGGTTTGGTAAGCAAATTTGCAATACAAGATGATGTGTCGATGTGCTCCAAGTAGATTTCCCCTCTAATGAGCTTCTCTCTCACGAAGTGATGTGCAACTTCGATGTGTTTGCTCCTTGCATGAAATATCGGATTGTTGGCAAGGGCTTGGGCTGAAATGTTGTCACACATGATCATAGGTAGATCATCTTCCATGATTATCTTTAGCTCCACTAGCAGCTATTTGATCCAAAGCACTTCCTTTGTTGTAGTAGTGAGTGCCTTATATTCAGCTTCACAAGATGAGAGTGATACAGTATCTTGCTTTTTGGAAAGCCAAAATATCAAGTTTCCTGCAAGATATATGACATAAGCACTTGTAGATTTTTGATCTGCTCTATCACTTGCAAAATCCGAGTCAGAATAGCCAACTATAGAAAGATCTTCACTTTTATACAATAAACCATAATCAAAAGTTGAAGATATGTATCTAAGCACTCTCTTGGCCATTTTCCAATAATGAATAGTAGGATTTTACAAAGCTTGGCTCAACTTATGAACACTAAAACTTATGTCAGGTCTAGTTATTGTGAGCCAAATTAAGGAGCCTATAAGACTCCCAAAAAGAGTGATGTCCACGAAGGATCTTTCATCACCTTTGTTAGGGTCTTTAACAATTTGCTCCATTGGAGTTTCTATACTCTTACAATCTAACATTTCTAGCTCTCTTCCTGTACTTTGGTATTTCAAGCTGTGCTTGAGGCTCCTCCTCAATACCAAGCACAATGTCCATAGCATCCTGGAGTATAAAAATGGACTCCATTCTAAACTTCCAAATTGAGTAATTAGAAGTATTTAGTCTTTCATTTGCTTCTAGGAGATATCCTCCCAAAGGTGCCATTATAGGAAATCTTGAAAAAGATTGGATCTTTAGTTTACCAGTATGTGTTACCAAAGGGAATCAAGACTCAGCGATTACCTTGGTTCTAATAAAGTCTAGATTTATTTGAAGACTTATCGAAAAGGATGCCTTTAGAACCTGAAAAGATGCTTGATACAAGATCCAAGCGATTGTGTAATCAGGAGGTTATTGAGCATCTGATTCATTGGAAATGATATTTTGAAGATGAGGATTCATGTGAACTAGAAGGTAATCTAAAGAATAGTTTCCCATACTTTAAGTTCTGAGGACAGAACTAAAATAAGGGGGGAAGTATGTTGGCCCTAATGGGGGTTTGTACCATTAGGGGCTATCTCGATTGTAGGGGCTAGGCCTAATCTGGATAGTAGTCGAGTAGGACCATGGGGTCATACCCGCATGTGGTATACTACATGTGTGTTGCATCCTAGTATGGGATAGGATGTACATGCACTGTGCTTACGCATGGGTCTTGACTATTATGGGTTAGGGGTACCTACATGTAGTGGACATGCATGGGGGATTGGAATGATTAGTTAGAGTGCTTCCATGTGGACTCAGTGCATGGGCAAGTGGGGTTGGCTATATCTCTATATATACCTTCACCAGTGTCTATGAGGATCATTGTAGAGTCTGAGGCCGATATGTCGTCAGTCTGTGAAGCGTTCTTTTGGCTTGTCTTTCTCCAGGATTGCTTGGGGGCTAGATTGGATGGTCTAGGTTTGGTTGGGACAGTTTCCTCTACTGCAATCCTCCCTTTGGTGTTCTAGGAAGCTCTATCTCGGTTGGGAGCTGGGGGACGTTTTAATGTGGGCCAAAGACATTCAGTATTGCGGCCTCCTATAGCTCCCAAAACCCTAATCAAAGGGCTTTCAAAAGCGTAGCATACACGTGTCGAAATTAGCAATTCTTAGTATGTGTCAATTCTTGTAGGAGCCCAAGACTGTAGTTTTTGCAATCGTCCCCAACATCTTGGAAAGATCCTTTGTGAGAATTCCAAGATTCCCAAGCCGAGCACATCTACGGAACTTCTCGGATTTCCAGAGATTCCATACATACATCTGTAGAGCTTCGGCTACCCGCCGATAACTATGATATTATTGCATTGTATTTGTAGTTATCGTTTCTTTATAGATGATTCAGCTTTAAGCTCCTATGTGCACAGCCCTCCCCCTAACCCTAACTCAGAACGCCTCGTCCTATATGCATTCATGGAGTTCTATTGCACATCAACTTTGGGGAGCACATTAAACATTAGGCCTCTTCATGAGTTGAAGCAACATCTAGCTTAAGTGAGAAGGTAATGAATGCTTTTAGACACAACTATAAGATTACTTAAGCTTGATTGCAGCCCCTTTCCATGAAGCCACATACGGTGGGCCTAAAGAGGGGTCCTAAGACCGAGCTATGAGGTTAAGAATTACTTTTTTAAGGATTTTCATCCCCATTATTTCTCTCTCTGAATCTGTCATCGCACAAAATATTGGCCACAACCCAAAATATTAGCCGTAACCCAATATTGGCCTGTCCTTCCAATATTGTCTCCCTCCATTTTTTTGGGGGGAAGGGGGTGGGCCTTGGCACAACCCCCCTTTACGTATAAATGTGAGTTTTTTGTGTGTATATGTGTGTGTGTATGTATTTATAAATATGTGTTTTTTGTGTATATGTATGTGTGTGTATGTATATGTGTATATCTATACATGTATGGGTGTGTATATGTATGTGTATGTATGGGTGTGTATATATAGGTATGTACATATCTATGGGTGTGTGTATAAGTATGTATGTACATTCAAATAAACGTAAATGTTTTTTTTGCAGTTGGTGAATATTATTGTGTGTCTGACATAGGTTTTGCCACACCTTCCTGGGAGAATGTAACCTTCAAATTCAAGGAGGCTCTTATTGTTGCGAGCATTTAGATGTAGGCATCTGCAACCATACACAATCACTTTGGTGAATGCCAAAGTTTAAAATTTGTTTACAAATGTAGAGGCCTATAGTGACAACCTTAAACCAATTGAAGCATATCCCAATTTGAAGGTTTTGCATCCTCCTGGGTGGATGTTGTAGCATAGCCCGTGTCACACAACAAACCGACGCAGTTCAAGGCGAAGTAAACAAGTATTTTTGAACAAGGTATTTGCTTCACTTTGTATATCGGCTTAATGGTTTGTCATGTTTTATTAGCATGCATCTTTACGTTTATAAACAATATACTCACAATTTTCACTGTTACAACACATTATACTGAAAAGTATCACATATTTTTTAAATAGACATGATAAAAATTACATTTAAGTCACATCATGTTGCATATTCTTTTATTTTTATTTGTAGATTGGATTTTGTGTGTCATCTAATAACAATTGGCCACCTGTCTGTGTGTTTGTGTAGATGGTGAACTTGATGGTGAATCATCGTTGATTTTTTGTGGAATTTAGGGAGCTACTTGGTGATGGAGAGCTGTATATTCATTTTTTGATCAGTGAAGATAGCATCATTGGCGCATATCAGGTAATGGTATTAGATTTAAGTAATGACATTTCTATGATGTTTTGAAATTGGTTAAAAATATATATTCGGACTATTTAAAATATCTCTTAACCAAAAATGTTATGGGATTCTTTCGATGGTTATGGCTGCCAATAAGAATCTCATAGTGTACACGAGTGAATTTGGATATTTTTGTGTATGATGTATTTCAAAATTTTGTAAAACCTATTCTTAGTCCAAATTATCGATAAACAAAATGCATAAATGTACACACACATACACAAACACCACTTGCATGCACACAAACATAAACATACAATTGTAGACACACTGAACATGCACACACACATATGCACGCATATATACACATATCAAATATGCACACACACATACACACATCAAATATGAACTCCCACACACACACACACACATCACATATAAATCCAAAAAAACATCCTCACACATGCACACGAACACACATACATATCACATGCATGAACAACATATTCACTTTGAACACACACACACACACACATGCATGAACAACATTTTACTTTGAATAGTAGGTCGCCCGTCAATGACGGGCTTAACATATATTACTTTGAATAGTGGGCCACCCGTGAACGACCATCAGCTTTCCTCCTAAACATCAGTCGTCATCCAAATCATCGGCCGCCATCCTGATCTCGTCAACGACAGGCATACCTACTTTCGACCCAAACCATTGACCTTTGAGCCAATCCATCGACCGTAACCCAAATTGTCAGCCACCCATCATCGACAGGCTTACTCACCATTTTAGACCACATTAGGACCACCCAACACTCTTTACTAGTCTATATAGTATAAAATATTTTAGAGAGAGTGTGTGTGTTTTTGCCACCAAAAATGTCACACTCTGCCCACAAAAACGTCACTCATTTGCAAAGAAAAGAGCTAGAAAAACGTTTGAAAAAAAAAGGTGTGTAAAAAACCACACATACAAGCCTTTTTTTTCATTTTTTTTTGGGACACACATTTCAAATTTTTTTTTCCCACCCTCTCTCTCTCTCTCTCTCTCTCTCTCTCTCACTCTCTCTCTCTCTCTCTCTCTCTCTCTCTCTCTCTCTCTCTCTCAGGACATCAGTGATCCTGCTGCTTTGGGTGCTTGATGGCTAGCCGTGAGGCTGTGTGCATCTGCAGGTGCGATGATCATTATTGTGTGCAAAGCCGTAGTCATATTAACAACATAACAGGATTGAAAATTTTGAAGAAAGAAAACTAACAAAACTAGAGCTATGAATCAAGAATTGTCACAATTTTTTGGATTCTAATCCAAATGACCTGCCATATGGATCAGATCAAAGCTAAGACAATGCTCTACAATCCTATGGAAAGAAACTTGAAATAAAAACTCAGATCAAATCTGAAAAATTCAAATCAAGTGAAAGCAAAATTCTAGTCACCTATTTTGACAGCCTTTGGGAAAAGTGCAATAACTTTTGCTTCTCTTATCCAAATGCCTTGAGAATTGATGTAAATTAAAGCTAAGACAAAGCTCTACAAACCTATTGAATCAAATTAGAAATAGAAAAACGAGATTGAATGCTAAAAATTCGTCTGAATAGAATTGAAAAATTCAAAGTTAAAAATTAACAAAAAGAAAGCTACAAAAACAATAAACTCATCAAATCTAATGGAATTCACATAGAATCATCATGAATCATGGATCTATGCTTTGATACCAAGAAATGTCAAGTGCCAAATCTAAGCAAATAGCAACTACAATGGAAATAAAGCTAAGAGCAAGAAAAGTACAAAGCATTCAAGATAGCATATCAATAGAAAGCTAGAAACATGGAGATCACAATGGAATCACATTAGCAATGGAAGAAAGAGTACAATCAATGGAAATGGAGCATTGATTCATGTGGATAGGGCACATGAGACCTAGCAATGGAGATCCCTATGGCACACATTCACAAGGAAGCTAGAAGCTCTCACTTGCAAATGAGCCAAAAGATCCACAAAATGATGTCTCTTGCCTAGTTATAGACAATGCTCTTACTTGACTTAACTTAACTATCTTGAGGGATAGTTAGCCCTTGTTAAGTATTATTCAAACTACATTGGGCCCTTATTGGCCTTTTATCCTTATTAGTTACCTTGAAAGGCCTAAAGAGGGAACCGCCTTGTTCTTAAGGCTAATAGCTCCTTTTGGGCCTACAAAGCTTACAATGGATATTATATTGCCTTGAAAAGCATTGATGTACAAAAAGTACATGATAGATTTGCTCATATTTTTACATTTATCTTGGAAACAAAAACGATGGAAAGGTCAGTTTGAAACAATTTGAAAAAGCATATAATCTCTTTGAAAATAAGACCAGTGTTGTGATCTTCGTGGTAAAGGACATAATCACGCAAGACAAAGACCTTATGTCCATGGTTGTTGATGCTCGAAAGATTTTTTGTGTTGTATATATGGGATCAGCAACATCAAGAGAAACTCTTGAATAAAATGGAGGAGAGTATTAGGTATGCCCTTTTTTCATGTGGATTTCAATAAGTCTTTGTAGGTCTTTCACACTTTATGAGAAACAAGCAATTTTACAGATGTAGATGACATAAACGGATTCAGTTATTACATATTTCCAAGTTGTTGTATTGGAATCAAGAGCTTATGTATCTAGTAAGGATCCAGAACTCAACTCTCCTTCTAAGGTTTGTAAATTCATGAATCCTCTTTGATCAGTAATGGCATGTCCTTGAAGCAAAAAAATTCACAGCTAGCAGTTTCACAATTATAAATCCTACCTAGCTTTTGAGAGTTAGTTAAAAGAATATTCGCTTTATGTTTCAGGGAACATACAATTGGTATGTGGCCATAATGACCCTGTTGGGGTTTTACTGATTTTAGTGTTCTTAATTTCACGAGTGTCAGGCTATATGGTGACACTTGGATGATAATAAATGGGCTTTTTGATTAAGCATTTATGAATTGTGTCCAATCAATTAGCATCTGATTGGACTGAACAATCATTGTTGTTGCTGATGTTGCTAATTGATTGGACAACTTATCTCCATCAGATGTTTTTTCAGCGTTGATGTTAGGTCATACATGCAAATGCAATTGCAGATGCTCTGGAAAGGCTATGGCAATACATTAGAGTTGATGCAGGAACATGCTCAGATGGAGGCGAGATTCATCTTTCCTTTACTAGAAGAGGCTGCTTAAGGTAATGCTTTCTTAAGCATCTTATGTTGAGAGTTCATTTCATAATTTTCTACATGTGCTTTATTAATGATGTTTTAACATTTGTGAAGGGCATATGAATCGTCTCGCTTTTATGTTTTGTAGCTAGCAAAATATTCTAATCTGAAGTTGGCTACTCCCGTTGAGACTTCGCTTACTAAAGATTTGCACAGTAATATTTTGTAGCACAGACTGTCATTAATGCGCTTCACGCTTCATACGATCAAATAGTCTAGGGGTGCATGAGCTCAAATGTGTCGGATTCAGTCAACTTTCCTCCATCGCTCCCCCTACCCTCCATCGTGAGAATAATGGTGTGTTGGTTCCATGAAGATAACCTACAAGAAAGCCGTCATTGAATGTGTCCTTCTGGATTGCTCATACAAAATTGTTGGTTATCTGGCTCTATGAATGGATGAAATGCGCTGTTATGGAAGATGCCATTTTGTTCTTGGCTGGAAACTGATTCGAATCTGACCTCGATCTACTGATCGTTGGCTATATTCATCGTAGAAAGATATGCTCGAGGAATTGCTACCTTCAGAGCGCTCATAATAAATTGTTGCCTTCAGAGAAAACCAGAAAATGCTATGCTTGAGCAGAAGATCTAAAAGTTGGCCGATCGCACCTGCGGCTACCAAAATGGCCACTTTTGACTGAAGTTGAAGTTCCTCAAAGGTGCGTTACTTCCCAGGCATTCACAATATGATGTTCAGCAGCACCACTATGATTTCTTAATTGATGCTGATAAATCCATTGTGTAAGCAATCGCTTCTCTATAATCATTTTGAAGTCCAGTTTGCGTCCTTGTGATTATTAGTCTTGAATTAATGTTTGTTGTGCATCTGACAATGAGAACACAAGTCGCATATCAAGTGACTGGTCAAGGAGGCCAACAATAAAAAAGTTCATGAGATTGATCCGGAAGAGTTTTTCAAGGGATGGCATTGATGCAGCTCTATGAATTGATGCTAGCAAAATTTGGCCCTATTTTCAGCTTATAAAACCGATTATTTCATCAGTTTTTGGATGGTTGACTTCACAATCAAGTTGTGAATTTTGTCTAAAATCCAGTTTCCCCAATCTTTATGTTTAAGGAATAGAGAACTGTTATAAAAATTTCTTCGTAATTCATAAACGTATTCTGGATGAGAGGACGTTGATTTTTGTCTTCAAATGAAAAAGCGAAGTTGATCACAAACGGCGTCGTGTATGATAGTTGAAGTTGAATTTTGTTTATGGTAATGTTTTCGTCTCTTTATTGCAAATGGACAAGGTTGTAGCTAATTTTTGTTCACAAAGCTCAAACAAAATCATGTGATCCCAATTACATCTATTGGCGCTTTTGGTTTTAATAAGCTTTCGTGACAATCAAGTTAGGGCAGATATACATTGTTGTCAGTCCGTTGATAGTATCCCTATATTTGTCCCAAATCGGACTTGAAAATCACTTCAGAACTGTAACTCATCAACTAGGATGATTTGTGTTCTAATCTTATGACACACGATGCTTCTCAGCATTGCCTGGAATTTCTTTACAGCTAATGCATTGGTCCGCTTTCTTTCTGCCCCCAACCGAGCGAGGGCTATAGCCTTATGTGGTGTTGATAATCACAAGCCGACTATGGCTTTGGGACCAAGTAAAATAAATAGTAAACATGGCAGAATAGCTTTGAAGTAGTTAGAATGTGCATCGCTTTTGAAATTGCAAATAATTATGCACATCCAGTGGCTATTAAAGCTTTCTAGTTTTAATTGGTGTTCAAGGAGGAGCTGATTGGACTTAAAACATTCCAGCCACTTATTCAAAAAACTGACCTTAAGTGCTCTCCACGTAGTCTACTTTGTTTTAAAAAGGGTTATTGATCTACTAGCAACATTGAAAAGAGTTATTGATCTACTAGCAACATTAAAAAGAGTTATTGATATGCTAGCAACATTAAGTTAGCAACATTTTTTAGCAGAAGATCAAAAAATTCCAGTATCGAATTTTTTCGACCCAAAGATCGAAATCAAGAATCAGAATTTTTCGATATAATATCGACTCAAAAAAATCCATAATTTTTCGATACCTAAAATTAGAATTTCTCGATACTGGCTCAACTAGACTCGACTCAAAAAATTCGTATTTTTTCAATACCCCAAGTCAGATTTTTTGATACCAACAGTCATAATTTTCGATACCGGATCGACTCGAAAACTTCGTAGTTTTTCAATACTAACAGTCTGAATTCTCGATACCGGATCAACTCAAAAAATTCATAATTTTTTTATACCTCAAATCATATTTTTCAATACCCCAAAAATAGAATTTTTCGATACCTGAACAACTCGAAAAATTCATAGTTTTTCAATCTCCCAAATTAGATTTTTCGATACCAACAGTCTGGATTGAAAAAAAAGTTTCATAATTTTTTCGATACCCCAAATCAGATTTTTCGATACCAACAGTTAGAATTTTCGATACTAGATCGACTCGAAAACTTCGTAGTTTTTCGATGTCCCACATCAGTTTTTTCGATATCAACAGTCAAAATTCTCGATACTGGATCGACTCGAAAAATTGCAATGTTTCGATACCTCAAATCAGATTTTTCTGATACCCCAAGAACTATAATTTTTCGATATCAGATCGACTCGAAAAATTCG